>JANZLP010000076.1:33386726-33401556 GCA_026930925.1 Chelictinia riocourii
ACAACAAAACTGGTGCAGCCAGTTAGTTACCTTGGTATTTTTCTCCAAGTCATGGTTCGGTGAAGTAGCAAGAAGTGAAATGTGAATATTAACATTTATTGTACAGTCCAAAGCCAACCAGGATGCAGACAGACCACTCTGGTATTTCCAATCTGCTGGTTTAGCTGAGCTCTGAGAACAGAAAAAAGCAATAAAGCATCTATACAAAACACTGTATAACTCAAGTAGACATTTTTTTCTTGAAACTTTGCTTGTCATGCATTAAAAGCTGTACACACAGGATGACAAGCTTACCTTTGGATCTTGTACATCATAGGTTCGGCAAACTACTCTTTGCTACTTAAAGAAAAAGATCCAGTGAAAAGCAAAAAAAAAAAACGAGTAAGAACAATTCACAATTAACTTTGTCCTTTACTTAACTTCTTTGTTGAGCTAATTCATGCTCTGAAGAAAGTTCTCACCTTTCATTAGTGCAAAAAAAGTGGAAAAACATTTGACTGTAAATTCCAACTACCATAGTGATGCTGTCCCATCTCTTACAAATATATTAAGATCAATAGGTATTCACAGGGAGAACCACCAATGCACCAATTTGTAATTTGTCCTCATCTCTGTCGCCTCCCTAAGGAAAAGCCTTGCTTTCTCTCCTTGTATTATCTCATTATGAACAGACCCAGCATTCTTCTGCAGCACTAGTACAGATCCCACACGCCCACTACTTCCCCAATTCCATGTAGAGTATCATTGGTAATAGCAAGCTCAAGAAGCTATACAGTTTTTTAGATGCTATCTTAAATTTACACAAATCAAAACTGACTGGGGAAGGCATAATTTGATGCCACCATACAAACAAACCTAACAGTAAGAAATGATGGAAACTTTGCAAGGATAAGACGGTCAATAGTCTTACTCATGGGTAATCAGAAAACTTCATGATTTCAACTTACTGACCTACGTCAATCTGAACTAGAACAACTTCCTCCTCACAATTTATTATTCATTGAGAAATTACTACAGAAAAGAGGTTGGGCATAGCAGTCTCAATCAATAAAGCCCGTTCATAAAGGATACTTTCTTGTAGCAGAACAAATCTGAAGAGCTGCTCTGTCTGAGACCTCCTCCTCAGCAGGTTTCCAGAGCCTTCTTTTAGTCAAAGACTTTTCCACCGAGAATATTAGCTAAAGATGAAAAAAATATGATGGATTTTTCCACAAAAATAATGCATCGTGATTTCTGGAAAATAGTCTTGTACTGAAGTTCTAAGTCCAAGTGATATCATAATTACGTATAAACAGGAAATACAGCTTCCATGTCACAAAACATCATGTTAAAAGAACATTCAACAAAGACTCACAGGCAACCACTCCAAAGCAAAAGTCGCTTGTGAAATCTTAATTAAGCTTCCTTATAAACCAAACCAAGCAACACACATTCACATATTCAACTTGTATGCTTTTCTCCTCACAAAAATATTACAGCTTTATGTCTATCAGTTGAGGATCAAGAAAGACAGCTGTGTAAAATAGCTACTAATTAAAAAAAAAACAACAAATTTTAGTTCATGAATCACAGCTCACCTTTTTTTGTTGGCTACTAGTTTCAGTGATCACAACTGAGAGGTGACTGCATTGCACTGCCAAAACTGAATCTTGGAACTTAGGCTTTAGAACCTACTCATGTTTAAATCACTTATCATGCTTACTTTATGAAAATGATAAAATGAACCTACATCTACAGAACAGAAACTCAATGTGGCACCAGAGGCCCCCATACTAAAACAAAAATGCATTTTACATCTATCAGACAGTAGCACTTTCTAAATAGTTTTTAAATATAACCCCCCACATCTAAGTCAAATACCAGTAGTTCTATACAAGATATCCATTTTAAAGGAATCAGAGCTATAGATCTTTCACTACTGTAAACATCTCTAATTTTCAGACAAAAAAAGCTAACATGCTACAATTGTGCCACAAGAATTTAGTTTAATATTAACCGTGAAGATGTTTTCCTTGAGCCTGAATGTCTGCTTCTAGTAAATACAGTAAGATTTGCTATTACAGTAACAAACATCACAAGAAACAGAAAGTCAGCAAATACAAGGTGTGCTATAGTCCCATAGGACAGCATTTTCTGATGTTTCAGTCTCAAAACCATACCTCAAACCAGAACATTTGTGCTTTTAAAAATAAAGCAACAAAACAGCCATACATATTCAAGTCAATGACAGAAAATTACTCAGCTACACACCTAATGATATTCCCTTCTTTCCACCAGGAAGTCTACTTACATTGCGCAAAGCATTTTGATAATCTTTTGACAGTTCTGGAGTTGCAATAATAAATACACCTAGAACTAATAAGCCTCCAGGAAGCATTCTAGAAACCTTAAAAAAAAGAAAAAAAAAAAAAAAAGAACATTAACAGGAATCAAAGATATAGCAACCATGTAACTTATCAAAATTTCCTAATGACATAAGTATGCATCAAGAGAAGAACATAAGTATGCATCAAGAGAAGAAATGAATTAAGCAAGACTGTTTTTCACTTATATGTTCCTCTAAAATGTCTGAACGCATCTTGAAAATTTTCTCACTTCAGTCCTATCAAGTCTCTGTTTCATTATGAACTTTGAAAAAAATACAGATATTTTGTTTAAAATATCTGTGCCTAGCATGGTTAGGAAGGTGCTTTGAGAAAAAGGCTTGCGACTACACAAGTGATGAGAGTTTTTGTTGATCTTATTTCCTTTCTATTCCTCCCAAGCCCTTCATTAATTCACACTGTGCCACCTGACTGGCATGTGTAGTTATCCATTCTTCATCAATGGATGCCACTTTTGAAGGACTGATGTTGTCTTCCTTCTGCTCTTCCCTTGGAGGCGTTCGAACAGCCCGAATTACGTAGTCTCTTTGTGGTGAACACTGTCAAAAACATCAATATAAGCAAATACACCATGAGGCTGATATCAAGTCTGAGACTATACTGCATAACATAGCAACTACAAGAGCTGCTTTGTACTAGGTATTGTTAAACTATATAGCAATCTGTTGCAAAAATAATCCTTCATGGGTTTTTTTGCTTTTGCCTTAATGCCTTGTTTAGTGACGTTTATGATTTCAGTCTCTTTTCTATGTGTTTTATCTTTCACAAAAGGATTTTAAAAGACTCGAATAGTTGGTTGACACTGCAAACCCTCTGGAGAAGTCCCTTCTGGTTATATTACCACCTTCCTACGTCATAAAAGCTCAATGTGATGTTAATAGGCTTATCCCAGATGATTAACGCCAAGGGGGTTTTCCCCTATTAACATGAACAAATGGAACAGACTTCAGATATTACACACTTACCTGCCCTATTAACAGGCTAGTGACATAGGGCTTTAATTTTGTGCTGAGATCTGAAAGATACTGCCCAATAGCTTCCTCAACAAAGTAAGTTCTACCCATTACTGCAGGTTTTAGACTAATTATTGTAGTTTCAACCTACAAAACAAATATTGTATAAAGTCAGATAAAGTATATATACTACACTGGTTACATGAAAATAAGAGGCTCACACAAAGATGCTGAATGGATTAATATTTTATCTGTCAACAAAGGTTAGCTAAGTAGCTTTACGATCTGCAAGTTTGTTTTTTTAAATGAAAAACATAGTTCTCTATAGTACAGGAAGCATATGACCCTTATTCAAAAGAAAACTATTTTAACTACCTGCCACTGAAATGACATAGCAAGTCATGCAAGCAAATGCTAGGAAAAACATATCTTCAAGCAACAATTTCTTGCTGCATCATGTTTCATCAGAGGCCAGAATGTAACATGCAGGTTTTTGCATTCACATTCCTCTTTGAGGGACTTGCTAAATTCCACACTTCTACTTAAACATGCCATGCACAATTTTCATTCCAGTTCCTAAGGCATTAAAAGTACAGCATCCGGCGACTATCCAAAAGGCCATCCTTGCAGATCCCATCAGCGGCCACTTGAAGCCAGGGCATGGGGACTGCCACAGACACCCCTCCCTTCCACACAGGCCTATTCTGAAAACTGCTTTACACATCGAGGACTTTCACAAAAACTAAATATGAAAAAGCTGAAGCCAGAGAGCACGTAGTGAGGAAGCAAAGAGCATTCTGAGTCTCCACAAAGGTGTCTGCTGGAGAAAGCTGCATAGGGACGGCAGAGCTAAAGCTCCGGACCGGGGCGATGAGGAAGCCTGTCACTCACCTCACCTCAGCCCACCCAGCCGGGCCAAAAGCACCTCTGCAGCCCCACCGCCTCGGGCCGCCCCCAGCGCTCCCCGCACTTGCCTGACGGCCGCGGCCACCGCCGGGTCCCCAAGCTCGGCCACCGCCACCTCAACACTGCCGCCACATCGGCCGCCGTCTCAGCCGAGCACGGAGGCAACCCGCGTCACCGGTGGGCGCCGCTCGCGTCCCGGCACAGAGTGATGACGCACACCAACCCAGACCCTAGCGCGGGAAAAGAGCGCGCAGAGGGAGAGCCCAGCGCCAGCGCCGCCATGCTTTGGGTGGCGGAAGCTGTTAACGCCTCGTCCTGCATCTCCCGGGCCTGCAAGACGCCTTAAAAGGGCGAGCGACCTCGTGGAGAACTTCGAGTCGAAATCTTAGGGCCTCCTGTCTCAATTTCAGCAGCCTTCACGTATCAACCGGCAACTCTAGCCTCACTCAACATGGCGGAAAGAATGGCCTTACCGGAAACGGAAGTGCTTGTGGTGCGCTGCTCTCTGCCTCGAAAACTACACTTCCCATGATTCTGTGGGGGGCTGGCCCACCTGCGCGCGCATGCGGCAATGCGGCGCCTGCGCCCTTGGGCGCATTACGGCCGGTGGCTATTAGGCCGGAAAGCGCAGCGCCTACTTCCAAGATGGCGGCTGTGCTGCAGCAGGTCCTGGAGCGGGCCGAGCTCTCCAAGCTGCCGAAGCCGGTGCAGGGGAAGCTGGAGCGCTTCCTCGCCGATCAGCAGAGCGAGATCGACGGACTCCGAGCCAGGCATGAGCGCTTCAAGGTGGACAGCGGTGAGTCTAGGGAGGGGAGAAGCTGGGAGGACGGGAACGGAGGTGAGGGGGCAGCAGGAGCGGGGCAGGCCCCAGGCTGCTCTGTGCGGAGGGGTCGCGTTGCCCAAGGGCTGAGCGGTGTCCGCTCGTCCCGGTGCTCGGGCAGAGGCAGTGGGCCGGCGGCTCGGCTGCGGACGGGTGGGCTGGGGTCGGGCCGATGCCCCCTCCTCCGCCGCGCGATGTCCTGGTCCCTTCTGTTGAGAGGAGGGAGGGAGGTAGGCTTGGGCCTGACGGGTCGTTGTTGTCTTGGAAACGCTTTCAGGGGGTAACTTGGGGCCTGTGAGGTGGGGGTGTGCGGTCCTCTGGCTGGGAAGGGGACCTGAGACGAGGGGCATGCCTGCTGGCTGGGAAGGGACCCTTCAGTTGGGACCTGATAGGGTTTTTTCTCTCACTCTCACTTGGCAAGAGGAGTCTGACTTTTACCTTTTCTTTTGTAAAGGACTATTCAGGGTTAAAACTACATTCGAAGTGGGCTTAAAGAACAGCCTTTAATAACATTTTTAACAAGCATTGGTATGCTTCAGACTGCTTTGATCCTAGTTGTGGAGAGAAATAACAATTTATTTACCCAACTCTTAGATGGCCTTAGGTTTATATTTTTCTGTTAAATTCCATGCTGAAGACCATAACCTCTCCATAAAATGTTTCTGATAGAATCAATGGTTTTTTGTATTGATTTGGGGGTTACTACATCACAGAAAAATAATACCAGTAGAGAACTGGAGTAGAAATGAGAGAAGTGTAGATGAGTGTAAGTGCTGGGCAGGCTTGTGAATATGAGTTAATTCATCGGGTAGGTGACATACTTCTGGTGTAAACTTTATTTCCACCTTTCCTTCAAATTTTCTGTCTCTTTCATGATAAAAATCTTGCTAAAGTGAATTTATGAAGTGTAGTGTAAATTAAGGTAACCCACACTTTTTAGCAGGTTAGTCTCTTTCAAGTCCATTCTTCTCATATGTGGCTGGAGGGGCAGCATTACTTGAAAATGTAAGGTATGATAGGAAGCATAAGATAAATAAAAATTTCTTGGTGCTTCCTTAGAAGCCCACTGTGCCTGAGAGTGAGAATAGTTCTGCTTTTACTAAGTATTTTACAGGTAAGCTCTGTGACGCTGTTACAGTTTCAGATAACCAAAATATAGATCTATTTATTTTTTTCAGTGCTATGGAATATGCATCATAGAGCATAAGAGTTCTTTTTAAGAAGTGTTCATTAAAACTTTCTAAAACAAATCCTTGTTACCTAGGGTTATGTGGATTTTATTGTACGTGTATAGAAATATGCTACAGGTAAAAAGTTTTAAGTTGATGAGACCACACTGCATAATTGTGTTGATACAATGTTCTCTAGCTACATCAATAAGTTACAGAACTATTAAAATTAGTTAGGCTGTTAATTTATGGATCGTTGCTGGATACATATCACTTTCCATGCTAACAAAAGTATTTTAAACAATGTTAATTGAATGTGGAAATGCATCTTTTTGCCTTCAAAAATACTTTTTTCTCCAAATTCTACTGTAGTCTTGTTATTTTTAGATATTTTCTTTACAAATACCGTTCTTTAATAAAGATGCACATTAATAAGGATCCCTGATAAAGGTGAGAAAAAAAGAGAAATGTTTATTAGTGAAATTGAGTTAACTTTGTTATTTTGCAGAGCAACAGTACTTTGAAGTAGAAAAGCGTCTGGCTCAGAGTCAGGAGAGACTTGTAAATGAGACACAAGAATGTCAAACTCTCCGTGAGGAGCTTAAAAAGCTTAGTAAGTATAACTGCACATTCTGAAGATTGGACAGGATATTCATTATTTAGTCTAATGTTATGCTGAAATTCTTTAAGTTTTAAATAGGAGTTCAAAATCCATCCATCAACTACGTTTGTTATTTCTGCAAGTAGAGGGATGTTTTGCTTTTGTGTTCAAGTTGGCTTTTTTTAATGGAATTTTTGTTCTAATGGAAAAAAAAAAAACCCACCCTTGCTTTCTGATTTTTGTAGTAATAGTAGTACAATGGGTTATGTATTGATCTTGACAGTGAATGCCTCAACTCTAAGGACTGCATTAGTTTGCCACAATACTACCTAGTCCATCCACAGCGAAGTCTTGAAGTCTTTTTTTTCTTATGTTGTTAAGGGAAATTTTGGCTTAATTGCATTTGGAGAGTGAATTCTGTCATTATGTTAGAGTGGAGATCCCTCACTACTCTTTCTTTTTATCTAATAGATGAACAGTTGAAGTCAGTGAATGAGAAAAATAAAGAACTTGAAGCTGCTCAGGACCGTAATGCAGCCATTCAGGTACTCAAGAACCTGACAATAAGTTGAAAGGCTTTGGTTCACCTGTCTCATTGCGGCAAAGAATGCAATCGATTTCCAAACGGGGCCGTATCAATATCAGTACAAATATGTACTGATGTACATATTTACATGTCCATGTGGCTGTGTATACAGGAAAATTGTGTGGGTTTTTAAAGTAAATGCTGGTGGCTTAGTAAACTGAATTACAGATGAACGTACGTCAGAGCAGATGCTTTTATTTTAGTTTGGATAGATTGTTTCGTTCTAGCTGAAACCTAGTGTGAGGTGACTTTAAGCTGAACCTCAAAAATCGGACAAAGGTGTAAAGAAGGGTTGTGGTTTTTACCCCATCCTCTCCCACACTCTGGCACAGTTTAGCTTGCATTATGCTCAAAAGTCATGGGGTTGCAGGGTGAGTCACTTCCACTGACTGATCCAGGAGACCACTAATTTTGGAGCAGGAAGCAAAATCATTATTAGATTGATTTGTCCACAATGAGAAGACAGATCTGATTGTTTCCCGATACGGGCCTACCTGGGTCTAACTGAAGTGGTTTGTATTGACACCTTAGAAGGCAGAGGCAGTACTATAGCCTATTAATGATCCAAGAACATTGACTTTTATTTCATTTTTTTAATTGATTTTTTTGCATGTGTTCATTCTTTGGTTAATCTGTTAACTCCTATTTAACCAAATAAAACTGTTTCAGTGAAGTCTTAACCATCAAAGCTGTCTTTCAAAGAATATTAAAATAAGATGCAGTTTTGAACAGATCCTGTTGCTTCTTTTGGATTTCTGTTAGGCCTTCAGTTCATTCAATCTACTCTAAGTTAAATGATTTTCATTCTAATCTCCATTCAGATACAGCTAGAACCAGAGGGAGTCTTGTGGCAGTCTGGACCTGTCTATGCCAATTGAAAAGCAAAGGCAGGAAAACTACTTATTTAGTATGCTGGTCTTGAAAGCTGTGTGAAAGCACAAAGGGCCAGCTGGACATTAATACCAGAGTGATTTATGGGGAAAAACAAAACATTAATTGAAATATCTTGGCTGTTAGGCACTAGAAGTAAGAGGTACATTAACCTGCATTTGTTTGAATTCCATACCCCAACATAATAGAAAAAATGGAAGCAGCCATGCTTTCATACTATGTAGTTTAGATTGATTCAGCTGCACACTATAAAAGCCTCTTATCCCAGTTTTCAGTTGGCTGGGTAACTTACTGTGGTTTAGCATGCTTCTCTGTGATTGTAAGTGTACCAAGGTGGTGTAGTGACTATAAACTGTTATAGAAAGTTGATCACATGTCTTTATTGCTCTTTTGCTATTTTTTTTCAGAGCCATTTAAGTAGAGATAAAGAAGAACTGGAAGCTGAAAAGAGAGATTTGGTTCGAACAAGTGAAAGACAATCTAAGGAAGTTGAACATTTAAACGGTATAGCCAAGAACATATTAAAATACTTCACATGATTTTGCTAAAGACATGCTTGATCAATTCAACTGGTATGGAGTATCCAGTTTGTATAGCACCAAGTAATGGATTAGCAGGAAACAGCGTTTAGAGAAAAGGAAACAAGGCAGGAAATTACAGGCTAATTGCAGAAAAACAGAGCAGTTAAATGCATGGTTTTGTAGATATAAAAACACATTATACAATATCTTACTGTACAATATACAATTACATACATTATATCTTACTACTTCTCATTCTTTACAATTTAGTTAAGCTGAGTGATTAAAGCTGTCATGCAATTAGCTTTTTTTAACACTGATTTCCCTGCTCCCTCCTCCAGAGGATGTTAAACGCTTAAATGAAAAGCTTACAGAAGCAAACACAGAAAAGGTGAAACTTCAGTTAAAGTTGGATGAACTTCAAACATCAGATGTTTCCATGAAGGTGTGTAGTACTTCATATGCATAGTATGTGTTAATGTTCTAATCAGTAGTTGTTTGTATGTGATGTAATCATCATTTTGTCATTATTGTCTTTGAAAGTAGGTCAAGTGTACTCCTGTTATTTATAAGAAGTTATTGTATTATAGAATTGGTGGCTGTGACTGGAAATAAGCTATATGTTTATTGAGGGCAAGGGGGCATGAAGTTGGGCCAGCATGTCCAAGCCTCACTGGTGGCAATGGTGGCTGCTAAACTGTATTTCTTACTAGCAGCATGCAGGGTATTCAGCACCATTTCATTTGCTTTACAGTCGATACTATTAAACACTATGAAATGCCATCATTTTAAACTTTCAGTTTGTTAAATGGCTTGGAACAAATGCATGCGTGGGGAAGACTGCTGGCCACATCGCACAGAGTGGGCACTGCTGTCCTGGTAAGACACAAAAGGGTCACAGTTCAAGTTTGTCATATGACAACCCTGAAGGATCCAGGGAAAAGATAGCTCTGCAATGCAGCTGCCAGCCTGGGTTGAAAAGGAGGTCAATCCAACAGGATGCAGCAGAAGGCCTGAGGCAATGTTACAAATGAAACAAACCCCAAGGGTTTTCAGTAACCCAACAGCAATGCCCTTTATAATTCAAAGAACTTTACTGAGGTGAAAGTATTTTCTCACTAAACAGTCATTAAACTAGAAGTCTTACCTTTAAAAAGACACCAAAGCCACCTCAGTCCTGTTCACTCCCTCACAAAAAGCAGGCAGTGAGCACAAATCCCCCAGCCTGCTTTGAAAGCTGTTGGAGCTGCAAGATGCTACAATAGGGCAGAAACACCGAGCTGCCTGCATTTGAGACAGTTATGGATTTGTTTATTCTTAAATTCTTACCCATCACACCCAGTGCAGAGACATAAAGCAATGTTATGCTGTAATATCACATCCAAAGGCAAAGCTTATCCCAGACTCCTGTTTACTAAGACAGCCAGGTCATACATCTAAGTTTTATGTAGCATCACACCAGCTTATCAGAGCTACTGAGTACAGCATTTCAGGGGCCAGGGCTCTTTGACTAATTACTCAACATAGCTAAACCAGCAGCGCTACCACATCCAAGTTAAAAGAAAAGGTCATTCCCTCAAAGTGCATGATGGTTTAAAATTAAAGAAGCCAACAGACAGTCAAGCTCATTCCAGTCCAGACTGGGACTGCATTGGGAAACTCACTCTGAACTAAGTTTGGGTATGAGCACTAACTTCCTTTAGCTACTGTCCTCCATAGCTGCATCGAAACACTAGTCTTTCACGGTTTTGTTTTGGACTTCAGACTAAGCAGCAGAGGGTGTATTGCTTTGTCTTTTTGTAGTAAAACACTTAGAGAACCAAAAGTGAAAACACTTGAAATTAAGATGCCATCTGCACATCACAATGAACCATCATAGGCACCTCTGTTAATGTCCAAGACCTTATTTAAGAAGTGCACAACTCTGAGCTCTCCAGCTGACACAAGATACACTTTAGGGGAGGGTCCTCTGGTGCTCAGTTCTCAGAGACTCCTCTTGAGCAAGTGCCTGTTGGGCAGCAAGTCGACCTTGTCTGGCCCTAGGCAACAGTCAGCAGTCCTCCTTTACATCTCACATACCCCTTCCTGCGCAGAAGCTCCCCTACACTGCTTTTGAGACCTTAAGTACCCTGATTAGGACAACACCAGCCCACTCCTTGCTCCCAGACATCTCTATTATGTTGCTCCCAACTGGGCAGCAACCGCTTGCATCTCCCTATTCTGGCGGCTTCTTCACTGCAGAAGTCTTCAGCCTACCCTAAGACAGCTTTGTGAGCCTCTTCTGAGGGGAAGTGAAAAGTGCTGCTTTTCAACCAGGCCACAGACAAGTACAAAGATAAGTGAATATAAAATGCATCCCTGTAGAACCAATTCTGGCAAAGGTTACTGCAACCAGCCTGCACTCCCCTTCCGCAACATCTAATTATTAGTCCCTTAACTAGCAACTGCATTTTGTCTTTTTTCATTTTCTCTCCTTTTTTTTTTTTTTTTTTTAAATTGGGAACATTCCTCAACAGGGAAGGCTGGAAGACATCAGCTGTATGCTGAAGTTCTTGCCTTTCACTGAACCCCCAGCACCCTGCTTTCCTTCTGAAAGAGAAACAACACAGAGTACATGCAGCCCAGGAGGGATAACTACCAGCATAAACACTACCAGTCAACCTCAGTATCAACAGCTGACAGACTCTGTTCATAAGCCAGGTAAGGTACTGCTGCAATGTGGCTCTGCACCACTGGAAACCACCCTTCACAGTAGTGAGACCACCAGCTGCCTTAAAACCAGCCCCAGGAGGCCACAACAGCTGCAGTCCTGCTTTTGGCCTGTCCTCAGAGTCAAGTCAAATCAGCAGCTTTGCCAAAGCAGCACACTGTCGCCCATTCTTCACCCTCAGAGCCTTTCACATACACCTGACAGAGATCAGTTATTCTCACTGATCTTGACAGCAGAAGACACTGTGGAGCTCCTGCTGTAGCCCCACACCTGTTATGCAGCTAGTTTTGTTGAGAGGTTGCTCCTGAAACCTGCTTTAAGATCTCTAGGGCTCTCTCCAGTGGCTGGACGAAGAATTAAATGCCAGCTCTCTCTGAAAAGGCAAGAGTGAAGTTGATACAGAGCTACAGCTCACAGCCAGGGTCTTCCTTTACCTGAACTACCATTGCCACTTTATTCCTAGTCTCCAAGGTATCTGGAGCATGTGATCTAGAAGTCTGGATCCAGGTTCTGACAAGGATATCAGAGTTTCTCAGAGCTAGTCTACAGGCCCCAACACAAAGCTCAGAGGGGTCAGCAGACACCTTCCTTCCCATCAGGTTTGAGTCAGGCTCAGCGAGCTGTTCCTGGCAGAGTACACGCTCCCTTCTCAAAGTTCAGTGGCTTCACAGCAATCACATTCAAAATTTCAAATGCTTGAGAGGGGGTGCTTTAAGGGAGCAAAGTGTTCAGTTAAATGCTAAAAGACAAGCCAAGAGTTCTCATTTCAATTTTTGGTGTGGCATAAACACATCCCAGTCCCAGAAGCCAAGATCCCAAGAGAGCAAACTGTCATTGCAGCTCTGCTGCATGTTATAAAAATACCACCAGCAGAAGGAAGCAAAGTCACGAGACAGTTTTCAGCGACATCTCCAAACACTGAAAAATTACAGCTGTATGCAGCAGAGAGGTTGTTGAAAGGTGGCAAGAACACCTAGCAAATCAGAGCAAAGCATCCAGGTTCAATCCCCAGCTCTGTCACCTGCGGTCACACTGAGGCTGGTGTTATCCAGTGTACCCTGTACATGAGTTTCCCAGCTGTAAAACACAGAACACATTCCTGTCTCACAGGAGGAAAAAAGGTTAAAAAGCCATTAACACATTGTGGAATCCTCAAACACTTTCCTAGGTCTCCCCCAGCGGCAAGGAGGAAGGAAGAGATCCTGTCAGAATTGCGACAGATTTGCTTGTACAACTAAGTGCCTAATTTAGGCCAGAGAAAACAAAGTGAAAGAAGTTGGTATTATTTTGGTGATAAGCCAGTCTACTGATGCTGCCTATTCTAACAAGCCTCAGTCTGATAGAAATACTCTCACATTCACAATACTAGAACACTACGTTACTCGATATTTATATGATTCTTTCTTCAAAATAAGTTGGTTGTGCTAGGTGGTTGGGGTTTGGGGTTTGTTTGTTTGGTTTTTTTTAACCTTATAGACCATTAGGGTAAATCAAGCCAATGTCTGAAAGGCTTAGATCTTTATTTCCAGGCTGCTGCTTGTGCAGCTGAAAACAAACATGTATATTTATGATGTTATCTGCAGCCTACAAAGAAGCCTCACAAAGCTGTCAGATCTATATAATACAGAAAGCTATTCAACTACGTATTTTTCCTCCAATTTCATTGCAACATTCTACAAGTCCTTTCAAATGTAGGCAACAACGTTTTACATATTGAAACAAATTACTGCGAATGTAATGTCAGTTTATTCACTATTATGCCCAAGATTCATGTACGCATGTCACTTTGTATGGCTACATCAGATGCTTAATCTGTACCTGGAGGTAATGAATACTATACAAATATGTCATGTTAGTTAATAGACAATTATTAAGCTGAAATTTTCTGGCTCTTTGCCACATCATTTTAAGCAATGTATTGTCAACTAAATTATAAATCTCTTGACCCTTCACATGTCATCAACATTTGTGCGTTACCAATATGTTCAGCCTAAAGCTACAATGCAATTAGTCATTTAAATTGCAGATATCTTTCACACATAAGAAGAATTAAGTTCATCTCTAGCACAGAGAAGGCACAATATGGGCCAATGAACTGTATTTCTGAAGTGTGTGAATGGCAGTCGAGAATATTTTTGCCTATTTAATATGGGAAAAAATTCACATCTACTGTATGGCCTAGACTGACAGCAGCCAGGAAATTCGCTGCTGAAATTGAAACTCTCTAGCTGACAGGGCTGTGCTTAGTTAGGTCTTGCAGCAGATAAGTAAGATGCTGAAGCCATATTTTATGCAAAGTAGGAAAAAACAAAACCCCAACCCAGAAACCTCCTGTATCACTTTAGATCTATGGGCTGGGGGAAGGGCTGGTAGAGACAGAGAAACCCCTCAAGTGTAGAAATAGATTTTGCAGCCTGGCTCTGAACATCTACTTACATGCAAGTAGTATAGGTCCAATCTAAATTGATTGCTTTTAAATTAATTTTCTGCAGCTTTTAAGGAAATACTTTAGCAGCCTATCTTGTACCAATGCCAAGCACCAGCCAGCAGCCTCTCTGCACACCACGAATATACAGGGAGCAGCAAACCTGTCATCAGTCACTACAGAGCCAACTTCTGCATTTAATTCACATTTAGACACAGTCACATCCTTAACACCAATACCGAAGTTGATGAATTATGCTAGCATGCCCCCTCATCAAAAAAGTTTATGGCCAAAAAGGCGGCAGTAACTTCTACAGCTACCACTTATAAGAGTGTAAAGCCACATACCCCTTAACTACCACACATCCCTCCCACAAATGCCAAAAAACCCGAAAGCGATTTGATTGTCACACAGTGGAAAAAAAACCCCATCTCTCTTCCCCAATCATTTGGAAGAGTTGGGGTCTTCTTCTGTTCTGCAGAAAAGGACTTGTTGCTCAAAGGCTTCTTTCTTTTTAGGTCAGCCTAAAGAGCATTCCCAAAGCTTAAATAAGCATCATATACAGAATGTTTAATCAACATCAATACCAGCATCCTAAGTTGTAAAGCAAGAAGGGTAAGTTTAAGTTCTGCTAACAATGATCAGATGTGGCAGAGACCTAGCCCTAGAAGAGAAGACGACAAGCTTGTTTTCTCCACCCACCATCAATACTAAAAATGGAACAATGACCAGTGTGGTAAACAAGACATTTCTCCCATTTCTTCTTGCCAAACTTCTTCCTAGAAGAAGAATATAAGCTTATTTGTGGACTGCTGTATTAGACGCGTATCACCCTGGAAGTATCACATTATTTTATGCAAGATC
>JANZLP010000076.1:33625494-33636459 GCA_026930925.1 Chelictinia riocourii
TTATCACAAAATTGAAGTAAAGCTGGAAGAAAATACACCTGGCATTTTTACTTATTTTATTGTACATGAAGCTTATAAAAGCTATATGATAAATATACATACAGGGGGTTTAAAAGTTTGTGCATTTCTGCTCCAGAAACACAGGGTTTCTACGAGCTGTACCTTACCCATCATTAAATCAAAAGTACTTGAGAAAATGCATGAGGGATGAATGCTACAAATGCAAAAGGTTACAATTCATTTTCCTTCCAATAAACTCGTGTAATTTAAAATAGGACCAGTGGAGGTTTCCTATGCCCATTACCTCAGAGAGAAGACAGGTAATTTAGTGCATACACATAATAAATCTTTGTGTGAACCGAGACTAAAATAAGTCATCAATGTTAAATGTTTAACAATGTGAAGTATTTAAATAAAGCTATTAGTTATTTCTCATGTATAAAATACGGAATCCTAGCTTAATTCAAATTAATTCCAAGATACAAAGTAAACTGCCTTTTACTTTCAAAATGTACTCCAATCATTTAGAGTTGTTATAGGTATTTTCTTTGGTTTATGCAGGTTTTGTCTAGCCAATACAGACATGCCCTTAATTACATTAGAATCTTTTGAACGAAGTAGATAAAACACTTCTGGGCTTAACCAGTTCTACTGGATATATTTTTCTCACTAATACAACTGTATATATTTAAGGGAAAAATAATTAAAACCAGAAAATCAATAGATTTAGACATCACACCTGTATTCCTACACTTAGTTCTCTAATCTCATGATAATTTAATCTAATATTCGTTATTCCCAGTTAGTACAAATAGCTCAAATCTAAGATGGAATAAACCGGCATCAGTCCTGCTCAATTTTTGTACCCCAGATTTTTCATTTAGACTTTGTTCCATTTTACTAAGTGGGGTTGGGGGAGTTGGGGTTTTTTTCCTGTGTACCTTTTTTAACATGAAAGCAAGGACAGATTTTCAAATTTCTTGCCATATGTTTCTGACTGCCTATGAACCACCTTCAGGACGCTGATTAGCACAACTATTTTTAAGGCTGCTTCTTCCTGTTCTTAAAATACAATTATTCTTGTTTCACTTAGAAATTGCACCACTCCACATTCTTTAAGCTCCTGAAAAGAAGCCTGCTACATTTGGTTCTCCAGTAGATTCACAAGAATGTAGAGTCAGTCCTGAAAAGCAGAATTTATAATCCTGGATATGTTAGCTATTAAATCATTTAGTCTCACTTTCTTGAGTAAGATTTCAGAAATTAGTATTCCAGAGTTGTTAAGATTCCACCTTCAGAGATGATCTACACTACTGCAAGACATGTCTCTTTTATTTTGCATGGCTAATTTTCTACATTATTCAGCAGTGGGGGAGGAAACAGTTGTTTGTTTTTTACAGTTTTGCAGATCTGTCAAAGGCAACAAATAAAACAAATTATATGCAGTGTGTGTTTCAGAATCCCTATTTTCACAGCAAATTAAGTTCAGGTGCATTAACTAGAGTAGCAGACAGTTACTTAAATAACAAAATGTGTGGGGTAATTGTCCCAAATTTAAGGATGGGCTGTACTGTAAGATTTCACATTCATATGGGATACAGAAATAGAGCTCTGATTAGTAAATTGTTTGTAGAATTTTCCATCTGTACAAGGCTTAGAAAAAGGCCCTTCTATGGAGTGGAGCATTTGCAACTTTGAGATGAATTAGATTTTGGAAAATTCTCAAGGGCTGGAATCCTCATTGCTTGGGTCTTTATAATACCAATTAGATAAAGCGGCATGGAAGTAGAAGGTACTGTAAGACACAATATTGTACTAGCAGAAGGAATGCCTTTATGACCTTCCATGTCTTTTCCATCTCTACCTTGTATAGCTTTTTTCTATGGCTCAGTCTTAGGACTTTTTATGCCAATGCCCGAAATAATTTTGCAGTGATTGTCATTTAGTCAGGCATGACAGTGGAGTCAATGTGACCCCTCACACAGGAAAGATAGGATTTCCAAATAAAGTTATTTTACCTATTAATAAATATGAAATTATCGCTGTGAATATCATAAATACAATCTTTATTCAGCATTACCATGTAACTTCATTGCAACTAATACAGGAGCTAAAGCTGCCTACATGATGAATGCTAATTGTTTACTTTAACATGTTTTTCCTTCTAGTCCTTTTAGAACCTGTTCGTAATTAAGCCTAATTATATTCATGTTCTGAAGTTAATTTAGAAGTGGATAGTCTATGTGGTTACTAAAATGAGGTTATTTTCTTACTCACCCACTGATTCCTCAGTCATTGCAAGAGCTCGCACCACCCTGCTCCCTTCATATGATATACCATGTCACCTCAGTGACCAGCCTCCAGAAATACTGCCATAACTGGCCTGTACTAGTCTTCAGGGCAGGACAGCACTCTGGTTTTCATATTTTCTTGAGCCACAGTGTGTTGGTACAAGCATCTTCCTTGGATGCCTCTTTTGGTAGGGCAGTATTGCTGCAAATTCTGCAGCACTCAAGGCATCAGAGATCCCCACGCTGGACTGTCAGAAACCTGTCAAGTGTACACATAAGAAGTGATACTGACTTCAGAGGTTCCCTTCCCCACTCTCTGCTGAGATGGCACCTATTTCCTACATTTATAGCACAGTAACATTTTGGGACGCCTCCTCCAGGATAACATGGACCACAGACGCAGAGGGCAATGTGAGGCACAGTCCCAGCATGCGATCACACAGCCTGGCTCAAATGATCCATGCCTGCAGTCCAGAAAAGCCCCAGGAAGCCAGCCCCATCAAGGAGAGCATCTGGGCCCTACCAACAAAAATCCTGAGCAAATTTGTTTCCAGGCGTTTTCCTTCCACTGCCTCTTGATGCAGATATAAACTTAGACACGTCTGAGCCAGATACAGCCTGTGACTTCCTTCCACATGTTCCCTGGGAGAAAGGGAAGTACAGAGAGGCAATGGAGAGGCCTGGCTATTTTTCTGAGATGCTAGGGGTAATTGTAGCTTTCTCAGTGGCTTGGGGTACCTGCGACAAGGAGGGGAGAACTACTCAGTCGTTCCTCTGAACTTTGTCCTTCCACTTTTGTGAACTCTGTGCTTCACTTAGAGTTAACAAGAGAAACTAGTGAAATTTAAGCAAATTTTGTTGAGAATAAGAGTAAGAAAACCCATGGGTACCACAGTAGTCATAAAAGATAAGGCATGTAGCATCTGCAGCTGTGTTGTATAAAATTTTATAAAGTATTCATTCTTGCTGTTCAACGAAGTTTCCCACCTTTTTTTTTTTTTTTTTTTGTAGTATCAGAAGGAATTTTTAAGATGATTATATTATTGTTACAGGTGATGCTGTTAGATCACAGTACAAGGATGTCTTTTACTCCAGTTTTGGAACCAAAGCTAAATTTAAACTTGTATCTTCTTAATGACAAAGATGATCTCTGAAAAATATCTCTGAAATACCAGTTTAGGTTGATACAAGATAATTTAAATGCAACTTTCCTAGTTCATGTATTTTGTAGCAAAATCACACCACTAAATAGTGAGTGAGAAAGTGGATATATTTGCAATTAGTCCTCCTTATAACTGTTGAATGAAAGGAAATACTCATATTGACCCCACCATAAAGTAAGGTTATGTTCTTTTGAAGTCCATTCCAACCTTACATTTGTTAATGAAAGCAGTTTAATTCATGTATCTTAAGCTTGGCTGTCACAGTTAATCTATAGTCACTTGGACAATGAAGATGTCCATGGAGCATGATAATATCTGTAGTTTTCACTCCCTTTTTTTCTTTTTGTTTTTTTCTTTTTCCTTTGAACATCATGCATGTTCACCCTCTGGGACCTTTGACTTTTGCCAGGACGGTAGTTTGCTTGTGACTCATACGTGAACTTCAGAAAATGTGGACACTTAGTGATGATTTCAGGGCTATGATGTTACTTCCATCCTTTTAAGCTTTTTACATTTATAGAATCAATGTGTCTGGAATAATATTAAAGAGCATTGCAAATAACACTTGTTTGGAGCAATTACTCTTTCACAAGACTGTCTGGCAGATTGCAGAATTTTACCATATGTTCTGATTTACAAGTAATGTTGCTCATCTTACAAAGTAAATTTATTTTAAATAGGACCAAAAGAGCTTAAAACCACCCCACTGTGTAATAGATAAATGCAATCAAGTATTTTCTTTACTTATAAAATCTATCTGTGGAAAACTGGAGTAGAAAATTCACTGAATAACTGTCTTATCAAGGCTGCTACTGACAGTAGAAATGACAATTTTTATAATACTTGATTTTTTTTTGGTGTTGCAATACCTCAGATACAATCTAAAAAATAGAAATCAATGTCTTCTGGGAACATCTAGCAACAGGAAAGATCTATCTATCCTGTGATAATTCAGACAATAGAAATGACTATTTTTCTCATTAGAGTCTCTCAAAGGTGATCTACCACTTGCTTGGAACATAGGGCCAAAATTGGACATAATATGCCAGATGAAATTATATAATAACTAATTAAAAAATGAAATAAGAATACATCGCATGTCTTGCATGCAATGCTTTTGTTCCAGTATCAGTAGGAATCTTTTTCCATCTCTGTGTGAGAACATGAACTCTCATTTAGCTGGTGAGCCTCAGTAATACCTCAGTTCCTTTTGAAAGCAGCCTTAACCAGGCATCGTGCATGTTATATTTGTGCAATTTTATTTTTGTGTGTAATGTGTTGGGTTTGATCTTTGAACAGCATCCTGGGTTTTGGGGGAGTATCTTCAATTAATCAACTTTGTTTGCAACTCTAATCCTAATTTTGCCCTCTACCTTTTAGGTTATCTGCTAATATTTGCCCTGCCCTGATCATTGATAAAAACATGTAACTTGGATACCGAAACTAGCCCTTGCAAAATTCTATTGAATGTAAAATTCCAGCTAGATAGTAACCAAATCATCAGTCGAAAGAAGTCTGGCCTGGTAAACCAGGTTACAAAATGTGTGATCTGTGGTTGCCTCCCTTATGTTACGTTGTAACTGAATATTTTTCTCCACCATGAGAAGCCTGAATGCAAGAAGTGCTTGTTTCTGTTGACAGTCTTATAAATATAAAAAATGCATATTCCTTCCATTCTTTGCATAACACTGAAGAAACTAGAATTTCATGCCAGAAGTTCAGAACTAAGGTCAAATGCACAACTGCAGATGTGCTTGCTATTTAGCAAAGCTTTTTGATACTGTGTATGTTCTGCTCTCATCAGAAAAATTAAAACAGAAGAACAAAATCCCAAACATATTAAAAAAAACCCAAACTACCCATTGTTTCACCAAATATGGACTGAAATTCTGTTTTCTGATTTGAAGTTGTCCCAGTGTGCTGTGGAAGTATGGTTGCATTTCTAAGTGCTCACATATGCTGTAAGAGGCTGCTCAGGGTGTTGTCAGGAATCAGTGACAGCTCTCATTTGGACTAAAGCTGTAAATCCATGGCGTAATATGAAATGTGATCTGGTCTTTGCTTATGTCCTTTCTGATTTAAATCTAGAGAAGGTCTTTCTTTGATTATTGTGGGTTTTTGGTACTGATGAGAGACACTCATGTTCATTGATGTTCACTGATCTATGGAACTTTTCTTCTCTGTGACCATCATTTAAGACCTGCAAATGCCGGTGGCAGCAGCTGTTATTTGCAGTCCATGGCGAAGTCTAACTGGGCCATCTGCTGCCCAAAGCTTATTGTACCAGTCCAGGTCCTTCCTTACAGCACCCCTAGTCTGTCACTGTCCACTCCTGCGTGCTTGTACTTAGCAGCAACAAGGACCTATTTTAGTCATATCCTGCTGGCTGAAACTCTGATTTTGTTGATAGCAGTGTTCATATTTCTAAGAATACTTCTTTTGCATCACAGGTTTTGGTGTAGCATTAGTGGACAAAGATCAGTGCATCATTTATACCTCAGATTGTGACCCAGAGGAACCCCCTGCCCTTTCCCTAGGAGCACATTGCAGAACTGGTCTTAAAATCCATGCACACATATGTTGGGCATTTTCTGTTTGTAATGGAATAGAGTTTATCTGGACTTTAGATGCAGAATTTGTAAAACTGAAAAAAAGAAAAACAACTAAATAAACAACCCTTTCATAAATAAATAATGTTCATTCACTGTATTTAAACAGGAGCAAGAATTTATGCCCTAGAGGTCAAGCGCCGCAACTTCTAGATTTAGAGAATTTCACAGGTCAGTTGCCAGCTGGATACTACATAAAGCTTTTGAGAAAATAAGTCACTTCAAGATCATTGTTCTGAATGTTATTGCCAAAGTAAATAAACCAAATACAAAAAAGTGCACCTTTAAACCATTTAACTTGGGGATGTGGGATTCCAGTTGTTTTACACTCCATAATAGTTGTGTCTCCAAGAGCAATCAGAATTTCACTTTGAACTATGGTCAATGTTGGGCCCTCTAAAAAGAAACAATACAGAAAAAACAAGTTCCTCATCCAAAGCATTTACCATTTTTAAGACATAAACCATGAAATACTCTAATTTTTTCTTGTTATATGGAAGAGTATTTGCATTAAAAGTGAGAAAGCCTTAAAAATCATGTAAGGTGACAGACACACTGGGAAACAGGAAAAAGTAGAGCCTGGAATGTCCAGAGCACTGGGACCATACAGAGACTATATGGGAATTTAAGGAAAGAATTAGAAGAGTTTGATCATGTAGAAAGTAAAAAGATTCAGTCTCTCTCTCACTCCAACCAGATGTTGGTCATCAAGAATTTTAGTAGTCTATTAATATATTAATGTAGTGTTTAGAGTACACAATTTGGACTAGGACGCCAGAGTGTTAAGCACGCTACAGGAATTTACAGACACATAATTCCTACTCCAAAGATCTACTCAGGTTTGCAAGCCTACCTTACTTTAATACCTAATTTTAGGATTTTTTTTCCTTAAAAACAGCATAATAAGAAATATTAAGCCCCAAACATCACCCAACAATACTACTTAGATTTGAATAGGAAACAAAAGGGACATTTGTGAACTGTTCGACATCTTTTCTGAGTTTTTTTAAATTTCTACCAGAATGTTGTGCATGGTTCTACCAATTTTAACAGTTCCTCCCTGTTGATGTATTAGTTTGCTTTCTTAATTTCACTGCATTGTTTCTTTTACTTACCGATGTACGTAAGGGTGGATGTCTGTTTCTCTGTGCCAGCTGAGTTACTTGCCAAGCAACCATAAACTCCTGCATCTTTTGGAACTGCCTTTCTAATGATTAAGGTGCCTTCTGGGGTCAGTCTATACCTGGGAACACACACGGGACCAGCCAAAATGGTTAGTTAAAGAAAAGAGTAACGTTTACATCCACACTCCAAGCAGCAACAGCAGCAGGATGACCAGATGGTTTACCAACTGGTATTGCTGTTTTTTTCTCATGATAAACAATAATATTAATGTTATTATAGCTACCAGAGAATATCAATGCATTTTGTAAAAAGCATTTAAATTACTCTTGTAAAAAGCCTTCCGAATAAAAGAACTAAAGTATTTCTCTTTTAGAGACAAGGAAATTGAAATTAAAGAGTTACAAAAGCAAAGGTTGAAGTACTATTTCCAAAACTCAGACTCCTGTGGAAGAAACAGAATATTTCGGCATTCTTCAAA
Organism: Chelictinia riocourii; assembly: GCA_026930925.1. Taxonomy (NCBI): domain Eukaryota; kingdom Metazoa; phylum Chordata; class Aves; order Accipitriformes; family Accipitridae; genus Chelictinia; species Chelictinia riocourii. Next base: position 33,633,161 of record JANZLP010000076.1, read on the forward strand.
GGTTTTCTCTCACATAGGAAAAAAAATAAAAATAAACAGAAAAAGCTATAACCCCTACCTGCTTGAACCAATAATAAACATATCGTTGTGTGTCCATACTACTGACGGCTTTGGATAACCTGATGCAGAACACCTGATAGACACTTCAGAGCCTTCCATAAAAGTCTGATTCTTAGGTGAAATGACAACCCTAGGTGGTTCTAGTAAAAGAAATTTTAAAAAGTGATTAAAAATATCTGTTTAGAAAACACAGATTATAACAATCACTTCATTCCCATTTTCAAACAGCTCTACAGTGAGAAAATAACCCTGGTAAAGAACAGAGCCCACTCATTTCTTGCTTCCTCCAGAACAATCTACCAATTCCTCAGCATAAAACATACTAACTTTTATAAGGGTACACAAGTCAGGATTCAGGGTACAGAGACCAAGTTAATTCACAGGCCTACACAGTTAGTTTTGTTCCGAGATGCAGAATTTGGAGCTCCCAAATGAGGGCACCAATTCTGACAAAAAGCTGCCAGAACCAAGCAAAGTTCACCAACATGATCCATCAAGGTGACAAAGCCAGGTTGAAATAGGCATAAGCTATGCACAGGCATCATTCTGAATAGGAAGTATGAGAGCATTAGTGGGTTCACATGGATTCAACTTGAATGCAATAATTAACTTAGAATTTTTAATGCATGCTTAAAACTCAGCAAAGCAGCAGGAGAGCCAGTTTTGACAAATTTGTGCAGGTTCCTGAAAGCTAAAGCCAATGACCACAAATCTTCGGGCATGCCAATGGTAAGAATATGACCTGAGTGATAAAAGTGACAATCTATGTGCACACATAGAGAAAGAAATTAACAGCAAAATCATGTTGAAGACGATTGAATCTGCAGCATTAACCATACCAGTGGATATTATGGATTTCAGCTGCATTTTCACCAGAGAAGTGATTAGGTGAACTTCATAGAATTCATGCACTTACACCCTTTGACAGATTTCCTCAGTCAAAAAGACCACCAAAACAATTCACTTTGGCAATTGACATTTTCTTCTATGGTACATACGACTGTCTTACTTAGACTGGCAAGAAAAAGATCCACACCACTTAAGGGATGAAAAAGTAGCAACCTGAAGGAGCAGCTGTTAGTACTACATCTTGATTATGGCATGAAACTGGCTACTATTAGATCAGTAGTATCAGTCTTCATCTTCGGAGTTTTGCCTCTTGCGAATCACACACTGTATTAACATGTATTCCTCTGCAGCTGATCTTTTTAGTGGCAACCATAGAATGAAAAACCTAAGCCTAACTCTCCTTTTTGGGAGAGTGAAAGAGGCTAAATACATGTAACACAGAGGTTACCTTGAATCTAGGGCTGCTCTGCAGAGTTTTTTTACAAGCTGCAGTGGGAGTTACACCTTCCTATAGACTCAGGTGATAACTGACACAATTTTGTGACCGCTAAGAAAAAAATGTGTGTAACAGCCAGTACACACAACCTGTTTATGTGTGCCATAATCCATCAAGGGCAAGATGAAGGAGTGATGCTATGCAACTTCTAGGTGAACAGCATAAATCTTTCTAGTTCAGTGTGTCATAATGCAAACAAAAACAATTCCGAGTGCTACTATACTAATACCACAACATACTGAAATCTGAGCAAGGCTTTGGTCGCAAAATACTCAGTCATCTTATTTCCAGGGACAGGAGTAAATGTCACTCTTCTTCGAGTAGGTGGATGTGAGAATTTGTTTCTGGACTTGCTCCTAAAAGCCTATAGAAAGAAAGATTGGGTTGTATGCGATCTAGTGGGGTTTGGTTAGAAATGAGACAGAAAACTCTCCGCGAAAGTAGAGGGGACTCCAGATCGTGTGTGTGGTTAAATTATAATTGCATGACTGATGTTTTGGGAAAGGCGTAATTGTAAAAAGAATTTGGGTTTTTTTAATAACTTTTGAGCTCACTTATTTGTGAAGAAGTGATGTAGTTTGTTACAGATGGTGTGACCATCCAACTATCGGTTCTGGTCACATCTCTTTCAGTGGGTTTCTAGGGGGTTTTTTGTTGTTATTTGTGGTGGTTCTTTTTTCTCCAAAAGGTCTGCCTAAAAGTTCTACTGTTGCCCTTCAATTCTATCCCCTCTGCATGCCTGTCTCATGCAGCAGATGGAGATGCCTTGCTGAGATTAGGTGCAACTTAAAATATCCATGAAATTCCTTGGTTTTGTTTGATAATTCTGTAACCCTACTGAAAAGTTTGAATGGCTGGCCTAAATGTTGTTCCACGTCTCTGAGCAAAGGAAAATATTGATCTTAAACATGAAGTCCTGCATTCAAGAATTTGACTTGGGATTTGTAGAAAACTTCAAGAAAGCAGTAGTTAAAGGAAGTGGCAGAACTTAGAAGCGATGTGTGGCGTACGCTGTTAAGCATTTCTTTGCAGTTGTACAGTTTGAGACACAAATAGGTTTAGTAAACTGCTGAGGAAGTGCTGGACTGTCCAGGCGGGGAGGTACATCACCAGTACCATCCTTCACATAACTTGCACGACTTGTCAGTAGGAAGAGACGCTCAGGTTCATTGGGGAGTAACTTTTGTGGTAGTAGGTAATTTGCGTGGGGAGAAGGAAAGTGGTGAAGAACTGAAATATTAAAAGGTGCAGAAGAAAGGCCATCAAAAGTACTAATCGCTTTTTTCTCCCCCCCCACCTCTCTCTTGCAGACCTTCAAGTGCTGTCCTTCTCAGTCTATTAAGTTATTATAAACTTTTGCTTCTCTGTGAACATATAAAGATGTCTCGCAGCCCTGATGCTAAAGAAGACCCTGTGGAATGCCCCCTCTGCATGGAGCCTCTGGAAATTGATGACATCAACTTCTTCCCTTGCACCTGTGGCTACCAAATCTGTCGTTTCTGTTGGCATCGCATCCGCACTGATGAGAATGGACTTTGTCCTGCTTGCAGAAAGGTAAATATCCTGGAACAGCGGCTTGTCTTGCACATGTCGCAAGGCTCTTGCATTGTGTTGGTACCAAAGACGTCTTTTTCCTTCGGGGAAACATCTGTCTAGTCATGGCTAGGATCAAGGGTGAGGTGTTGGATCTTTCAGATTCTATATGCGTATGTGTCGAAGCTGTTGTGCAACGGCTACTCCTGGTTTGTCGCGTTTAGAACTGCATTAACAGGGGAAGCTGTGGATCAGAACCAAGGCATGCTGATGCTAGAACTGCCAAAAAAAAAGTCCGTTGAGTTGGGGTGCTCAGGCACTGACAAAGTCCTTTCGGGAAGGACGGTGAGGATTCCAGCAT
>JANZLP010000076.1:33730156-33740688 GCA_026930925.1 Chelictinia riocourii
TTTGGTTTTATGTGGCATTACCCTACTCTGGTTTGATTGGCAATAAATTAAATTAATTTTCTCCAAGTCGAGACTGTTTTGCCCCTGACGGTAATTGGTGAGTGATCTCTCCCTGTCCTTATCTCAACCCACGAGCCTTTTGTTACATTTTCTCTCCCCTGTTCAGCTGAGGAGGGGAGTGATAGAGCGACTCTTGTGGGCACCTGGTGTCCAGCCAGGTCAACTCACCACAACATTGTAAAGAATCTAGAAGTCCCACAGAGATAATCTTCTGCCATTTTCAATCTTCTTTCTCTGCTCCACAGAAGTTTGCTTAAATGTAAATTTCAGTTTGATTCACAGGTCAACACATTTCAAAATATCTTGTAATAGTGAAAAAGAGCTAGACACAAGCAGTGAGTAGCTGTAGCAACTGGAGTAGTTTGTTTAATAAACCATGTGCCTGAGCCAAGAGCCCATTTCACCCTGCTATAGCACTGAATCATCTATCATCTGCAAGATGAAATCACTTCGCTTTTGTTATAAAACATTTGTTTTATAAAATATTTGTTTTATAAAACAGGTCTTCCTGTGATCATGGCATAGAAGTAAAAGCCAGGGGCCAAAAGTTTTTTTTCTGGCTCAGAAGCAGAGTTGCTGCCTTTATTAATACAATTAGGTATCAAAATCAGGACCAAGCTGGGACCTGCTCTGCTACTTCCTTGCTTACTTGGAAAAAAAAAAGAGTAGATAAAATGAGGGATGGAGAAACAGAATAATCAAAAGTATGGGGCCTGTACCTACTGGACAAGGCAGTCTTGACCTCTTTATCAATCTTTCTTCGCTGCATTATAGCACTTCTTAGCACAAAGTACAAAAGCATTTCTAATCAACATGTCCTTAAAAAATCTGTAGGGTCTGTAACCTTGAGCTCTATAGTTCCCATCAAATGAGGAATGAAAGCAGAGGACTAAATGACTTGCTGAAAGTCACACAGGAAACCTGTAGCAGAAATAGTGAGGAACACAGACCTAAATTTCACCTTGCTTAAGATCATCATTCTCCTTTCTCTGTACCTCAGGATTCTTTGGCACTAAAAGAGGATTATGCATCTCTCTCCCTTGAATGTTTGTAGGGAGGGAAATGCCAGCAAAATACAAAACAACTGTTATTTGTTTTAGAGATAGCCTTGAAAGTGAAAATATTCTATATTTCAGTAATTTTTTTTCCATTGCAAAGGTTCATAAGTTTTGCTAGTTTTTTTTCAAAAGGTTTTATATCTTAGTTCTACCACTGACTAAATTTTTCCTTATTCTTTGCAAGATGCTTTGTTGGCATTCTCTTGACTAAAAAGAACCTGTACTCACGACCACTTCTGGTTTTTTAATTGCAGTCCAAATGTTGCCAGTTTTAGAAATATCTACACCATGCATAGTCGATGGTTGGACTCAATGATCTTGAAGGTCTTCTCCAATGTAAATGATTCTATGATTCTATGTCTGAACAGCTACTAAGGAATATACTTCTTTTTATTCTATAATCGAGTGCTGTTTCAAGATATTAAATATCTAATGAGAGAACTAATATATTTCCTTCTGAAAACAATGGGAGTAGTATCATACACTGAATACAAAAGAACTATGTCATAAGGGTAATTTTTCAAGATCAGTTCAGAAGTTCAATAAATCCTATTCTTGAATGTTTAAATTTCTGCACACAAGAAATACATGCTGATTATCCACAATTCAGAACTGTTTTTACCCACAGTCATGTCATCATGCAAACCTTACTTATGGTTGTATATTAAATATGGTACACAAGGCAGCGTGGGCTTCATCATACCTAAAATGTAAATATCTCTGCTGACCGTAGATGTCCACATCCAGCCTAAGCACCTTAAGCTCCTTTTTCAGACCATGGAGATGAGATCAATATAGCAAGTAGCAGCTAGGCCTTAATTTATTGTCCATAGAGTCAGAGGTGACTAGTTCATATAGAGACATCTACACAGCAGTTACCTACATCCAGCCTATGGGTCATGAATGACACCTATACAATAACAGTGAAATGCGACTGTGTGTGTCCTTACTGTTTTATTTACAGATCTCTTCGCTTGTGTGTTTTAATCTAAACTTTTGAGACAGGTTTGTATAAAGGATTTCAGTATTGTGGCCAGAAGGTCCGTCTTGAAACAACTTTTCCAAGGCTTTTCCAAGTTAGGTTTCATTAAAGCAGCACTGGATTGTTTCACTGCAACTGATAGAGAAAGCGGAGACTACCACAACAGAGATAAGCAACATAAATCCAGTAGAGATCTCCCCTATCAATGAGGAGAATCACCAAGTCACCCATTCAATTTCTCCAAGAAATACCCGTGTATGTACATTAAATTGCACTCATGAACTTCTCATCAAATTACAGTTATAGAGAACTAAATGTATAGATGTAGCAAAATAGATAAAATAATGTTACAACACAGTTACTGCTTTCACCGTTTGAGTAATTGCCTGTTGGAATTTTTGCAAAACCCCTGCAGCACTACTATAAAGGTATTCTTAAAATTTTGTCATTGACAACTATTGTATTCTCAAGAATTTCAAGATATTCTATTGGCCAAGTCAGGATTTTCAATAGAGTTTACAATTAGGCAGCCTCACTGTATTATGAAAGTAACGAGCAAGTTTAAGTTGCGCTTCAGGAACACTATCTCCCTCTACTGGTGAATCCGAATGAAATGTTTTTAAAGTGGATTACAAGAAGTATGGATTTTTACTCTTATTTTTAATAAAGTTAGAGAACATAGTAAGAAATTATTTTTCAGAGTTAAGGTTGAAACCAACCTTAAAATAGCATCAGAATTTCACAGAAACACACACAGACACTATCTCTATATCCAAATGTTTTGTACATAACATTTACACAAGTCTCTTCTACAGGAAAGTTTTTCTGAAAAGTAAGTTTAGTTGCACAGAGAGATTCTAGTGATATGAAAACTCAAGTGTACTTTTTACATTTTGGAAAAAAAAAGAGATTTATTTAAAGCATATTTTTTTTTAAAACTGGACCAATGATACATTTGTTTAATTAATTTGACCAGAGAAAGTCTAGGATTTGTTAGTAGTTTTATGTTGTCTCATTAATACTTTTGAATTATTTACAATGGGCTCTTCAAACTGAAAATCTACAAAACTTCCACCACATTATAGTCTATAACATGCAAACAGCAACTTTTAGTATGAAGAAATATTCTCAATTATCTTAATATTATAAAGAAGTCATATACACTGAAGAAGAATCTTAGATTAGATATTTGGTACAGTTCTAATGGAGTTAGCCTAGCAATATAGCTCTGCAATCTCTTATCTTGCAAGCAAGCAGCAATATTTCCTGGCTGACAACCAGAATAAGTTCCCAAAAGAAGAGGAAATTACTTCAAGTGTCATAATCCTGTTACAAACTGCAGCTGCACTGCTACTTCGGTCCACAGACTTAAGCTTGTTTTGGAGTCAATGATAGATACTCAAATAATAGATAACATCAAAAAGCATCCCATTCCTCTCATACCAGGAGCTATCCTCTGGAATGCAGTTGGCAGATTGAAGCCTATGAGCTTAATTACCTCATGCCTTGGAATTAACTCTTCTATTTTTAATTTCTCAGGAGGAGCTAGTTAGGGAACAATATTGCATTAACACTTCATGACAGAAAGGCCTTCCAATTAACAGAGCTGCCCTATAGGTGTATTCTGACAAAGCTGTAGTAAAAGAGATCTAGACTTCCTTGGTCATAAATCATGAAATAAAACTAATCCCTTAAACAACAACAGAGTTTGAGTGTTTTTGCCATTCACATAACAAAGAAGAAAATAAGAAAATAAGTGTTGAGTTCTTCAGAGTTATATGCTTTGCTCCTTTTAAGCCTGTCAGAAATTTATTTTGTTTAAAAACAAATGTAAGTCCAGATTCCAGGCACCTGTCTATACAGGCTAAGCCTATGATGAAAACTACGTGGCACTTCTCCCACTACCTATCCTCATCCCCATGTAAGTGTTACAAGAATGAACTCACAGTTCTGAACTCAATGGGGGTTTTTTTGTAGACTTGGTGATTGAAGTATTTCTCACATTATTAAATATCCTGCTTTAAATTTCTTCAGCAAGACAGCACTAAATATCTTCAGGCATGTGAAGTGTGTTTTCCTGGTATTTGAAAAAACAAAGGTCACCCAATTTATAAGTTCATAATTTTTGAGTGATTTTTTTGTCTGCAGTTTCAGTTTTTACATTTAAGCCCATGAAGACCAAGGCATCCTTTATAATCCTGCCAGACTGTAAGTTAGCACCTCACCAGTAGTTACCAAGTATAACTTTCCAAGACCTCAAAGTAGTGGAGATCTAGTTTTACTACCAAAATGGACTATGTTCTCCACAGTCAAACTCTTCTTGGCATAATGGAGATGTTCTTAAAACTTGGAATGTTTTTCACATCATTTTTTTTCATTATAGTCTGATGCTCCTTCCACTGGGAAATGGGAGACTTCTGTCCAGCATATCATCTTCTAGGGTTAAATGGATGAGTTAGTTAAATAAGAACGGACTTGATCTTTTATTCATAGTAAGAATAAAAAGGCTTTCATAGGGAAAGGTGATAAAGAAGTCTTCCCCTTACAAAATATAGTTATTATATGCATGCCCTCATTACATACAAAAATGGCTAGGCTAATTCATCATTTGTCATCAAGTTACCTGGCGGTTTCCATTACAACCCTGTCTTCAGGCATCCGTTGTTTTGTTAGACTCATGGCCAGGTCTGACATGTTCCAGATAAAATGTCTGCTTTGAGGGAATTTTGTTGTTCAACCAAAAGAACTCAGGTATTTCCAAGAGCACTCACTGCCCCAGAAAAGATCATCCGTATCCTTTTCTGAATGGATTTTAAAAGCAGACCTATGCAGAGCACAATGCAGGGAGCCAAATGGTGCCCAAAGTATGAACCACCGGTACCAGGAGTTCTGCAAATGGAAAGAATGGAAAGAATACAACCTCCTGAGTCAGCACAAGTGGACTGACACTGCTCTGATCATGGCCTCTTTGGTTGCAGGGTAGACCCAGTCGAGAATGCAACCCACGCTCCATGGAGAGGCACTCTGAGACCAGTGTTGGGTGAGGTGCTCAGCCTGGTGCTGATGGCATCGTCCAGACTGCAGCTGTATGTCCAAGCGCACAGCCCTTGATCTTGACCTCCTTGAATCAGCTGAACAGTCTTAGCAATCAGGTGCCTGTTATTAGGAGCTGTTTTCTTTTACTTTGTTGAAAATTGAATTGCTTTAGTCAGACTAAAAACTTTAAATTTAGTATGTCCTACAAAGTTCTGTATTTGCCACCAGTCAGATACTGCAGTCCCTCCCACCACAAATACATCTTGCCACTCAGAATTGTGGCTCAGATTTTCTCTTATTCAGACACTATGAGAAGCAGAACTGTCTGCTCAATCAAAAAAAGCCAGAGTGACATACAGCTGTCCATCTATAAAAGCTGGAGACCAGGAGCCACAAGTCTCCCTGTATACAACATACTTTATGACATGCATCCTTTCATACTCTTGATTCCTCATGGGTGACGAATACCACTCAGCATTTTTACTGGTGTGCTACGATGCATATACACAAGAGCTTCCCATGCTCATATGATAAACTTTCCCGCACATTGGTGGCTCTGTAGTCTCTCGCATTACAAACCTGATGCTGCACGGAACATAACATGTTTTGTAAAGAGCCAAGAAATAATCAGTAGAGCCTGCTAATTTTTCAAAAACAGCAACAAAGAATGAAAATAAGTAAAGTCCTCATATGCTACAGTGATAAATGGCAGTGATAGCTTCGGTGCTGCAGCTGTGGCCTCCTTCAACACCAGTCCCTCTGCAGGTAAACCAGAGCTGACACCCTTTCCACCAGTATTCCCTCCTTCACACACACACACGGGTTTGGTGTTTTTACTCTTGTTAAAAAAATTGTCTCGGTATCTGCTTTATTCTTTTGGTCTAACTCTCATGTCCACACACTTAAGTCATTAACATATGTATCCCTTTGTTCCATTGTCTCATGGGGATTCCCTCTATTTCAGTATGTGGGGATTGCAAGGGATTAATAGAAAAGAGAGTAAAACATCCAAATCTCTCGTGATTCCCAAAGTGGATAATTTCTCTGTACCTTTTCAGCTATCCCTCACTGAGTTGTCCATTAAAGTAACCACACTAAGCCATTCTTCCTTCTAAAGGTGGTATGCTTTTGGAAAGGGATTTATTTTTAATCAGCTCTAACAATCTATTATGGTCTACAGAGCATGCTCAGTATGAAAGGAATAAATCTTCAAAGTGAAGTATAAAAATCTGCTAACCATTATATGGATTTTGCGGGTGTACCTCCAGCTTGCTACTTTGAAAACTTGCCCCTTTGCCTGTCTTGAACTGACTGAGGAATTTCCAGATCTGATGTATCATTAGAAATAAAGTACTGGATTGTGCACTAATGGTACTGTTTGAAATTTAAACGTACTGGGCTTTCTATACATGAAAAAGGAAGTATATCCAAGGAATGCTTGGAATGTATTCAGCAAGGAAATATATTTAATTATATTGAAACAGAATCCTAACTTTATTATAGATGACTACCCTTGCTGATAGCAAAGGACAAAGAAGGATTTTAGGAAAGAATTGCAAAAATATGGGCTAATGGCATAAGGGCTAAACAAGGTTAAGGAACAGAGGTGCTAAACTTACCATACTTAAGCCACATTAATCTTTTCATTAGTGCATAAAAAAAATCACAACTTTCCATCTCAAGTCATTATGTTGATGGGACATCTTTGATCTGAAAAAACAGCAATGATCCCAATGGGAAGCCAGAAGTGTTTTTGATTATTATCTGTAAAGTCTAAAATTCCTTAGGTGAAATTCAGTATGAAATGCATCCAATATTTTTATTTTTTTTGTTCTTTAACTGAATTATAACGTGCTTGTAGGCAAGTTGCTTGCGATTTTGTCACCTAGCTCTGTGTAGCTCTACCTTGTGTTGGAATTGCAAAGCCTTTGTGTAATTAAGGTCAAATAAGTGCATGAAATACTGAAGGTGAAGACATGTTTTCAATCTTAAGCTTTCTGTTAGTGAAATGCTTATCAGTGGCATGATGGAAATTACTTCTCAGCGTTTGAATGTCTTCTGATATTTTGTTGTACTAATCTGTTAGAGTTGAGGCATGAATAAGTGAACTATGTGCCAGAATAAGCAAAACCACATCTCACCACTCCTTGTTGCTGTTCCTTCCAAGTTTCAAGGCAGTAACATCAGCTCCTTCCTCCCGAGCTGGAGGAGGGATGACCTGCCCAGATGCAGGGACCATAGTTGTGTGTGTGAAGAAACTACAGGAAACCTGACATTTGTGACAGTCCCAAACATGCGACGGGTTTTGCGGTTACCTTCCTACCATCACAGGAGGTGGGCCAAGAGGTGCAAGAGATGACAGCAACGGTTTGGTTGCCACCCCATTACCCCCACTTAAGTGATGCTGCTTCTGTTGTACTTGTTGCAAGATACTATACTGGTGGAGATAATGTCCTTTAGCCTGTGTTCCCAAAGTGGTCCCTAAGCTAAAACCGGTCATGATGCCTCTGGCTTCCCTCTCAAAGGGTACTTGGACTTGGCTGCCTTTGTCATGTATGGGACAGAGATGTGGGACTCTCCAAGGTGTTGACATCCTAAAACTGTCATGAAGGCAGATGGCCTGGTAGATCAGAACAGACTGTAGACGAACTAAACCATGAAGTTAGTGCCTCACTTGACCCGGGGGAATCCACATGGACGGTATAAATGTCCCACTCCTAGGATGAGGTTGTGGATGCCTGCGCCTTCTGAGACACTGAAATCCATCAACCGTGGGAGAGTAGCCTGTGAGAAACAAGACTTGGTTGGCTCAAGTGTGAGTGTAATTACTTGAGTTTTGCTTTAAGCCGAGATGAAAACAGTGTGTTCGTCAGCAGAAGTCTTGGAACCTTCTGAAATTTGCCATGTTTGGGAAGAAGAAGAAGAAGATGAGGCTTAAGAGCAGGACCCCATTGTGAGAGGTGCTACAGGGTGAAGCTGTCTGTGTGCTGCTGGATACTGATAGTATCCTGTCCCTAGAAGATGATTAGCTAACAGTCCAAAACCTAGTTATTTTTAAATGGCAAAATGGGGGAGGGTGTTTAACTTGTGAAAACAAACCCGGATGCGGAGCTGAAACCATCAGTGCTCTTGTGCAGGTATTGCACATCGTAGGGTTGCTGTTGTTAGTAAAGAGGTATTAGCAGGGGGTAGCTGTACTCTGAAAATAGAGGAATTACCTGAACTAGTTAGTCTTCATTTCTGGTGGCTGCAGTTCTTAATAGCTGTGTCCTCTGTTGGGCACAAGTAATGTGACTCCTGTAACTTGGGGTATGGCTGCCTGGGGGGCTTTCCTGGCATTTATGGAATAGAGGAATAAAACATGCAATTTGGTTTGCCCGATTCTCCTTCTTTCCCCTGGGAACAGTACTATGTAGACCTTTAGAGGTGGTTTTCTCTTAATTCACGTTAAACTATTTTATATAATTTATAAAAATCCAGCCATTAAAACGCCAGACTGATTAGAAACACTTTCTATTTCAATATAACTCAAAAATAATATTTTACGCTAGCAACTTCATTTCTCTTTGGCAATATTTGTGCTTGGATAAGAACCTCTGTTAAATTGTGAAGTTTCATCATCAGCTTAACAATTTGCTGGACCCCTTTGAATGCTCAAATGGTTTTCACTGCATTTTTCTTGGAGGTGGAGAAGGAAGGAAAAGCCTGGTGACTGATCTCTGTTGGTGAAAATATTCACAGAATCACAGAATACCTGGGGCTGAGTAGGACTTCTTGAGATCATCTAGTCCTACCACTCAAGTAGGGTTGTCTACAGCAGGTCATTTAGGACTGTGTCCAGTCTGGTTTTGGATATCTTGAGGGATGGAGACTCTGTAGCCTCTCTGGCCAACCTGTTCCAGTGTTTGATCACCCTCACAGCAAAGAAAGCTTGGCTTTTTTTTTTTCTTTTCTTACATTTAATGGAGTTTTCTGTCTGTTGCCTGTTGTCCTGTCACTGGGCCCCAAGGAGAAGAGTCTGGCTCTCCTCTATGCTCCCAACTCCCACCAGTTCTTTATATACACTGATAAAGAATTTCCCCCCTTCAGCCTTATCCTCTCCAGGCTGAGCAGTCTGAGCTCTCTCAGCCTTTCCCTGTGTGAGAGATGCTACAATCCCTTAACTGTGATAGTGGCCCTTCCCTGGACACTCTCCAGTAGCTCCGTCTCTCTCGTACTGGGGAGCCCAGACCAGGACCCAGCTCTCCAGATGTCTCACCTGTGCTGAGTAGCGGGGAAGGATCACTTCCCTTGACCTGCTGGCTAACGCTTTTCCTAACACAGCCTGGGAATCTGTTGGCCGCCTTTGCTGCAAGGGCACACTGTTGTCCTTTCTATACTCTGATACTGGCTCTGACTCACAAGTTTCTTATTCCCTCTTAATGTTGATAAAGTTGAAAACAATTCAGCCAGCTGAGGATCATGCCCTGAATTTTTGTTGCTCTTGATATTGGTCTGTTAGAAGCAAGTAAAATTAATGGTGCTCATAAAGCCCCCAGAATGTCAGTGAGAGGGGCACAGAGCACCCTGTGACTTAGTATTAAAAGGAAGAAATTCCAGTCCCAGTTTCTCAGCCACCTTAATTTCAGAGATACAGGAGGCATCATATGTATGCAAAATGCAAATGAGGAAGGGGATGTATGTGATGGACTAGAGGGTGTAATTAGTTACTCAACAGTACAAATAATAAGTAGAAAGAAAAGCTTATGAGTACAGCTGTGGAAGAGGTGCTTTAGAAGTGCAAGGAGGAAATGCAGCTACAAACCCATTGAAATATCAGCGCTGTCTGCATGGTTCTATGGTGAGTGTTATTCTGAGGAAGTGAGGAATGCGAGGCAGGGGGTCTGTGGTCTATGGTTTGTTTTTCCATCAATACATATGTCTGACTTCGAGTAAAAGATTAACGAGACAGCTAGCAAATGTCCTAGGAGACAAATGGATAAAATGCTGTTTGTACATGTCAGATGAGGGAGCGCTCATTCTCGTCTCTCAGCCTCTGAATGAATCTGCTAGGATGCACACCTGCACCAGGAAGATTTCCTTGACAAGGTAACCCCTTCCACCGCAGAACGCATGAGCACATCAGCATACAGCTTACCTGACACGCACATTCTTTCGGTCAATGTGGTTTGGAAAGAACCTTCCACCTACTTTTTTTCTGCATGTGACGTACATTGCTGCATGTTACAGAAAAGCCCCAGGTAAAGTAAATGGAAACTAACCAGCAGCTATGCACCTGGTGTTTTTGCATTTCCCAACAGATATTACAGTTGCTGGAATGATGTGTGAATCTTCTACAACACCTCCTATTGACAATTTAGTTTAGGTGTAGCATGAGAGAGATCTGTGTTATTGAT
>JANZLP010000076.1:34419574-34433607 GCA_026930925.1 Chelictinia riocourii
CATGTTTTCCTATCATATTCCTGTTTGGGAGAGGAGAGGTAATGTTGACTAAACTGTCTTCATGAGCTAACCTGTATAGTCAGTCTTTTCCAAGAGAAAATGTGTTCTGACTCTGGCATCCATAGTATGTCACGTGTTCACCAAAGAGTAGCCATGTGTCCCACATGTGTGCCCATACCTTCCTCCAGAGGAGAACCTGTATGGATTCCTGTATCTGAGAGTGAAACAAATGAAAGAGTTTCAGACTAAGAAATTTTAGCTAGCCCAAAGTACTTGGAATTTAAAAGCAGAAATGCTTTGCTTGCACATAGCTCTGTTAAATGATGAGGTTGTTGATGGTGTAGTGTTAGTTCAGAGGACCATGTTATTCTGTGCTGTTGTCCATATGAGATGACAGAAAAATGGGGGTTTTGCCACCCATGTGCTGAGTTAGGCAGGAAAAACAGGTTTAGCTGCCTGGTTTGACAGCTTGCTTAGAAGCGTGCCCTTCAAAGTACAAAAAGATGAAAGGCAGTTAGTAAACTGACTCAGAATCACAGCTCTCTGTTATCTGCACCCCCTTCTGCCTGTGAGGCTGGAGGTGGGGAGAGGTCACCAGGTCAGCAAAGGAAGCAGTCTGTTGAGCAAGGAACTCAACAGATTTGGGCCTAATTTTCAGACACCACAACAGTATTAAGTCATGTTTACCACTGTGAAGGCTGGAGTCACCCAGACTCGGCTCCTGGGTAGAATTCATCCACTTGTTTCTTAAAAGTGTGTACAAAGTATTTCTAATCCTGAAGATGTTTTGGGTTTGGGGTTTGTTTGTTTGTTTCTCTGAGTGCCTCACTGCTTTAAAAAATAAATCTAGAACCCCATCTCCAAACAGCCAGGGCTTTTTTTCAGTGATGAAGGCAAAATACCTGCATAGGAAGAGGGACTTTGCCTTTGAGCTTGTGAGAGTTTCTTAAAAGCAACACAGAGGAAAAGTTGTTCTTGAGATGGCTATGGCCAGAAATTTACCACTAGTCTGACAAATACTCTGTGAATGTGTTAAGTAAACTGCTCTACAAAAGCTGAATATATGTAGTTTATTACAGTGTAATAATATACAGTGTATATTTTGGAAGGCGTGTAGCTTGCTTTATCATTCCCAGCCCTGACACCCACTCCTTTTTTGTGACTTGTGAAAATCCATTAATCTCTTTGCTTTTGTTTCCCTCTCTGTAAAGTGAAGCTATAATGCTGCCTCGATGCAGTGCTTGGGGAGGTTGAGACCTTTGCCATGGATTGTAGGGGCCTCTGGGCATGCCCTCCAAGATGTCTGATTCATATTGCCTAATTCCCAGAGGTACGTTGAAGATGAGTACACTTAGCCATTCAAAGCAGGAACGCTGTAAAATCTGTCTCTTGTAGAAATTCAGAAAATTTTAATTGATAAGTTGACTATTTCATGCTAATGAAGTGTTGTTTGTTTCCCCCCTCCCATATTCAGAACCCTCTCACCATATGAGGTATTGTCATCTTTTCAGCTGTTTCTTCATCTGAAATATGATGAAGAAAATTACAGCTGACATCCAGGAAAACTCTCTACTTCATATATTGCATTAAGGTTGAGTATTTTTTTTTCCTGCTTGGCTGCAGTGGTTGTTTTTCTAATCTCTTACTTAATTATGTATAAAACATTTTCAGCCATTTGCCAGCAAATATGACATAATCCATTTATTTTGAAGCAGCATACCATTCCATGCAATTCACAGAACTTCCATTTTCCAGTGTGACTGGCTACTTGAGAAAGGCTAGGCCAAAATTACGAAGTCTCAAGTTCCATGCTGGCTTCAGCAAAGTCTAACTCTAAAATAACTTCCTGATGACTGTAAGCTTTAGCTTAATGTCAGTGAAAGCAGAATTTGGCATAAATCCCTGTATGCCAAGTGAAACCTGTGCCAGTGAGAGGATAATGAAACCCACTATGTTTGTTTGCTGTGAATTTGCAGTAGATCAAGAGAAATGTACAGTCTGATGTCATCAGATGCTGTACATGATTAACTTCAGCTTGTAGGTTCACAGGGGTTATGCATTAGTTGGGCTAGTAAACTGTTTGGGGAGGTTGCTTATTCTGGGTGGGAAAGGCGGTTTGTATCTCCAGCATTAACACTTTGGTTTCGCTTTTTTATGCTCATTCCTGATCCCAGAATACAGGAATTTAAATGACTTGCATGTTTCTGGCCATGTTCCTTTTCAAGGGCACTCTGTGAAGCTCTGATAATCCCTGAAAAGGCAAAAATCTTTTATTCCTGACCCTGTGACTAACTAGGGTGCTTTAGCATTTGGCTATGCCACTTCGTGGAGTGTCAGCGGAAGAAACCGGATCCCTGTCACAGGGCTGCCTGGCCCCTGGTATAACCTCTGCATGGTTGGGTGGTGGTGGAAAATAAATGGTGAGTGCAATATAATGTAAGATGTAGGCTTATCCACATGTGGGTACTGAACAATAGCTAAAGAGACAACCCGACTCCCAAGCGTTCCCTTCCTATGGCCACTTTGCTGATTGAGTTAACCTCTTCCCTGCTGCAGAGATGAAAAGCCATTTGCCATTTTATCATTTGGAGACAGTAACTAACCAGTTGGAGCCATGTTGAATGTTTGATTTATTTACTTTTAATTTTCCTGCATTACCTTTTCTGTATAGTTTATAATGTTAATGCAAACTGTAAAGCCAGTGCACGTGCTACGCCTTGAAGACAGATTGTCCTGGCCTGCACCTATCATGTCCTTTCATTTCCTTACTGTATGGCAGGCAGCAACGTCTCGGGATATATGTTTTGTGATCATTTTTTAGCTGTGTGTTCAGCTTTCTCCATGTGGCTCCCATCATCATCAGCTGTGGTAAACACCTTGGATGTCTTTGGAAGAACCTGGAGGTAGTGCTGGGTGGATTTCATGCCTCAGTCTTCCCAGGAGTATCTGGTACACAGCTTATTTTGTCTATGGTGTTTTGAAGTTTCTGTACTTGTTTTTGAAACTGTGGGTCAGATTCAGAAGTGTTTTAAAAAGTAGAAACTCTTTTGCTTTGGTGGAGAGTGGTGTTTGCTCTGTGACTTCTTGGAGGCCTGTGACATTTTCCACCAGCCACGCACCTGTGTGGGTAAGAATGCGCCTCAGCACATGGCAATGTTAGATGGGATAAATAATGCAAATCCCGTATCAGCTGCGATGCAGCTTACCTGTGAGATGGCATCCGAAGCTCCTCTCCTAGCTGCGGAGCTGTGCTGTCTCCAGTATTCATCTGGAGCTATGAGCTCTTAGGCCAGTTTTTCTCCTGGTTTCTACCAGTGCGTTCTTGTTTGTGCTCTTGGTGTACAGGCTGGCCTGGGGGTGCCCAGCAGTGCTGGAATGTGTTGTGAGGAGGCAGGCTGGCCGTCTCCTAGGCACAGCCAGGAGATGAAGAGATCAGTCCTTTCCCTTGCCTCACCTCATGCTGTGCTCTAGACAAAGCCTTTAATTGACGTCTTCTGGCTGTAGAAGTGGAGATAACATTTCCCTGGCCTGCAGACTTGAGACTGATCCTTTTTAAAGGTCATGCTTCCAGAACCATTGGAGTTGGTTGCCCCTTAGGATAGCTCTAAGGCTTGCTGCTTTGTGGTCTGTGGAAGAGGAGGTGGTCCGGCAGCAGGAGGAAGGCCAGCTTGCTTACAGATTTGCTTGTGATCTAGGCCAGTGCCTGGATCCCTTGTGAAGTACAAGACAAAAAACATGGCAACTCTCCTTCTTGTGACAAATTTATTACAGCTCCCTGGTTGACTTTTACTTGCTGTACTTCCTGGTGTATTTTAAAACCAGATTCTGTGTTAACACTTTCCATCCCAAAGGATGCTGACTTGCTAGTACAGAGGCTGTAGAAGAAGCAGTCAAGAAATGTACTTCTGTTTCTACTCCTCTGTGTCTGTACTAAATCTTATAAGCACCTGGGGTTTTATCATCGTTATGCTTGCCCAGTTTTCTTGTAAGCACTCGGTAATTCACAGCCCTCCCAGGAAAGCAGGAGTGTTTATTATGTGCCTGTGCCAGCCTTGATCCTGTTATCTTGCACTGTAAGAATAAACTCAAGTTACTGTTGGTGTCAAAAGTTATATGAGTTTCTAGGTGCACAGATGGCTTATTGTGCTGCCTGCTGAGATTGTGCTGGGCATCACACACTAAAGTTTTAGATGGGGACATTGTTTCTGATGACGGCATTGGAACTGATCCTTCTAGCACAAGTGAAAGGGGAATGGTATTTGTCGGCTCATCATAAAACCAACATGTTTTTCCTGTCGGAATGCAGATGCCTGCATAGCAAACTTTGGTTTATGTATGATAGGGTTTTTTTAAAGTTACCTTTCACAAACAAACTGGAAATAATCCACAGATGTCTGCTGATCACAGTTTGAAAACAGCTGTTCTTGAACCATCCTGAAGTTGAATTCCTTTGAAAAAGTCTTGCTGACTTTGCTTCTGTAAGTCTGATACCTGGTGCAATGCACCCATGTACCTGAGATTGATATGCTCTAGGAGTAGGGAAGGAATCACCCTTCGTGACTGGGTTTAGATTTGGCTTTGTATTCTGTATCATCTACTCCTGGTGGTTGTATTGCGGATTGTCAGGGTGGAAGGAGATTCACATGTGTAAGCATTGAGGAAAAACTTAATTAAATTGTTGTAATTACTTTTGCCCGTGCAAAGCAAGCCTGGAGCTCTATCTTGGGGTCTAAACCTTTAAACTTGGCACAACTCTGTGCAAGAACATGGCAAAGAGAGAGTTGTGCGTTTGACAACAACACTTTGCACTTTGACAGCAGTGCTGGGATTTCTCCATGTGTCTCTAATGATCTATTCATCTGGTACATGCTCCTACCACAGCCCTCTCCGTGCCCAGACAGTGAGTCCTTTCATGAAGGCAAAGTGCAGAGTCATATTTCTGAGTGCAAATTGGCCAGAAGATTTATTTGTAGTGTAGGCTTGGCCAAGCTTATTTCTCTTAACAGCTACACTGCAAGTAAGCCACACAGAACTGGAACAGGGAAGGTGTAAGCGAATACCAATGTGTACATTGCCAGCAGACAGGGGAGCTGAGGGCTGGCCCTCGTCTGTTGGAGGACAGATTATGCAGAGGGCCAAGAGTTCTTCAGCTAAATGCTGAGTGTCCTCCACTCTGTGTCAGTGTCTTTCATGATTAGACACTTCCATAGGATGGTGCAACAGAAATAAAATACTTTGCACCAGGCCAGCATACTCCAGGAGCACTAAGAAAAAAAATCCCAGCCCTCTGGAAGTTGACAGGATACTTCTCTACAGTTGCTGTTATTGCCACTGGGATACTCTTTGGTGAGGCTGCTGCACTTGGGCAGTCCTGAATTTGGGACGGTGGCTGAGTCCAGACTTTCTTCCTGCCTGTAACTCCCCTTTTCAAGCCGTTGTGGGTAAAGACAGATTGTTGCTTCTGATGGAATGGAGGTGTTCCCATGGGGCATACATATGCCTCAGCTTTTTCTGACTCTCTGCAGGTGTTGATTGAGGAAGCCTTCTTAGGAGGTGAGCACTAGGATTGCAGAAAAGCATGAGGTTCTCCAGTAAGCTGTGCAGGTTTAGTACAGAGCACTGTAATATGACTACTGTCCAAAAGCCTACAGAGCTGGAATTTTGCAAGCTGTTGCTCAGCAAGTGTATACCTGAATCCTCAAGGTCTTCCAGACCTGCTGAACTGGAAGACACCTCCTAGCAATTGTGCCACATTTTTTTCAGAAATTGCTGCACATACATGAAATATTTTACTGTTGAGGTTTTCTTTGTGATGTCTCTGTGCACCTGAGTATGTAGGCAGGTAGCAACTTGTCAGAGACTAGGTCTAAAGGGCTTG
The DNA here is from genome assembly GCA_026930925.1 of Chelictinia riocourii. Lineage (NCBI taxonomy): Eukaryota > Metazoa > Chordata > Aves > Accipitriformes > Accipitridae > Chelictinia > Chelictinia riocourii. The sequence continues at coordinate 34,425,453 of JANZLP010000076.1, forward strand.
GTGCTGTTGTCCTGTTGATAGTCCTATTCAGCCTGCAGCAACAGCAAAGGAATTCCTTGTCCACTGGAGAGGTGCAGGGTCTGGATGGAAATCAATCCTGAATGTAAAGTTGACTTCAAATAGATCCGTTGGGGCAGCAGTCCTATTGTTTGGTCTGCACAGGGGTTTTGTTGACAGACTGCTAACAAAAAGTAGTGACTTTGCTGTAGAGCAGCCCGGGTTTGTTTAAACCAGGCTAGAGGATGACCAAATGATGGGAGGTATGTCCTTGTAGTTCAGGGGCATTGGGGACTCTCATCATTGTGTTTCCCTGATGGATCATTCATTCTTGCTGGGGTGTGTTCCTTGACCCCTAGCTGATCATCAGTTCAAAGCCTGTATGTCACTTGCAGAAAGTCTGCAGGATGCTGAGAGCACTTAGCACAGCATAGCTTGTCTTTGTCCAGCCTGACAGTCCTGTTTCATGTGCTAGTGGGAGTCCCAGCAGTTTGGTTATATTGAGTTTATACCTGTGCTTTCAATAGGAGAAAGTCTGATTTGAAAATGAATGCGGCCTAGGGACTTACTGATGTGTGACAGTGACATGTCTTTATTACTTATGCTCCATCTTCATAGCTGCTTGAAGGGAAAGATTACACTTTTGGAAAGATAAATGAAAATTGTAAACTACTGAGTAGAGTGAATGGCTCTCCTCAAATGTGAGAAGGCTGGTGAGCTGTAATCTGAAGGTCATTGCAAGTGAAAGAAATCTCTGTATTTCAGTGACGTTTGCATCAGGCTGGTAGTTCCACGGAGTCTGGTGTGAAAATATGAAATACTGTTGATTTTTAGTGACTACTTAACTTTGAGCATCTCCTGCCCCTCTAAACACACCTACTTTTCAAGAGGCAAAAGCTTTCTGGATAGCCAAGCATCCTTTGCCACTTTGCTTGTAGGAAGAACAGTTTATGGCCTGTTCTTGTATTTCTCTTGTGGTTCTGCCCCTATTTAGAAGCAGACCTCTTCCCCAAATGCTAAATTTGGGTTTCATCTCAGAGAGCTCTCTTACTAGCACTTATTGAGTTCTTCCTCTGTCTTGTTCTGGTTTGAGATGCAAATCGTTGTGTTCCTATTTTGTATTTCCTATGGCCTCAGAGAAAAGCTGGCTGAAAACCTTTGGGATGAATGTCTTTATTGTTGCAAATCAGCAAAGTTTTCACATGGAAGGGTCAGTTATTGTGTAAAACTCACTCTAGTGTCACTCAAAACATCCTGCCAGTTTCCAGATCACAGAGCAGATTCTTGACTGGTAAAAAACTGAATTTTCCTTTGCTCCAGAGTTAGTTTGGTGTGTTTCTTATTGCTGCTTGTACTCCTCCTAATTAGTGACATGATTTAAAATATTCTGTTTCCATTTCCTATTTTCTTATGTTGCTTCTGTCAGACTGCACTGGCCAAGTGATGAAAAATCACTTTTATTTGTAACCACTTAATTGTACGGTATTTGGATTACAATAAAAAGTGTTTCTATGTGTGCTAAAATGACTTTGATTATGTCTTGTAGGATATGATTAAAATGAAAATCCATTCGTAATGGAAAGGAAGTCGTATTTCATATTTTAAGTCAAGAGTACCTAAAAATGTCTTGTCTGGAAGGGTACATTCGTAAATAATTTGGAAGAATGGAGCCTACCTGTTTCAACCACATAACTTGGTTATGTTCAGCTAATCCTGTTCTCTCCAGGTTGGTGTAATCCTGAAATAAGTATTCCATTATTCTTTGCCTGCTTCAAAGGAAAAGAAGTCTGTCAATCCATACCAGTACTACAGTATGTCAGCAAAAGGGAGATCTTGGTTTGCAGTCATAACGGCAAGCTTATGACCTTTGGTGCAAGCTTGGAAAGGAGGTGAGGTTCAGGGAAAAGTAAAGGAAGATGTAGAGAGGTATTAGGTTTTCTTTCCTGGCATGTCACAAAACCTACTTTTACATTCTGAAAATCTCAATATTGTATATGTAGAACTGTAAAGAATAGGAGATACACCTCTGGGTGAAAGTTCTCATTGGGGGGAAGGCACTGTGTGCTTACTGGTACTTGTAGGGCATGGTTATAACTTTTGGGGAAAAGAAAAGAAAAAAAAAAAAACCAAAACCAAACCAGACCTAAATTAAAAAAGAAAGCCACTGAGTGGCATGACATAGGTCTGCCTTTCACTCCAATACTGGGCATCTAGTGGTCCATGATCTGAGTCTTCTTACTGGAGGCAAGGCAGGCTGTGGGAGCCTTGCACTCATTCTTCTGCAAGCTTGGTACAGAGACTGAGGGCTTTTCAAATGTTTCTAATTTGAGGGACCCTTGGTAATGTGGTAAAAAAAAGAACACATGTTCATGAAATAATCAAAGGAGAATTAGAGAGATAAAAATCTGACTTAAAAAAATTCACTTAAAATACTACTTTCTGGCTGGTTTTAAACTTCAGTGCATTTATCTTAAATAAGAGCTGTGCTTTAGGAAAAGAAACCAGTAAATATTGCATCTAAACAATTGCTTAATGATTTATATCCTGATGTGCACTCCAGACCAAAGTCTATTTTATTGTGATGTTACATTCTTGTCTTATCTCTTGAATTACAGGACCCAGGTTTTATCTTTGCATGGTAATTATTTGAAGGCAGTTATCTGAAGGTAATTATTTGAAGGCATCAAGACGGATGACTAGAAGTCCAGAGGTTTAGCTCCCCACACCTTTCAGTTCCAAGGAGAACGCTGATATACTCAATTAGGTTTACAGTGTATATTTAACTCTTAGTTCTGAAGTAGTTCATGGTGTGCTAAGTGAAGAACTGGCTGGACGGCAGGGCTCAAAGAGTTGTAGTGAATGGGGCTGCATCTGGCTGGCTACTGGTCACCAGTGGTGTTCCTCAGGGCTCAGTTCTAGGGCCAGTTCTGTTTGATGTATTTATCAACTATCTGGATGCAGGATTTGAATGCACCATTAGCGAGTTTGCTGATAATGCCAAACTGGGAGGTGCTGCTGACTCTCCTGAGGGATAGGAGGTCTTGCAGAGGGATCCAGATAGATTGGAGCATTGGCCTATGATTAACAGGATGAAATTTAACAAGTCGAAATGCTGGATTTTGCACATAGGATGGAGTAACGCTGGGCACAAGCATAAATGGGGAGAGAAGTGGCTGGAGAGCGACCCTGCAGAGAGGGGTCTGGGGGTGCTGCCGACAGCAGGCTCAATACAAGTCAGCAGTGAGCCCTGGCAGCCAAGAGGGCAAACCCCATCCTGGGGGGGCATCAAACACAGCATGACCCCCAAGGATAGCGCCTGTTCAGCACCTCATGGCCAGTGAGAGGCATTAGTTGCATCATTCCTGACTTCTAAGCATGGACAAGAATATCTGATTTGAAAGGCAGGCATGAGCCCGAACTATTTGCATACACATGGTGTGGGCATAAACCTGCACTCTCAGTGGTAGAAGTTAAAACAAACCTTGGGCAGGCCAGGATGGAAACTTTGATGTATACTATTGCCTGAGGTGGGCCCCTTTCAAATTACAACGTTACCAACCTTGGAATTGTTTTTTTCTTCGAAGACTCTTGCGAGCGTACACTTCAGCTCCTTCCACCAGTTACGCACGCTCCATGTGAGGGATGGAGAGTGTCGGAGCTCTTCCAGAACTGACCACAAGCAGACCATGGTCGTTGGAACAGACCCTGCTCTGCACAGCTAGACATCTGCATTTTTGTACTTGGGATTTTACCCCAATTCCTCAGTGCTACTCACGTGTTACAAGTGGACAGGGTATTTTTAAGGCAATCAGTGGTAGTGGTTGTGCAGCACAAACCAGTCCCTTGATTTCCTATCTCAGCCGTTTAAAAACACCTTCTTAGCATCTGTTATTGTAGACTATTACCATGACTTAAGAATATCAGCAGTGACTCTGGAAGGCTGCGATCATTTCCGCACAAGTTAAATCTCTGGTCGTTGTTTCTGGGCTTAATACGTTGGAGGTTCTGGTCTCCTGTATCCTCTCCCCGCTGTTTTCCCCTTATTTATGGGTGTTCGTGAAGGGAAATGTGGACTGTAATTAATAGGGTTATACCAATCTATGTCGCTTTTAGATGGGGTTTAGTATTATTTTCTTTTCTCAAACGCCTTATTTTCTTTAGCTTTAACACCCAGTATCTCTTACACTCATCTCTTGTAAACTCTTTTACTCTCTCTAAACAACAAATGTCTCAGGAATATTTCAGTTACTTTTTGGTTTTGTTTAAGAGGTCAAAAACAATGGTCTTGACCTAATTGAGATCTCTTCAGAATTTTCTTCCCACTTGTGAAATGCTACATGAGTTTAAAAATATCTTCATCCAACATCCATATCTTGGTATGTTCTATACTAAACTAGTGGCACAAGTGATCATGAGACATTGAAAATGCTTTACAACTCTACCTTGGCAGAGTATTTTAGATATAAAATCCAAGTTATTCAGAATATTCTTTCATTTCATTTCTGCTCTTAATTTTAACCATCAATATCAAGAGCTAGAAATTATGATAGAAAGTTGAAACTTTATACTGAAATTGGAAACTTTGTAGAATCTCTGCTTTGGTAGTTCTGCTAGGTTTGGTTAAGTTTGATTATTTTCTGCCAGTAAGTTAGTAAAATATAAACCGTAAATGATATAATAGCAATAAGAAAATTCAGCACAATAGAAGAGTTTGCACATCAGCTCACAAATCAGAAGATAGTGTATAGTTTTCCAGAACCACAAATACTTTAAAAGAGCAATCTCACTGTTTTCAGTGAAGCCTTTTCTGTGATTGGGTACTTGGCTAGCCATCAAAGATGACAATTCCATCTCCTTGTTCTGCACATAACATAGTTCTCTGAGGTATGATGTATGCGGTCATAGTGTCAAACAGAGCGTGGTACTTAATTCTGAGGAAAATAGTGCAAATCCAACCCCTTCAACAGGTGTGATAAATCTATACATTGTAGTTTTGCAGGGACGGTGGATTGAAAGGGATCATTGTATGATAGACAACCACTGTGGGATTGTGACACTGCGACCAGTTCATGGTGCACACTGCACTGTGAATGGATGTGAAGTCACTGGATCATGTCGTCTGTCACAAGGTAAGGCTTGCTTTTTCTGTGAATGCTGCATTATAATCATCTTACCTCTGGAGTTTAGAGACATGGATTTATGGAACTCATGCAGATCTAAGAAATACATCCATCAGTCCCCTGCTGCTGCCTAGTACCACAAGGTTTGATCCATGGCTAGAGCTTCCAGACTAGGACAAATAAAATAAGTACCCTGCAGAAAGTAAAATGAAGACATAGGCGACAATATTAAGACCCATTTTGACAGCAGTAGTTTGTAGCCTCCTAAAAAGGGAAGGCCTGTAGTCAGAGGCACTGTTGTGGAAGGTAGTGGAGACTGGCTCTAAGCCAGCTGACCACTGGTGGGTTTTTTTGGCAAATATGTAATATGGTTGAAATGACCTTCTTCAGTGTATTTAGGTGGAGGGTACTAGCAACTGACTCACAGGCTATGGTGAATAAGCTCAGATGAAATGGATCTGGCTCCTATATTTTTAGGCTGTTATAATAAAAAAACAATCCAGTTTCTGAGAACTTGCAGTGATCTGGATTCATAAAAAGATGGTGTAAAAAAAAGTTTCCAGAAGTGGGTTGGTATGTTTTTGACATGAAGTCGTGCTGGTCTTTAATATGAACAGGGAATTTACTGTTATGTTCAATTTGCAGAGATCTCCAAGATTAGTTTGCTTGGATGCTGTTGTTACAGAATAACTCTGCTGTTCCATAGTGGCAAATTTTAAAAATAGTTCTCTGCTCTGTAACGGTCAGAAATCTGTTGGTCAGAATATTATTTTTTTTAAACACACTATTCTGTAGTAGTTTGTGTATGCTGTAGTCTGTACACTGGAGTTAAGAAACTGCTAATATTCTAGGGACCAACTGTTTGATGAGTTATGTCTCTGTAGATTTCAAATATTATTTTTTTTTCACAGGGGCCCTTGTTGTCCTTGGCAAGTCTCATAAGTTTAGATTCAATCACCCAGCAGAAGCTGCTATCTTAAGACGAAGAAGATCAGTAAGTTCTAAAACTGTATTTTTCTCTCCTAATTCTTCATTGATTTTCTTAATTATTTTCCTTCTTAAAAGCAAGCTTGATACAGATAATATTTCTTCTCATCATTATATTCACTTGGTTAATTTCCTCTATCTAATGGTCCTAAACCTTTTGAGGGGAGGACACTAGCGCTTCTTTCAGATGAGCTTAGCAAAAGATGATGCAGATCCCTTGAATAATTTAATGTTTCCTATTTCTAGTCATGACTACAGTAGAATTGAAACAGAAAGGCAGAATGCCGCAGTGAAAAGACCAGTTAAAAATCTTTCCACATCTGATAATTTTCTGAATTATCTACTTTCTCTGTCGTTTCACCATCCTGAATGAAGTATACTAGAAGAAATGGAAAATTTATGGGATTAACTGCTTGAGTATTATTGACTCTGAAAGCACTTGCTTGTTACATATACCAGAAATAGATAAAATAGTTCTTGGTATGTTAATTTCAGGAACTACTATTTGGTCAGCTAGTTCAATAATGTTTAAAAAAAATTAGATAATTCTTAAAATGACTAGCATATATAACTAAAAAACCTAACTTAAAGAATGTAAATTTTCTGGTTTAGGATATAACCGTATTACCAACTGATATTGGCAAGAATCTACCTTTTAAAATAGGTTTTCATATAGTAACGTTTAATACTTTCCACTCAACTGTCTTTTTGTATACAATTCTGTAGTTTAGATAAGGGGCTTAACTTACATTTGTTTTCATTCTTGATTAATGAAACATATGCTGTACATTGAAAGAGAGCTACAGGAAGAGGTGTTCTCAGTAACAAATACTTAGCAATTTTGCAAATTATCAAAGACTAAGCAGAAGGCTAAGTGAGATTGTAAACTCACGTGGGAGGTATTATGCAGCATTGCACACAGTAGTGAGCAACAGCAGTTTTAACGATAACTTGGAAGTTCCTGGGTTGCTGTGATTTTTTTTTTTTTTCCTGTTCTCGTGTGTTTTGTAGATTAATGAAACCCCACCCATTCTGAGCTGTGGAGCTTTGGACTGGCTCAACTTGGATGGAAGTTGCACCCATTCTTATCACTATATCCTTTCTTCTCTTGACAAGTAAGTTTAAAACAAACAAACAATTTCTCATGTGGGATGATGTCTGAAACCAGGACTTGGTTCAGACAAAACTTAAGTTGTATATAGAATAGGTCCCATCACGTTTTCAAGTGACTAAATAAAAGCGTCTGAGAAAATGCATTGGCCACTAATATACAGTGTTATGACATCCAAGCAACAAACCTGAAAAATTATTTATTGATGCACAATCAAGAAAATACCTCAGATAAGACTGTCAGATAGCCTTAATTCAGTTCACTTGCACATCTGCATTATAGCTGTTTTGATTTACAAGCTAATCTGTAATTTTTACAATATTCTTACTTCAGTGCACAGAATGGACTTTTCTAGATATGATTTAGCCAAGGTAATTATTACCAATTCAGTTTCCCTGCTAATTTGTTGTGGAAATCAGAAGATTAGTTTGTTCATAAATTCCCTTTAGTTCAAGTCCTTGTTCATCTCAGAAACCCATTGTGATTCTCTCTTTTTTTAAAACTGAGCAGTAAATAAGGCATAGACTCCTTCCAAAATGTTGAAGAGCTGCTCATACAGTGTCTAGTGTATGCTTTTCATGGCAGCGCCTTTCTGAAATGGGAAGGATTGGTGTGATGAAGACAGTGATTAATATGTATCAGGAAAATGAATGAAGATATCTCCTGTGTTTCAGTTCATAACATTGAAAACAGGATATTGTGGAATTAAATGTAATTGGGTTCTTTCTCTCTTTTAATTCCTCTCAGCCTGGCACATTCAATTGACCTGTTAAAGGCAAGAAACAGCCATCTTCTTATTCGTATCTGTTGATAGTTCTGCTTCTTTTTAGAGTGTTTTTGGTGTGGTAACAAACTGGGAATCTTTTATCTCTTTCTAGAGGAAATATCTCATCTTGTTTTTATGAGCATAAAATGTTATCTCTGTTTTGAACATCTCTTC
>JANZLP010000076.1:34589890-34601455 GCA_026930925.1 Chelictinia riocourii
AGCTTTTTGGGTCCCGGTATAATAACTAATTCTGATAGCTGTGTGTCAGGAAGGTTGTTTTCTTCAGGAAAAGGTTGAGCTTTTCGTAGATGTCTGGTTTGGACCACAAGCGACGTGATTAACGGTTGTGCCGTGACCATCCTGGCCGGCGTGGGTACTGTGGAGAGACGGGACAACACAAACACACTCAAATTAAAGGAGGTCCTGTTGTGATCGGGCTCTTTGCTAACGAGTTTGCTTCCTTCCGCTGTTCTCCTTGCAAATAACGTCAGGCCCTGAGGGCACGCTCACCAAGAGGAGAGCTCTCTCCAGTCCTGCTCCCTCCTCCGAGCACTGGGAAGAGCTGGGAGAGGCCACGGAGCCGAGCTCCGGGGAAGCCTCGACAGCACTGGTGGTGCAGGATTTGGAAAAGAAGATAAGAGATGGTGTTTCCAATTCTTCTCTTGCAGGAGGAACAAAATCGACGTGGCAGGCTCTTCGCTGTGGCATGGGGAGATGAACTTCTTGCTGTTGTCCATAAAGCACCACAGCAGACTTATGCTTATCAGTCCTTGTAATTCATTCTTAATTACTTTGGCTTGTCATGGTAGGCGTAGGGTCAGGAAGAGATTTTAAAGGGTTTTTTTTTATTCCAGTTACAGTTCCCTTACAAGAAGAAAATTATCTGGTTTCTTTGGAATTCTTCCTTCTCTCTTTGTTTATTTTCTTAAGCTTCTTGAAGACTGAATAACGTGGTACGGTGTTGTGTCCTGGTGTAACCAGCAGCGGTGAGTTTCTCTTCGTGACCCAGAGGCAGCGTTAGGTAGAGCAGTGCCGTCAATCTGGGCAATGCCGTCGGGATTTATGAGTGTGTGTGCATCCTGCCTCTCGCTGTCTTCTTCCGTCCCTCCTCCTGCGCAACGTCTACCACGCCGTACGCGCTCCACAGAAAATACTCTGATTTTAGACTGCACAGGAGATTTTGCATCTGTTTCAGGAGAACTCGCTTCAGTGACCAGAAAACCCAGAGCAGCAGGTGGCACGTGACAAGTTTGTAATACCAAGCTTCACACTGCAGGATGAGGCACCTTCCAGATCCACATGCAAACCTCACTGACATGGACCGCATCCTTCCTCTCACCTATGTCTGCAAAAACAAGAAGTAGGTTCAGTATCCTCACTGTTATGAAATAAACTTTCCTCTTTCCAACAGAAAAATGATACCAACAGTTACTTTCATGGGCTAGACCTCCACTGAACCCTGTCAAAACTGTGTTTTCTTTTAGAAGGAAAAGAAGGTAGCAAATTAGGCTGGTGCTTTAGATTACCGAATCATTTGCACTGCTGCAGATGAAACCAAGATAAAAAGGAATAAAACTTTGTCGTACCTGAAAGAGAGACATACAAACATATACAAAGTACAGATGATCTCACTCTTGGATAGCAATGCTCATACTTAGCCCTTGAGATAGGAATCCAGCTAACAAAACCAGATTACTGCTGATGAACCTCAGTGCTTTTCACTTTTTCAAAGTTTGAAAGATTTGTTGTTGGAAGGCAGATGAGCCCTTTCTTTCAGTAAAAGGAGCTTAACTTTCACAGCAGCCTCATGAAGTGCTGAAGATTGGCAATAATACCAGTGCAAATCTTGGATCCTAATTTATTTGGGGTGTACATTAAGAAATAAGGCATTTGTAGCTGTCATGTGACATATCTTTTTTCGAACCCCTATTTACATTTTTTTCATCCAACCACATATTGATCCAGATTCATATCCGTGACAGTAACAGCAGGTATCAATTTGACCAGTTTCATACAATGTTAACCATCACCCTCAGCAGCCAGTAACCTCCCTCATACAGTAACTAAGTCATCTTTGGCAGCTGTTACTGTTTTAGTCCTGTACCCTGCAAAGATTTATACATCTGCTTAGCTTTATCCATGTAAACATTCCCAGTGACATTAGCAAAAGCCCTCACATTTGTTAATTTAAATTTTGTAGAATTGGGGAATTGCCTAGAATTCTCACAAGCAGATAAAACCTCAGTGTGAAATAAATCCGATTATAATTTCTTCACTTTGTGTTTTCAGGTTCCCATTTTTCATGACACCTTCTCAAGTGGCCTTAGAATCATATATGTGTCTCCAAGCCCAGAAAATCTTTCAAGGGCCCTTTTAGATGTCTGCATGTCTACGAGTGAAAACCATCAAAACAAACAGCATGATCCTTTGAAAACAAAACACTTGAATATCAGTTATGGCCATTTGTCTCAACAGTTTTATAATCACACTGAATAGTGAACTACATAGACTATTGAAACTAAATGAACCAGAGGGTAAGTGGCTCACAGGCCAGTCTAGTATATTGCATATCTATTTTTGCTAATCGTGGCCTAATTTAACAGCAAAAGTCTATTTAATGGCTACATCCATGTCACCAGCACCTACCTAATAAAAAAAGGTAATAAATCAACATCGTTAGTGCAATGGATTCTGGAGGGAGCAAACACTGAAGTACGAGGGGTGCTTTAGACATCAGTTAAAACTGTCTGGTCTTCCTGATTCCAGATCATGCAGTTTCTAGTTGTAACTCTTTTCCTTGGCCATTTATTCTTCTGCCCATTGTAGCTGCTACAACCAAGAGCATATGAGCCAAGAAATCACCCGCCCTTTGTTGCAGTCTCCAGGATTCATCCACAACTTGCAAAATATTTTCCCCTGCTTGATACTAAGGTGAGGGGGCCTAATTCTCAATTTCTCTAATACAGCAAAAATAGAAATGACATAGCTGAAGTGTGTAAATACCCAGTATCGCCTAATGGCCTTCTGCATGTTACAGTCCCAGGCCATTACACCTCCATGGACATGCCATTCGGCTCTTGCTGGCTTACATTTTCAAACATTCAGTTTACATCCACAGCATAAGGTTTACCCCATCTAAAGTTCACACACATAGCAGGTGAATTTCTGGTATAAAGAACAATTCTGCAGTGAGTCATCTGTGTAGTGCTATAGAACCCAACAAATCAACACCACCTTCAACAAGAACCAGCAAAGTTTGCATTGGTTTTATATTTTTAGCATTCTTAAGCAATTCAGGCAATTCGTGCTGAGGCCTTCTGCACTCAGCTGATATAAAATAGGCCTTTCTCTCCTCTTTTTCTGCTTCTTCTGTAGGGTTATTAGCCCAAAATCCTAAAGAAACAAAGCCTATGCAATCCTGCTGTCTTTCTGCCCCCTTCCTGCTCCATCTTATGTGATTTCTGAACTCATTTACTCACTTGAACTCATCAAATGCAGCCGAGAAATGAACAGAGGCCACCAATACACTGGGTTCCTACTAACTTCTGGAAAATCAGCAGACAAATAGAGACAGAAGAAAATGCCCCCACTAAGGAATATTTGTCAGTGTAGCTCATCTGCTATCTGCTCGGCTAGCTGCCCATCAGCTGGTCAGGACCTGCATGGTTCAAAACACGTTGCAGCCAGTCCCTTTTCCTGCCCAGCTAAGAGAGAGCTGAGAGACTGCTACAGAAAGGAACGGTTCAGAGGTAGTATTAGGGGTGAGATTATAAGTGATGCTAAAAAAACCCCAACCCAGCAGTAATTTTCAGGCAAAGAGGTAGTGATAAATAAGACCCAAGCCCCTGTAGTACCTTAGAAACTTCAGGAGGCCTGTGGCCCATCAAACAGTTTCATATCGAGTCTTCTGAGATTACAGACAGTTTGGGTATAGCAGAATGTTCTGCCTGCCTAGCAAGGAATTTAATTTTCATGATCACCATTAGCCAATGTACATGCCAATGTAACAGAAGCGGAAGGCAAGCTGCTGTTCATTAGGATGTTATCAGAGGCATCATAAATTTATCAGTGATGGAAGATTTAAAACTAACCAAACTTTGTGGTTTTAAATTCCACTCTGAATAAACAGACAAGAGAAAAATACTTATTTTTAGACTTAGAGATAGAGAAAGGGAAACAAACAAAACAAAGCAGTGGAGCTCTGGAAAAATCTCTGGAAGCAAGGTGATAATTTAAATCACTTTGAGGCTGGACAAGACAGGTGGGGAAAGTTTGGTGGAACAGTTTTGTGAACGTCTAACTTTCACAAGAGCTCAAGCAGGAAACATTCCAAACTCGGGACTTAAATCCTCAATAATCTTCACAGCCCGGTGGCAGAATGCAAAATACCAGGGCTCCCCTCTGGAGCTGTGAGCCAGCATTCCTGCAGTACTAGATATGCCAAACTCACGTGCCGAATGAACTCAAGATTGTTGAGTGTGGAGGCAAGTTATGCTACAACAGCTCAGGTTTAAAATGTCCATGTGGATGTGTTTATTAGCAGTTGTGGATAGCATTCTACTTTTTCCTTCACTTCCTTTGCTTCTTAGTTTTAAAATCTTAGGACTGTACAAGAACGACAAGTCTCTGGCTGTTTAAAGGACCATGTGACTCCTCTGTACTTTGAACTCAGATAAACTTCTTACTGAATGAAGTCATGTGTAAAATGCTTTCCAACAGAGATTATTTTGGACCAAGCTGTAGTAAGAAATGCAACAGAATTTCAACACTCATACTTCAGCAGCAAAACAAGGAACCATTCTTATACTGAGTGTAGCACTGTGTGAGGAAGCACCAGATCCCCTCACATAAAGAGAACTGCACTTGTACTAGACTATGGAAGTAGATCATGTTTGAGTTCGGGGAGTAAAAACATCATCACACTTCCATATAATGACACGTCAGAAAAAACAGCTTTTGGCTAATCAATGCATGCAACTTTGCTTCCAAAAGACACCTTCATAAATCACAGTATCCCAAGTTTAAATCAGTAAAACCTGTATCAGGTCCAAACTGGCCACAATGGGATGGATCAGAATTTCTGTGTGCTTTTTAGCCTGAAGAGATACCAGGTTTTAGCTAATGTTTGGATAAAAAAAAATTCACAGCCCTGATCGTTATGCATTTTTTCCCCTCAGAGCAGAACATATGGCTTGTATCCTGGCTAACTTCCAATCTGAGTAATTACATACTGACTGCATAAGTTTCTCCTGCAGTTTTAACTGGATAAAGCATTCCTCTCCAGTTCCTCCTGTGAACATTTATACCTTGTTGTGGAGCACTATTAAACAGCTACTGCCCTCTGCCCCAAAGATGGCTGCATTTTAGTAATAAGTGAAACAATTTCTTAAATTTATAATTATATCCCTGTCCCCTCCAAATATAGTTGGGAGGGACAGGGATATGATTATAATTTTAGCTATAACTGGGGGGGAAGTGGATCTGTTAACATGTGTTTTGAATTCCTAAGTGTATCCATTAGACATGATCTTCTGTATCAGGATGATGTTTTGATGCAATGAAATTGATAGATGAAGTTGGTATTTTTCCTAACAACTTCAAGTGTTGTTATTCCTAACAACTTCAGGACCTACCCTTAGATTCATACGGAATATTTAATAGCAAGCATTTCTTCTGAGGATGTGGAACAGCCTACGAGCTCATGAAGGGCTATGTGTTGAAAAGATTAATATTAGAGAAGGTGCGGGCAAGCTTTCTGTTCAAACACATGGGACAACCAGACAAAGCAAAAGAACAGCTTGGATATGTTGCTTTTATACCAGGGCGTTGACTATTTTGATTTGGATAAAGAGAATGAAACAGAATGAGCTATACACAACACTACAGTCCAGCACATATCCGGAAGATCTCAAAGCACTTTACAACTGGTTAGTGCCAGTAGGAGGTACTGGAAACAAGGATTAGGAGAGCCATCTTATAACAAACTACAGAACCAAACTAGGTACCTGATCAGGTAAAATTCTTCTCCCCCCCATCAGGATTGCAAACACTGAAATCAAGATGAAAATTACCAAAAAGGGAGAAGTCATTCTGAGTACCTTCTTTTTTTTTATTTCCCAGCCTGAAACCATCTGAATTCCAAATTTCCAACTTACATAAACTATTAGCTTCAGCTAAAGACTGCAGCATTTACTACCTCTGCAGATGCATCAGGATCACTGTGACAAATTAGGCACCCTGAGAGTCAGAAGCCACCTTAATAATTTCCCCTGCACTGGATCTAAGTGACACTAAGCAGCAGAAATACCAGCAAGAGAGCCATTTAGACAAGTCTATATTTTAACCACTTGGTCAGATGTATAAACTGCTTTGAAGATGACAAATGCTACCGAGCTCTTCAGTACTACTAAATAAAATTGTGCATTGGAACAAATTCTTTTCTGCAAGAGAGCCACATCATAAGTGCTTCCATCAGCTACTTAATCCACATGGCTGTATACATACACACACATCCATATGTACATGCATATATACATCAGTTTAAGAGATCTTGTGTAACACATTTGCACCTTTTTTTCTACTTTAGAAAAATTGTGCAAAAAAAAGGAAGAAAAACCAATTTGCTGCTTTTTCATAAACTAGAAATGGGTCCATTCTGAGAACATGATGAATGGTCAGCTTTCTTCCATTTTGCTCGACTTGCACTTTTTGTAAACATCCTTCCTCTTTGCACACCCAAAATGATCTGTTATGGGACTGATGTACATGGCAAATGAGAAGCCTCTGCCATTTATATTCACAGATTCATTGGGATTCTGCTCCCCAGCCCTCTCTGCTTGTCAGAGCTGGCAGAGGATTTGGATGTGTGGAAAGGCTGGAGCCTGCAGAGGCAGAGCGAGCAGCCCTTGTCACTGCGAGCCCCAGCCAGATCACCAGGACAGTGCTGGCAAAGAAACCAAAGGCTGGTGCAGCACACACAGAAATGCACTCAGGTTGTGGGAACGCTGTTCCAATTAATCCATCAAACTTGGTAGTTTGGGATTTGACTCTCATCCTGTAAGGATGTAACACTATCAATTGAGAAGACCGAATATTTTCTGGGGTTTGATCAGGACAAACCACAAAACAAAAAAAAAAATGCAAGTTTGAGGGAGATATAAAATTTTAAGTGTCTCTGGTGGCATCCGTTTAAACATACTGAAACAGAGTTCAAGCCATTGCCTCGATCAACAAGTGTAACATGGGAAACATCTCTGGTGTGCAACATTGCCATCATATGGCCATTCCAGCTCTGCAAAAATATCAGCAGAGACAGAAAGAATCGGAACCTTGCCCTGTATTTGCAGCTTTTTAAATTGTCTTTAATAATATTGGTAACCTACAGGAGAAATGGTGAGGTGGTGATAACTCTCTCCTAACATCCCTCTACAAAGAAAAACACTCCCTTCTTCAAACCTGCTCTATGTCAGGTGGCAAACCCATTTCTCATTTTCTGAGACGCACTGCTGCCGTGATTATGTTGCAATGCATAGTATAGAGTAGAACGGAACGTCAAAAATGTACAGAAACATCAGAAATGACAAGTGGAGCATTCTTGATGTCAGGAAGCCAATCTTTAGAAGTAATCTGAATGAGAACGGCACAATGGCCTGGATCAGGAAAGAGCTCCAACACAGGAAAATACATGGAAGTTGGCATAGAGTCAGGAATGGCAAACAAAGCAAATGAACCAAATTAGTAATTTAAGAAGAAAATGAAATCCTGACAGCCAAAGGGCAAAACAACATGGAATACAGAAGCAAGCTGTAATAAAATATGGAGATGGAAAAGTTGTACATAGTCAGAAAAGTAGTAACAGAATTAAACTGGACCCAGGGATGATGAGTGGCTCAATTAGAGCAGCAGTGAAGAAAAATAATTATCTGCTTGAGTCAGGAGTTGTTCATCTACACAGAACATGTGTTTGCAGTCATCTGGAACCCTGTCCAAGCAGAGCAGGCATGATGTAGCTTACTTGCGAAATGGCCCACTGCTTGCTTGAATTACAGCCTCAGAGAGGGACACACACAAACTTCTTAGAGAAGGAACAACCTTGTTGCCTGTGTACGAGAGCAGAAGTACAGCAGGAGCTTTCTACCCAGCTGGCACAACAGACAGATGTACACAGAAATAACAATCACCTGGAAAAAAAATTGGTAACATATTCATTAGAACAACATCCATCTTTCAGCTATAAAAACCTTGTATCAAAACAGCACTAAAGAAACAAAGGAAACTTAATCACTGACGATAGGACACTAATATTGGCAGGCAAAGAACAGAAGCTTAACTACCACAGGTGGCTGGTAATACAAAAGAAAATCCTGTTTGTATTCTCGTCTCCTAGCACTTCGCACCTGTAAACAACTAAAGGAGCCTGCCTGCCGTCACCATTACAACTAGAGCAAAGTTACCGCACTTGGAAAAGATCATTCTACAGCTGAACTGCCAAAACCAGGGAGGCAATAGTAACTTTCTTCTTCACCGTATAATTTAAAAAACAAAAAGCTTCCAATATCACTAAAGTGGAAACTCTGAATCTATCCTAAGAAGCCAGTGAAGAAAGTCAGATAAATATTTACAATTACCCTGAGCTGGAGCCGCTGAGATGGTAATTATACCTTTTTTTTGTTGGTGTTTACTTGTTTGTTTTGCCAGATTGCATAAGGCTCATCTGCTAATCAATTCCTGAAAAGCATGGCTGTTTTTTATTATGCAGTTTCTTCTGTCTAGGGTAAGAAGGCAGAAGCCAGAGAAATATTCTTTACTCGTGTTTTTAGCAAAAAGGCTAGTTTGTAAAAACTAAGTGTTCCCAGGCTGCAAGACAGCTTTGTTCTCTGTGTCATCGACCAAGTTTCTAGATGTTGCTGCAAGCTTCAATACATTTTTGAAGAGATTATCCATTATTATTTTTGCAGTTTAAGTGCAAAACAAATTGAAGGGCTGAATTAAAATATTACTTTCCTTTTTCATTCAGGACTGTCAGCTATATAGCACATGAACAGGGAGATTTTTCAACAGAACATGAATCCAGGAGGGAAAACCATTTTTCAAGAATATCTGACAAATCAGGGGACTGTGGTAAAGACCTGTTTCTGGCAGAGACAGAACCACATCTGTGCTAAGTGTCCCTACCACATACAGACTGGTGAAGAAGCAAGGGTCCCTTACACAGTATTTTGCAAGTTCTTTGGTTTCCCATACAGATCAACAGCAACTCTCACAACTCTCCAAAATAAACACCTTCTCTTCTATGAACTGAGGAGTTTCTCGGGCAGAGTAGTCCAAAAAGGCCATGCTACAAACTGTACTAACCAAGACAACCATCCAGAATCTATGCTGTTTGAGATGGGTGGTTATCTGGATGCAGTTACAGACGCCTATGAAAACATCAGATGCATCATCCTCTATTCAAATTACTCTCCTTGTAACGAGGCTTACCACTGCTGCATAAGTAAAATCTACAACTTCTTGCTGAAGTATCCAGAAATCACGCTCTGCATCTATTTCTCTCAGCTTTATCACACTGAAGACAGTTTCCTCCCAGCTGCGTGGAACCGGGAAGCTTTGCGGAGCCTCTCCAGTTTGTGGCCTCGGGTGACTCTGCAGAGACTGCCTGGGGCAGCACCGCATTACCTCCTCTGCAATTTTGTGTATGGCATCCCAGGGTCAACCCTTTATCACCCAGCTCCACCATCAAGAACCTTAGCAGACCAACAAAATCCACATCAAATTAACAGCTTAAGAGGAATTAAACCATATTTGAGGAAAGCCTTTCCACAAGTGATGCAGGGAAAGCCTGCTGTGCAGCAGAGCTTAAAGGCCTTTTCTTCTCCTAGCCTGGCCTCCCAACAGCCTTTCCAACCAATGGAAGGCAGTCTGCTACCTCTGATGTCTCAAAGCAACTTGGTGCTTTTCCCAGGCATGTTTCTGCCCTTTCAGAGGGAACATCTATACCCCAAACCTAAAAATATTGTAAGGCATTTAAAAATGCCAAAGGAATAATTCAATAAAACTTATAATTCTGAAATATTTCCAAGCAGCAGACACCTACTATGAAGATGATACAAATCAAACCACTTTCACGCTGTGAAACTGAGATCACAGATGGCATCCCCGCCCCCCCAATAAATTAATCTCCTACAAAAGTTAACCCACAGAATAACTGTGCATCTCAAATAACTGATTATTAAGATAACATGCTTTTATTTTAGTCCTATACCTTTCAAACATAAACCCATAGCAGTAAAACTTCAGTATCTTCTGATTATCTCCTGCGATTAATTTATTTGTTGCCCTTAAGGCAATTTCTACCAGAAAAGGTATACAGTCCACAAGCTACAACCACAACTACAGCCAGATTGTAGCTTCCCAGCTGAGGCAACTTTGGTGGAACACATGACATATCCTAAATTCCTCCTCTATCAAGAAGGTGGTTCTGCAGGTAAGGCTGATATATGAGCAAAGTTTTTCCACCAGCTGTTTCATTAATAATAGGGGGTTTTATATACACATATATTTGTATGTGTGTACACATATTATTTTTTTCCCTAGGGCTGCTGCCTTCCATTAAGAGGAACCTCACAAAGCTGTGTGTGATTTTCTAGTTAGTAAGAAATACCTAATAGGATAATATAGATAACACAGATCTTCACAGTCCAAGCGTAACTTAACGAAGTTCCTATCATTTAGAGTAGTGTTTTCACTTTGTGATTCAATATATTTGTTATTGTACTAAAGATCTTAAAGAATGGGGCAACTGAAGTCAAGAGCATGTTGTTCCCCAGCAAATGGGGGTTCCTTCCCAGGTAATGTCAACTGTGAATAAACACACTGGCTAATTTTGTAGCAGTGCTTCTGATCCTTTTCTACTCTTTCTGTGATCACAGCCATTACCTATGCGAGTAAAACAAAGAGGCTGCTTCCCACTGTGACCTTAAACACCCTCTACTTCAGCAGGTGATCCCACTTGGAAACTCAAATGTTTTTCTGAGCCTCTCAGGATGTAAGGGAGGCAGAAATGCACTAGCACCCACCAGATCCCTTACTTTCACAATACCTAGGTGCTTTTTCAGAAAAGCTTTTTCGAATTAGATCATACTCATTCTGCACTTTGTGATAAAATGCTAACTAACACAATCACAAAAAGCTGCCTGAGCTGTAGCATGGGGATGGTTACCTTCTTTTGCCGAGAAAGATAAAGCCAATGCTGTCTTTCAAATCTTGTAGCAACAAAGCGGTGTTTGAGTTCGGGCACCCAGGTTCAGAACCAAACCCTACCCATCCATCAGGGGGCGCAGCCCCAGCAGGCCCATGAAAGGGCAGCGGCCTCCTGCCTTGCTCGTACGCGTCTGATAAACGGGACCAAAGCCGATCCCGCCTAGAATCGCGTGCTGCCTCCGGATCCTCAGGGAGAGCGCGCTGTCGCAGTCTGCCAGGGGACAGAAAACCCGCGCTTTCCCGGTGACCAAAGCCGGCGACCTCGCCGCAGCCGAGAACTAGCCGCGCCCGCCGAGGGCTCAGGCGGTAATGCGCGCAGCCGTAACCATGGCGACGGACTAGCCCCGCCCCCGCAAATGACGGAGCTCGCAGCCAACCAATGGCAGCTCACCTCCCCGCGCTTTTCCGCCCCCGCCTCTCCCTCTTGCGCCCCCTCGCGCCCCGGGCGGGAGGCCGTCCCCTCAGCGCGCCTGCGCAGGGCGCCCTCTCCCGCCCTGCGCGTGCGCCCCGGGGGCGAGGCGGGCG
>JANZLP010000076.1:34840630-34854005 GCA_026930925.1 Chelictinia riocourii
GGCAGGCCGGGAGCCTCCCCGTCCTCCCGGAATGCGCGAGCTTAAAGGGGCGATGCTGGCGATGGTCCCACCCTGAGGAGAAGTAGTCGTTTCCCGCCCTCTGCCTGTCGGCACCGCGGCGGGCGGCTCGACTGCGGTGGTCCCGCGGGAGGGGCGACGGCCCTGTGACAGAGCCGGCGGAGGTGGGGGTTGGGAATCTCCCTCACGGCACCGTTTGTGTTGCCCGTCGCAGGCGGGAATGCCCCCCCCCCCCCCCCATGGCGCCGGGCCCAGCCACCGCCTCTGCTCTGTCGTAACTGAACAGAAGCCACCCGGTTCTTTCTTTTAAAGGCTTTTCATAGTGGGGAGAAAATCAAGTTTCTCAAGAAATGTGAGAAAATTGATTGTGCTTTGCCAGCTGGCCCGTTCTGGATCGGTTTGGTCTTGTGCCTTTCAAGGGCGCAGGCCTGAAAGTGGTTCTAAGGGGGACCCGTGTTGCCACCTCAGTCTCTTGGATTTTTACTGAACTAACTTTATATGTAAATCCAGATCTCTGCACTGCTTAGAGGCATCGGCTCTGTCAGAGGTGGCCAAATACTGCCTTACATTTTTTAGCTACCACCATAAATAACATCTCCCTGCTACTTCTCAGGTTGAGGAATTGTGTAAAGATTTAATTGTGTAAAATCCAGGAATCGCATAAAGCCAAAACTGCTTTTACAGGAGAAAGTGCCTCTAGAAGCCTGCTCAGGAAACAGGAAACTACTCGTCGAGATAGAAATTGATAGGAGAGTCAAGGAAAGGCTTTGTAAACTCGGCTGTTGGTTATGTTCTGAGAAAGCCTGAATACAGCCTGTGGCTGAAAGAAAAAACAGTCTGTTCTGGGAAAAAGATGCACTTTATTGTTTTAAAGTAAACACATGTATCCTGCAGAAGACGACCCTTCGCTTCTTGCCTTGAGAGCCTTTCTCAAACTGTTCATAAGGTCCCCACAGCATGTACTCATGAGAAAGCCTGTATGTCCATTTTCTTGCTGGTGGTAGATGTTGTTACTGAGTTTGGCACTACACATTGGTGCGATGATTCCTCTTTTTGCCTCCTCAACAGAGTATTAACCTGGCCGTGATGAGACAGCCTCTGTGCTGAGAGTCCCCAGGACACCCCTAGCACCCGCAGAAGGGACGTGGGTGCATTACAAAGTAATCGCTGTATTGCTATTGTTCAGGCTGGAGTTACACCTCTCCCGCAGAAGGTTTGATTTCTGCCACTTCCCCCCCTTTTCCTCAGTTTCTGAAAACAAGTCGGCTGCTATGAAAGCGATGCTGAGCTGATGCCATCAAGGCAGAAGCTGTGGAAACAGTGTGCTGATGGAGCTTCTCAGGTTCAGTAACAGCCTAGCTGATGCCTGCAGTTGAGAGTGGACATGACAGGGCAGGCAGCAAGGAACAAGAGAGCAGGAAGCCACATGGAGCAGATCGATGGGAGGGATGGAGGGACGGAGGGAGGGATTAGGATGGAGGTGAGAAGGGGGCAGTGACTCTAAGCAGGACCAGAGGGTATTGCCACAAATCCCACTCAGTGGAGCAACAGGATCGTCTATCCACATGTGGGAGGTTCCCATGGATAATGAGAAAAAAGTTCAGCTTAATGCAAAATTCTGGGGTTTAAAGATACTCAGTTTTAGTACCTAAAAACAATAATTTGCTTGAGCTTTTTAATTAATTATTTCCAACATTTTAAAATATATATGTAGGACCATCCTCAACAGCTTAAGTAAAGCCCTTCTGTCACTTCCAGGTTACTAATTCTAATAAAGAAATCCTGGGAAAGAGATATCTGATGATATTTGCCATCAGAATCCACTTCATACTCATAACCACGATTTTGTCTTTGACATACATGTTTAAAGTACTAGTGCAGATAGTGATACAGTCAGATCTCATTTGGTAAACCTGTGCTCATCTAACTAAAACCAGATTTAAAACTCGTATCCCTATGAATACATGACCTTTTAATGTCTTACCTGCTGAAATATCCTATCAAAGCATTGCAACATATATTCCCCACAAACGCATTTCCTTTCCAACACAGAAAAAAGCATCCTCATGAAAATAACCATGTCTTAAAAGCACAGAACCTGGATAACTTCTCTAACTTTTCAATGCTTACAGGGGTGAATAATAGTAAATGTACCTTGGTCAATAAAAATTCTTACAACTGGAAACTCCCAGGAACCCGAGTGAGTCATCCTGCATGGCAGGGCTGGCCTGAAAGGAAGGAAGAACTGTTTGATAGATAGGATGGGCACAACAGTTAAACTTTCAGTTAACCATCTGCAAAATAAGAATAAAAATTGTGGATAAGGTTTCTGACTATGCTGAGCTTAGACAGCATGGGCATAATGAAACAACGGTGAAAAAATGACGTGGCTGCTCCTTCAAAAGCAGGTGCAAGTCTTCAAGCACTTACTGCCCCAAATTGTGCTAATCACAATGAAATCAAGCCTAAAGAAAATTTGCTTTCTATTTAATAAAGAGGTGGGCAAGGAAGAACTTGAATATATAAATTTAACTGTAGAAATTGGCATGTTATTTCTTCAATTCTTTTTTGAAGTACACAGATCAGCTTAAATGAATGCGAACAAGTGGAGAGAGAGTAAGAACAAAGAGAAGAAATGCAAAAAAAAAAGGAAAAGCAACATAAAAACCTGAGAGGAAACAGCCTTTATAAAAGCAACTCATACAGGAAATTCTGTCAGCTTTCAGAAGGCCAGAACTCCCAAGGTTGGCAGTCTCTCTCTTTGAATAGACCTCTTTTAGAAAAAAAAAAAAAGAAAAAGAAAAGCAGGA
The DNA here is from genome assembly GCA_026930925.1 of Chelictinia riocourii. NCBI lineage: Eukaryota > Metazoa > Chordata > Aves > Accipitriformes > Accipitridae > Chelictinia > Chelictinia riocourii. The sequence continues at coordinate 34,843,459 of JANZLP010000076.1, forward strand.
TTTTCTTTCCTTTTGATAATAAAAAATTGCAACAATGTGGTATGCACTCACAAACAATTTGAAATAACAAAGTAAGAGCACAGTTAGTCTCTGTCCTTCAACCATAGCTCAGTCCAAGTGCTAACACACCTATGCACTAAGACATTTGACCCATTTGGGGCTTATGAGATCCAGAATAGTTTTAGTAAGCGTCACAGGGCAGCAAGCACTTTAATTTTCAGTCTTCCCATACTGATTTAGCATCAGCATTTGTTCACAGAAAAAATTAGGTGCATACACTGAGGAAAACTGCTCAGAAGTTTCAGACTGTGATAGTGGAGCTTGGTTGTTCAGTGGGTGTCAATTATTAAAACAAGTTGATAAAAGTAACCCCCACAGAGAAAAACAAACCACATTTGCTAATAAAAGTAAATAGATAGATTGAGGATCCCCAAATGACAACTGCTGTACATCCAAACATTTCATTACAAGTACATATGTGTCAGTTTATGCTAAAAAATACAGGACAGAAAAGCCCCATGCTTGTCATCATTCTTAGCGAGTTATCAGCCACCAGAGAAGCCACCCAAGCAACCTTATGAAATGTCACTTACCACAGTCTGGCTGGTTTGGGCAATGTAAGAATAAGTTTCTGGCAGATTCCTGCCCTGCCCTCCATCACACAGGGGCTTCCCACGGGCCCCACCGCTTTTCTCAGTGGACACAATCAAAACAATGGTAATTGCAGCAGACATCCACTCCCCAGCCACCCAATAACCAAAAACACTTAAAAGAAAGCAGGCGAGTCAGCAGATTCACCAAAGAGTTCATGCAAAAGAGTCAAAATTCAGAAAGGCTGGGTGACAGAATTCAGATGCTTTTACAGGTGGATGTGAAAAGAAACAACACTGCAGTCTCCAGTAGTGTGTTGGGGAATACAGAAAAAAACCCTACTGTAAACCATTTATTTTTACGAAGATAAAAGCCAAGCTTTAGCCTTACTTGTTTTTCTGTCTTGATTGAAACCTTTATTTTACCAAGTTGGATTAAATATTTTGACTCAGTCCCAGCTGGGATAATCTCTGTGATTCCACTGAAGCATATAAACTATTGCAAATTTAATCGACTGATCTGTCACATCTTTCTAGTCTCCAAAGCAAAATGATCAAAGTGCCCCTGTGCTATGCAAGGTGGGATTTCAGTTCCATTCTTACCAGCTGGGCACTGCTTCAGTCTCAGCATCAAGGGCAATGATGACAAAGCTTGATTTCTCCAGGCAATGGCTTACAGGCTTGTCTAAAACCAGAGAGAAAAGCTGCACAGAGTTAAAGCTGCTCACATTTTATTTCAACAGGGATGGCTGAAACTGCAGATGGGGGAACGAGGTTAAGGATCGAACGATCTCTTTTTGCAAGCAGTGGAACAAATACAGCTTAGAACTAATGTTACAAATGCATAAGAAATGCACTTCCATATTAAAATATACTTTAAAGCCATCCTGTTTAGAGAAGTTCTTCCACAATCAAGGATAGGTCTGCAGAGAATGTGAATTAGTTTGCTAAATGTCTGAGGTATTCACTAACAGGAAAAGTACAGAACAAATCAGAGAACCATACTAGTTACTAAATATTCATACCTGCCATGATTTTATGGAAGCACAAAGTTACTGTAATCTTATAAATAGAACAGAAAAAGAGAGCTACTAGCCATGAAAGCAGAAGGTGTTTCATAAAATGGTTTATTTAAGTTTTACTTTCTTTGCCACTCTTTTGCATATTATCCTAAATAATTGTGTACAGCAACGACGGGTAGGTCAATAAAAAAGGATCTCTGAACCTGTTCATGAGAGGTAATCTGCTTCTTACAAGTTTCCGCAAACCCAGGAGAAATGAAAGGCATAAGCTGATTATTTTATCTCTTTTCTGAAGTGGGTCTGGGATGTATCCTCATTTTCTCTCCTTCATACTGTAATGTTGGGAAGAAATGTGCTAAACCAAAGACAGAACATGAAAGGACTGTGCAGCTTTTCATCTTCCTGTTGTGGATTCAAACACAGCCCATCCCTTTAACCAAAACCCATTTTGCTTGATGGGTGTCTGGTGTTGTATATGAAATGAATTCGTATTCTTCGATTCCTAGCAGATAAGATTTTTATCTTTTATCTTTACTCCCTCTTTTTATTCTGCAGTGTAGTCCTGTGCTGAATTGAAGCAACCACATCTTGCAACCTATGTTAGACCGTGGCAGTAACATCAGAAGGAACGGAGCCAGCCCTAACTATGCTTCCTTCCCCTCTCCCAGACTTCCACTCACCTGTCCAATACCACCAGGAACAGCTGCCTTTGTAAAGCCCACAAATGAGGGCATTGGGAAAGGGACATGCGTGGATGAGCGCACTCAGCCTTGAAACATCTAGTTGGCTTCTTGGGTATGAGATGTTCCTCAGCACTTCTTCCCTTCTAGCACTCCCATTCTCAATCAGCACACCAGCAGTGCACTGCATGGATGAAAATGTGCCAGAAGAATTGATTAATTTTTTTCTGTGTGGTATTACATCTATAGTATAAAGACACTAAATTCACTGAGAATAGTCTCAAGCTCAGTGCCACCTTCATCCTTGCACTACAGGGTCCACTGATGGATGCTCTGCCACCAAAAAATTCCAGCAATATTTAGGTTTCTGATGCGCAGATGAAGTTCTCTCTGTAAAGAGCAAGACTTGTTTACCCAGATCCATTTGGATAACGTCTGAGCCCTGTTCTTCACTGACTTGCATAGCTACGCAAATACTTCACGTGCATGAGCTGGGGCTGTTTATACTAACTGTAAAACATTCCCAGTAGAACTATCTTTCAAGCCTGATAAAATGCCATCCCATAAAGTAGTGTGTGTGTTGGGGGTGGTCATAGGTATCTCACCATGAAGGGTGTTGACCTGTGTGACCACAATGAAGTTGTTTAACAAATATCCTTCCTGACCTTCCAGCAGAATTCCCAAGATTGTTTTCAACAGAAAGCTGGATACCTTCTTTTGTCCGGTGCCAAAAGAGCTGAAATTTTCTTCCCAGTTAGTTCCTAACTATCATTTATGGTCACAACCTCTTTTTTCATAGCACAGTCTGCCAGTCAGTTTTGCCATGAACATTATTTTATTAATAGTAAATTGTGTTGCTGCTTTATCATTTGTAAACCCCTTCTTTTCTTCATACAAGATGGCTATTGAGACCAACCTTGATTTGTCTCCCTCATTATAAGAGCTCACCTTTGCAAGTTTAATGTTCTTTAAGTATAGTTTTTATGAACTTTCCTTTGCTTTTCAAAAACAAACAGGACAAAAAAGCACAGTCTCTAAGAAACATCATCTTCTTCTAGAACTTCCTTTTTCCTGTAAAAGCTGCAATGCTTTATATGCTGTATGCTTTTAGCCTAAGGTCTTTCTTAGCCATTGGACTGATGGTTTAAGACTTGCAGAAAAATTGGTGTGTAATTTGGAGATGTAGGTAGCATTTGTGTATGATCATACATATAAGAGGGAACTAATGATTTCCTTCTGCTCTACAGTTTGACTGCTATAGCTTGCCAGCCATATTTTAGCCATTTCTAGCCATAACAACCCAAACTAGACAGGCTAGATGCAGAAAGTAACTGGAAAGAGATCAAAAGGGATACTGGCTTATTATCTAACAAGCCTCACATTGGAGAGGGTTATTTTAAAAACTGTGCACAAAATTCCTAGCAGACTCGAATCCACTTGGACTGCTTCAAGAAGGAAACCTCATCACAAGAAATACATTATTCCCAATCGCCCAAGGTCAGATCAACCATCTAATGGAGAGGACCTTCAAGGAAACCTTCAAGGCCAGGTTGGATGGGGCTCTGAGCAACCTGATCTCGTTGAAGATGTCCCTGCTCATTGCAGGGGGGTTGTACTAACTAGATGACCTTTAAAGGTCCCTTCCAACTCAGACCATTCTATGATTCTATGACAGTCAATTGAGAAAGCTAGTCTGTTGGATGACAGAGTTTGGATGAGCAGAGCTCATGTTACTCCTGCTAGATAGTTTGTCTTGACGAGCGAATTGCAGTTTGATTTGTTATATCAGGAGTGTTAAACATGGATGCCCAGCTGGAGGATGGCAACACTAGCATGTAATTTTGGGATCTGGAGATTTACTGATCTCCCCTAACTGCTTATCCTTCCCCTTAAAGATCCTCAGCAACTTGTCTGTGCTCCTCTATGGAATTGAGTTAAGGCAGAGCTGCTTCCCCATTGCATGACTTGGAGCATACAGTGAATGGTGAGGAGCTACAAGGAGTCTGACCTGCATAGCTGTCTTTGGGATACATACCTATGCCTGTTCTTGGCCATCTGTCAGCATGCCCCATCTCTAGTCTTGGTACTCCAAAGCTCACTATGTTCTCCCCTGCATTGCCTGTGTCTCTGTTGATGGTCAGATGATGACCAGTTGAGAGGACAGAAGAGACATTCTCTGTACAAAAAGCCCCCCTGCCACCAAAGACTAAATAGACAAAAGAAGCAATTCAGGGGAAATCTGTTCAGCCCCTGTAGCCAAGAAGCAAAAAAAAATAAATACTTGGAATGAACACGATCTTCTGAAAATATAGCTATTAGGCTCTACAAAGTCTCTCCAAAGCTACAAAGCCTCTCCAAAGCTACAAAGCATGCATGAACTACAGTTTTCAGGGTTTGTAACTCAGCCATCTTTAGGTAGATGTTTGCAGGAGCACTAAAAGCTTATTTTTTACATCAAGACCACTCCCCTATCAAACATCAGTCCCTTGATCTACCATTCAGAAAGAACAGACTGTCACCATGAAATACATACAGTGGCTTTGATGTAAATTGCACACTGTAGTATTCCCTAACATCTTTGTTTGATCCAAATCACTCGTAGCTGAAAATGAACATAAAAACTCAACAACCATAAGGATAATGAGACATGGACCACATGTGGTTTCAGTGGGAAAAAAACCAGTCAGTTTTGCAAAATTACAAACAGCAGAAAAGTCAAGGTTGAAAATGCTAACTGTTTGACAATACTACCAGCTTTCTTTACAGTAAAATAAGGAACACTGATTTTGTTTTAGCAGAAAAGCAGAAAAGAGGGCAGTTTGACCTTCCTACCAGCATCACCACTGTAATGCTGACTTTTTTCATGTTCCTTGGCAGAGCATTTAAACACTGTAGCCTCATTCCTTCCTGACTATAAAAGCATCTACTACCTATCCATTAACACATCAGGGACATGTGGGAAGGAGGATACAGTCTGCGGAGGCTAGAGGTTGTGGCCAGTGCTGTGTCTACCCTACCAAGACCTCATTCATTGAGAGCAACTGAATTAGCATTTCCTTCTGTGCCCATAATTTTTTTAATAGAAGAGAATTTATCCTCCTAGTTTGAAGCATGCAAAATGTTGTGTAAAGACTCACATTGCTACTTACAGATTATCAAAGCAAAGAGAAATTTAAGGTTGTTAGGGAAGGAAATTACATTTTTAAACTCATCAGTGGATACCATAAACAATGGAAAAATGTCTAAAATACCTTCTAAATAGACTGTTTCCTGCTAAATGTCTCCCTTTTTTGCTTTCTGAAGTACCAGTAGCAAGCTACCTAAGGAGACTCAAAAATGTATTAAAATAAGAACTCAGTAAGCAAGAAAAAACATAGTTTTCATAGCTGTAAGCTGCATTTGCTTGCTGGGAACCTCAACATACTATGCACATTTTCATCCCTGCCACTCAGTTCATGGAAGCATCAGAAAGACAAAGTCAAGTGTTCAGAGAAATGCAGTGACTGTGAAGGGATGGGAAATTCTAAGACCTGTATCATGTTCTTTTACTTGTCAAATCTTTAACAAATAGGAAATCTGTATTCTCTTCAACTTTTACTTATTTCTTCCACTTTGGAACTCAGGCAAATTACTGCACCAGAGAATTTAATTACATTAAAAGCATTTATCCAAGTAGATCAACTGCAGCATTTATCTGACAATTCATTTTTGATACGTTAATTTACCTCCAGCTATAAGCATGTTGTTTTAAAATCATATGAAGATGTTAAAATCAAGATTTAGCACGTTGATTTATTAAACAGAGAATTGTAATTGTTTGCGATGGGGTTAATTTACAGTAGGCACCAGGAGAGGGTGCAGAGGACAGGTTACATCTTCCTGTGATGGTAATGTCAATCCCTCCTGCTCCTGTTTTCTCGCAAAGATTCAGATGCCTGTCAGTGAAGGGCAGTTCTATTTTAAGTAGCATTGAAATGACATTAGAGATTTAGATACCAAAGCATGCTTCTCAAAAGTTATTTCTTATACAATTTTAAATCACAGAATGCTCTTTAAAATAGCACCTCATTGTGACTGCCCGGTGTTTTTTTAACCTAGAATGTAGTTTTTGTTGGTTCACTTTTTGGCTTGAGTCATTCTCAAAACACATTTCACACCTCCCCATCAGCCACTGGCTTGTGGCAACCGAGTTTTTGCCACCCGAACTGTTTAACTTCAAAGGTTAAGAAAACAAAAAGGCTCCAGAACATAAATATCTTTATATAGTAATACATACCTAGCATACCATTTTCATCAATGCTTCAGTGCAGCTCCCAAAGCTCTAAAATAGTATCTGAAATTTTATACGTGTTTGTTCACTCCTGCATTTTCCTATATTTAAAACTAAGAAGTGTCCCTGGATATGCACATTAGTAGGGAAGGCTGCCTTACTGAATGTTACTGATTTACCAGACACCACCAGATACAACTTTTATGAATTATATACCCTTGTTTGAAGGCTTTACAAACCCACAGATATATTTAGCTTCTCTTTCATTTTGCCAAACCATCTACGTTTCTTCTTACAATGAAGTTGGTTGCATAATGGGTAAATTGGATTTAATGAGTTTTGCCAGATGGGTATTCCTTTGGGGTACTCCTTTCCAATTCATTTACGCAAATATAAACTTAATTCCCCACGCAATACCTGAAAGCATGGTAAGCTTCCAGATAATCATTAAGAGTTCTTTTCAGCTCGCCTTAATTTGGGAAAATATTTAAAGCTGTTTTCTTTTTTTTTGCCCAACCTTGTGTTTATGTCTTCCAGCCATTCCTTGCCCTCCCTGAATGTGTGGCTATAGGTCCCAAAGGAGCCAAGCTGCAGGAGACTTTCCTGGTCTTCTGTAGAAGAAGTCAGGCTTGAAAGCTTTTACTCGTATTCACCTCATGTTCAGCTCAACTGTGGATAAGTAGAGCTGCCCACAGTTTTAACAAATTCCATCTCTGAGGACAAGAGACAATAACAACTCTTCACTCACTGAAAACCACATGGCCAGGTCCCAGTTTAGCAACATCTGGCTTTCCAAACAGAGAAAAAAGAATGAATAACGCTGCTTAAACAGAGGACACATAACTTCATTAGTCCCCTGAAGCGTACAACAGACAGTTAGCATTTTTCTCATACTGAACCCAAGTACACATGGTCACGTTTCCTTCCAGGTCACAGTTGGGACGGCAGATGTTCTCCCAGCGTGTTATTCTCCTCACATCCTGCGGTCAGGATTGCCAATTTATTCAGATTCCAGAGGATAAACAGGAGTTAGCTCAATGAAGCAATTGTTCATCCCGCTACAAATTACATGAGATGATTTTGCAGGCTTCTCTTGGATTCCTGCCTCAAGGGAGCTAAAATGTGAAGGGGTGAGGAGCAGACCTCGTGGCACAAAGCAAGAGGTGCTTGCACTTGCTTTCGATAAGGATAACTCCTGCTGTCACTGTGTGACTGGAAGGGCAGTGGAAAAAACATTTTATACTCATTGTTAGGTCATTAACATGACATTAATTTTATTTTTTTTTTGCTATATATTTGGGGCATTTGGGGACTCACCAATGCTAGTTCTCTATAAACTAATTTGTGTGATCAACAACAACAGCTAAATTCAATGTTCTTTGGTAGATAAGACACATACAGGTTTATCCTGAGACATTACAAAACAATTTTGCTAGGGTTGTAATAAAAAGAAAAAACTTGATGAAATGTACTGGTAACAGCTGATATTGTTCAGCTGAATATCTTGAGTAATGAAAACTCAGTATTTGTTGTAGAACATAGCAACTTAGAAAAGGAAAAAAAGATGAGCTGATAGATAGGCTGTATTGAAGACAGTGCAGTGCTTACCACCCTTGTGCTGTTTGGAACTGGACAAAAAGACTTCCAGTCTCCACAACAAGGTCAGATAGCCAGTGGTCTTATTCTGCTGTTGTCCCAGCCTGAACTGTAACCCTCTTTCAAACTACGGCACCATATAGAAAAAGACATGCTTCCAAGCATGTTACAGTTTCTGTAGCTGTACACTGTAACTTCCTGCATATTTCACGTTTTCTGGAGCTTGTGGAGTTGGAAATCTCCAGTGAATGGCTGGTTTGAAGAAAAGTTACCAGGGATGGCATGTTACCTTGTTAGGTATGTGCAGTCCTGGAGCCATCAAGAGGCAGAACCCACCTTTGTACCAGTCTTGAAATAGTGAGATACTGCCAGGTTAATACAACAGCAGAGCAGCAGAAGAGAGTCTATAGGCAGAGGCTGCCAATCATGCAATGGATAAATACCTTTTGGAAAAACTGAAGATGAAAGAAATCAACTAGCTTGGGATCTGCGAGACTAAACCAGAACGTTACATCAACAGTTCAGAAGATTTAATTACACCTTCTGTTGGAATACTTGTCAAGATAACTTCTCTGGCAATCTATCTCGTGTATCCTTGATGCTACTCATGATGATACATATCCTGACAATCCATGAAAACTCATGTTAAAATTACTACACTAATGACCTATATAGTCTATTTAATATAACAGAATTTCACCAAGGGTCTTTCTCAGTGACGGAAGTTATCTTTCCATGGGATAAAATGAGCATTACTAAGCACAGTGTGTTGTGATTAGAGATTTTTTTTTTCTTAGAAAGACAACTAATGTTCTCTTTTAAGACTTCTGTTATGTAAACACTTTCAGCTCAAGATTAAGTTCCCAGCCTTCTTTTGAATAAGCTAACTAGGCTGAAGTCTTTTTGTTAGACCTATTTTTGGCATTGGATACTTTGGGATCACTTTGAACTCTCTCCAAATTTTTAACACTGTAAAAATGCTGGATGTGAGCACTGGGTACATTTTAGAAGTAATCCTTCCATTAGCATATGCAGAAATAATACAAATGTTTTTATACACTCATGTCTTTTCAGCCACCATGTGTTCACATCTTTTGGTTCATTTATTTATTTACAGTGATTTTAAAGTCCTCCTCAGAGACAGCTGTCTACATAGTCGGCTATGCAGGTCTGGTTTTACTAAACTTACTTTCCTGACAAAGTTCATTTACTTGGAACAAAACAAACCAGACCTGAGTCCATAGTTAAGTTTACCGTAACTCCTCCTCCACTGGTCTCTTTGGGAGAGCCTCCACTCAGAGTTTGAAGGTCACCTTTACTGAGGCTGAACCTGGAAAGTTTCAATCTGAAAACAAAGGCTCCATCAAAGCTGGAAGCAACTCAAAATAAGTTATATAGTGCGGGAAAGGACTATAGTCCTTTCTTAGTAGCTAAGGAAGCTACTTGCATTGTTTAGACAACTTTGAATGTATGAGTCACAGGCAATGAGGAAAGGAACAATCCTTTAAAATGTAAATTCAGAAATCAGCATTTAGGACAGCTTAAATAAGCTTTTGTTGCTTGCTTGTAGATGTTGGTTACTATAGCTACCTGATGTAGCCTTTATTTTTAACATATATTGCACATAGACTCAAAAATATTCCACCTCAGAAGAATTACAGGAGGATAAGATGCTATTCTCAAAAATACTGATTTTTAGTTTAATATTATAGACCATTTATTTAAGTAGCTTTGTGATTTGAATCACAAGATCATACAGCTACATCTGGATCTCTAGTTCTTTGCATGTATGATGACACTAATGTAAAGAGGTACTGACATATGTAGCCTTTTGTCTAAACTAGGTTACTTGCAAACCACCTCAGAGTTCATTGTGTCAGCTCAAAGCCTCTGTATCTTTTGGTGAACCATTTTCCTTTCATTTCGAAAATACACCAAGAGAGCTGGTTGATAATATTCTGGAGGGATGGGAGCTTTGCATAACATAGCTGGAAGCCTGGCTTGGAGAGGGACAGGGTGATGCTGGATTTGAACTGCCCAGGCGTTGGAAGTTGCGAGGCATTTAGCTTTTTGCACTATTTTGTCATTCACAGATGATACAACATTAACTGAGGAGCCATATCCATAGCAGAAATATTTTAAAGTGTACTTTGTTTTGGTAACAGTATAACATTCCTCATACATAGAAAACTTGAATCTAAAATGCAGTAAGACTGAACACATATTTTGAGTAAATCCATGTCACATTGTTAGGAAGGTTGTCTGGCTGAGCTGACCTCGCATAGAATTGTTTATCAGCCTCTAGTTGCCCTATCCTTGGCTCTGGTACTTGGTCTCCTTCCACTTTATTCTTGCCACTTCCAGAGGCATTTGTTCCTTGTTGCTTTAC
>JANZLP010000076.1:35152430-35163587 GCA_026930925.1 Chelictinia riocourii
AGGGACTAGTTGGGTTTTAATTTGGCTAACTGAAAGATAAAGTTTGAAATTACTTGTATTGCACTAGACATTTAAAATTTCAAATAAATACTGTCTTTAAAAGAATAAGGGCACTATATAGTCACACTTTTCTTAATTCTCAAGTCATTTGGAAAATTGGAGATACCATCCATGGAGCGGAAGAAAAAGAAATTTACTTAGAGCACCTTTTAAATTTATACAGTAGTGGTAAACTATTCATATCTTAATAACCTCTTTCAAAGAATGAGTACTCTAAACATTTACTTAAAATTGAAGGTCAAATTGCAGGTTATTTAATTTAATCACAGCTTGCTAACATTTGGCTAAACTGCCAGTCTTGCTAGTAGAGTTGAAAAACTTAACAATGGTCAAAACAATAACAGAGCAAAGCACTTTCTACATTAGAAAAAATAAAGAGTCAATTCACGTCGTCTTCCTGCTGCATTGCTAGGAAAATTGCCGTAATAAGTCAAAGCGAGGCTTAATCTAGATTAGTAGACCCTATTACCCCAAAAACCATTTTTAAACATCTGTGACTGAAAGCTCTGCAATATTGTGCATATTCAATGATTTTTATCCTAAATGTATGGGCTCAGTGTTTTTTATTTTTTAAAAACAGATCTTTAGTATTCAGCCTGTCTGAATATGGCCTTTTCATAGTTCTATATACCAATTTTTGTAGGATTAATTACACAGTATTGGAGAATTAAAAAAGTCATCCTGCAACTGTCTTCCTACATTTCTTGGTGTGTGTACAAACAGATAGTAAAACACTAGCTCAAACTAATAGGGCAGATTTATTTGGAATGGTGGGATTTTACCAAGGTATGTGCAAGTGTTACTGCGTTGTGGGACTTGCAATGTACTCTTGGTATGAAGTGTAAAACTGGAACTTGTCTTCACATTAGTACTCTTAAAACTGGCTTTTATTTGTTTTCCAAAATTGATTTCTCTATACAGCTTAGGTTATTTTTAATTTCCTGTTCTTAGCCTAAGCTAAATGTGTATGTAGAACAAATATTTAAACTGAATTGTCTGCACGGATGGCATAATTTTCTCTTTCAGTTCAGATTGTTCTTCATTAGCCAGTTTAATTCAATTATCTGAAATTGTTTATTGTTTTAATTTTCATTAATTTCTCTACACCTAGAGAATTTGGATAACATTACATTTTGCCACTGGTTCTTACCCTAAATCCTTGCAGAATTTTTGCTTTCCATCTGACAAATACTAGTTAGTGGAACCAGTGAAAGAAAAGTTTGTTGCAAGTTGCTGACTCTACTTTTTGGAATAATATTGAAAGTTTTATAACTTTTTATATTTTTTTATCTAGATTTCTACTCCTGTAGTTGAAGTATAATAGGCAAACGATTGTCTGTTTCTCAGGCACAATAATCTTGTTGTGAGACCAAATGGATTATCTACCCTGGTGAAAAGTGGTGTTCCAGAAGCACTGAGAGCAGAGGTTTGGCAGTTGCTGGCAGGATGCCATGACAACCAGGCAATGCTGGATAAATATAGAGTTCTCATCACAATGGTAAGTGATTTTTTTCTTTCTTTCCTTTTCTTTTTTTTTTCCTTTGGTTAAAATGATTTCTGCTGAGCAGCAGTTTTATTCAGTGGCAAAGTAGCAAGAGAGTGAAACAGTTTGACTAGTTTTAAGCAACTGAAGTTGTGATTAGGTGACTTTACCTCCTGCCATGGGTACCTGCTGAATGGCATTAACAATAGAAATTGCTGACCTGTATCTGTAGTAATGCTTGACATTTAGCTTTCTATTCACTTGCTGTGATGATAATAAGCCCATCAGCTTATTCAGGTGTTAAGGTTTTTGTTTTATAAACTCAGTTTTGTCGCTTTTTTTTTTTTTAACAGTTTCTGTTCTTAATTTTCTGGTTTTTAGTTTTAAGTAAACAAAACAAACCCAAAGAAAACCACACAAAGTTGAGACTTTCTTGTTTTTTTAATTTATTTTTAAAAAGAATGTTAAAAACATTGTTAACTTGCAGAAGACCAGTCTTCTTGCTATATGGGCAATTTGAGAGGAGAATCATTTTGGGAATCTCTTCCCATTCTGTATCCTAATGCCATCAGTGCAGTCAGTAAACATTATAACTTGTCTGCAGACATGTTTCAGACTGCTTATAGCTGTGTTTGAAAGTTTGAGAACCACTGTGTTGTAGTAGCAAAAACTCTGTGCATTGTCAGGAGGTAAACTCCCCATTTGGGTTTCTAAATTCTTGCCACTACAGGGTAACTACTCACTTTGAGAAAAACAGCGGTCTCAAAAATGGTCATAATGAGAGAAATGTATGAAGAGAATTTTACATGTTGCTGATAAAGTCTTGGATTTGTTATCTAGGGAATGAATCATCTGTCCATACAAAAGTTCTGGGGTAGTCATTGTTAGTAAAAGTTCCCTTTTGTAATGTTGTCATATATTTTTGATACTTGTCTTCTTAATTTGACCTACCTGCTATGTTTGTAAAGTTTAAGAGTCCCCAGAGTAAGAGTTGTCCTCATGGCTGCTTTTTCCTTTACCAATAAAGAAGGATGTTTTGATAGTGTAAATTTTTCTTTTTGACGTTGTAGTTGGGTTATATTTTCCTTAGAAACCATTCACAGGACATCTGTCAGCTGTATGTTGCATCAAAACCACCTCCATTATTTTGTTCTTGCTTTCCAAAAGTGGGGAAGATGTTTGTTTCACAGCGGAGGAGGGAGTGGAAAACTTCTGAAATGCAAGCCTTATCTTGATGCTAGGGCCTCATGTCTTAAAAATACCTTGCTACACTTGGCCTTTTCATGATAGAAATACTTCATTGACGTATATTTTGGAAGATGATGGTGCATACAGTATTTAATATAAAATATTATACTGTTATGGATTAGAAAATAAAATCCTATTCTGAACTGAAGCATTTCTGCAAACTCAGGGTTTTTTTCTGAAGTAAATCACTTTTATTCTGAAAGCACAAAATTTCTTTTATAGTCTGACTGTGTATCACTGCTGATGATCACATGTGGCATACATTGCATGAAAGGATTCTTGAAAAGAAATGGAACAGGAGAGAGTCTATGCCAAACCAACACTAAGGCCCATTTTTAGGAATAGTTAATATTGGGCACTCCAGAAAAACTTGACAGCTATTTTTTTTAATGAATTTTTATCTGATATTTATGTTTGTGAACAGAATTTCTTTCAGTTTCATTTTGGTGTGTCAGTAATGTGAATGAAGCTATTTGAGAGAGAGAGGCTTGTATATATTACTCTCCGAATCCTACTAAAAGCTTTGTTGTAGTGATATGTGTGTCAGTAATAATATGCATGTTAAACTTCAGAGTTATTTGGGTATTAGTGATTGTTCACTTCTTCTGTATGAAAAAGCAGAACTGATTGCTTTTTTTCTGTGTTGTTTGTATGGTACCATCCCAACATAGCAACATCATGTACTTTATTTTTTCAATAATTACTTTTTTTTTAAATCAAATACATAGCTTTCATCTTGATTCTTTCAGTTTACGCATACATTTACACTGATTCATTGTCTCTTTTTATTCTGGTCATTCTGTTTAATGTTTCTCTCTTGTTTAGGCTCACTTCTGGAAGCTCGTATTTTTGTAGGTGCCTTGACCACTTTAGTATTATATTCTGCAAGAGTGTGCATTCCTGAGCATGCTTCTGTAAGACATTCCTAGGTGGTTGGAAGTGGCTGTGTTCTGCACTTGCAGTCTTGAGAATAAAGTGTGCTGAGATACAAGAAGTAGGAGGTGGTAGTAACATCTGTGAACTTGACCCACTACCTACTTACCTCCTCATGCAACTCCCCCTGGTACAGCACTCTCCCTTAAACAGCTCCCCATTACTGCAGTTCCCTCGAACATTTTGTAACGCTCTGTCCCATGCTGTTCTATCTCCTAGCTCATTGTAACAGCTTTTTTGTAAGAGCCGGCTCTTTTAACCATGGCCTTTTCCCCTTTCTGGTCATCCAGCCTTACACCTGCACCGTTTGGCTAAATCGCCAGTTGCAGTACCTCAGTGAGAAAGAGGGCATGCTGGAAAAATCTCTGCACCCAGGGATTTGTAAGAAAGGAAGTTTATATAGGAGCAGTTGGGGTTTTTGTGCGTTGATCAAAATAACATTGCTGAACTGTGTAATTAACATTGTGTTAGCCAGTACTTACCAGTATGGTAAGGAATGCCAGCCAGTTTTCTTGAATGAGGCTTGGCTTTAAAAGCATCTTTGATTTCTTTGATTTCTTTGATTATAAGATCTAAAGGAATTTTTTCCTGAAGAAAATTTCAGAGCGGGATAACTTGAGGAACAAATTTTGAAAACTGTCATTTTACTATCTTAGCTTAAAAGGTGAACGCAATAGCTGGAATTATTAGTATTGAATATATGAGACATAATTTATGACTACCTCTTACAGGGAACAGAGAGAAATCTGGTAAAAACTGGAACTGTAATACGGTGTTGCTGGTTAACTTCTGATGAAACTGCTTGCCAGTGGAGGAGGAGAATTGTATTGCTGGCAGGTCAAAAATATGTTCCTTGTGATGAACTGAATGATAGCAGACTCAGTATTTTAAATTTACTTTAGAGACCATGATATAGACAAGTTTGTTGTTCTACTCCAGTTGCGTGCAGTTTGTGCAGAAGTAGTACGTTAGATTGGCCAACTATTATTCATATCACTTAACAGATCTGGTGTGCATGATACACTGTATATATCCATCTGTGTGCACAGCTCTGAAATCTACTGCAGTATTTTTCAGAGTGTTTTGTTCTATGTGTTCTGTAGGAGACAGTAATTTGGGGCTTGTTTTAGTGTTTCATTTCAACACAGAAACCAAAATAAAATTTCTGTCTTATTTAGAAAAATTCATGCTCTACTTATTTTCTCCAAAAGGTATGCCCTCTGGTCCTCCACATTGGAGGTCAGCAGTCTGTCAAGAATGATCTAGTGAACTGTATTTCCTTTCCTGTATCAGAGCATGCACATGCCAGTACATTTCCCTTCCTTAGGTGAATTCCAGGAGGGAAGGGAGAAAGAAATACTTCTGCTCTCACTAATACTTTCTTACTGACAAGCACTATTTTGCTGTATCTTAACATCTCCTGCAGAGTTTCAGCCTAGTGATTACCATGAGCATCTCAGAAATTTTGACTGGAGCACAATAGTAGGTCTTGCATACAATTTTAGAGAGTAGGAGTTGTGATTTGGCAGCTGCTTCGTTTCTGACATATATGTAAATCTGTACTGTGTGACAATCAAAATCTGCCTTAGTTATCTTTCTGGTGTGTGTGCCATAGGCTTTTGACCCTGCTGCACATGGCCCAGTATAGGTAGGGGAAAATAAAACATAAATCAGCAGAGATAAATGTGCCTCAGTTTGAGCTAAAACACTGGCTCCAGTCAGAGCAGGCTCCCGAGCAGAGGGCCCAGGAATTAAGAGGCCTCAGCAGAAACCTCAGCAGAGCCTTTTGGCCAACCAGGCCAACCACTAACTCGCCGCTCCACAGCAGCCTGACTAGAAATGCTTCGATATCAGGCGTTTGTGATAGCTTTTATTTACACTGCCTTGGCTTTCCTTTTCACAACAGCGCATGATCGTGCCAACAGCTCTTTGTGAATTTGCTGCCTTTCTGCCACATTTCCTTATAATTATGTTGTTGAAGTTTAGTTCATAATTCATCGTATCTATGTGCTCTGTTTACAGTGAACTGAATTTGGGTTAAAATAAAACCCTCACATCTGGAAAATAAGATCATCTTTCTGAAAATTATGATCCTTTGGTTAGAAATCTACAAGTGACTGAAAACACTTCTTGGACTCTGGTTACGTTGTGTAGTAAAAAGGAGTTAGGAATATAATGTGGATTAGAGGGTGAAAAGGAGACACTGGTGAACAAATATACCAACTTGTAAGAAATGTTGTCCAATGTTATGTTGCTTGCCAGTAATCAAAGGCTGTGTCTGCATGCCTTCCTGGGAGTGGTGACAGAGCCGGGCATTGTCTCAAGAGGACACTTAGACAAAATTCAAGCTCCTAATTATGTTGTTTGGGTGAGAATGATTTAGGAAAAAAAAAAAAAAAGGAATATACTTAAAGCAAGTATTTTATAGTTGTTTTAAGTGATAAAACAAATGCTCAAACAAGCTTTAGCTCCATAACAGCCTTGAGCCAACCTTCCTGTTTCTTCCTTCTTGCTGCCAAGTTGCATCACGAGGTAACATGTCATGAACTTACCATTCATTATTATTATTGTTTTTGGAGAGACAGGGACTAGAGTTGTGGTTGTGGTAGGAGGAGAAGTACGTTATTGAAATCACTTACAGTAAACCCCCAGTTTTGAATATCATTTCACTTCCTAAACAGGAAGTGTCCTACAAAAACAACAACAAAAGAAAACGCAAGGGGAAGCGCATCTCAGCCTGTCAACTGAAAAAGGGCCATTGCACAAAGCTAGATGTGGTTTCTGCATGAGCTTGCTTTTCAGCCTCAATTGCGAAGACCTATTTAAACTTCTTTTCAGCAGCTTTATAGGGATGTCTCCTACTTAGCTATCAATGGAATATCAGCTGCATTCAGCAGCACCTCACTCGTTCCTGCCTGGGCAATAAACCCCCTCCAATCCTGAGCACATCTGATGATGCTGAACTCAGTTTTCTAGTGTGAAGCTGATCAGTTCCTGCCTTTTCACCCATCATATATAAGTCTTTGTGGCCATCTAACTATTTCTATTCAGGATTCTGGTAGTATTTTTGGTAATTATATTATTGATGATTTTTCAGTGGTAGGGTCAGCCCATAATCTGACCAGCAACACTGACATTGCAGTGATCCAGATTCAATTCTAACTGACTGCTGGTGTATTATAATGTGTAACTCAGAATGGATTAAGCTTACAGGGTTAGGCAAACATCCCAAAGATTCAAATCTCATCTTGATGACTAAGAATAACCAGCTTCTGGCTCTTACGAGGTTTTACATATCAACAAAGCTGTGCATTTGCCTTAATGGCTATCACACCACAGGGGCCTGCTCGTGTTTATCTTGGGAACTACCAGAAGCTGAACATTTAGTTTAAATTCGTTTAAATGTGACTCCTGTTGAAATCAGTGGCAAGCTGTGTGCACATATGTGAGCTAGAACTGTGCCTAAAGACTGCATTTACACCAGTTTTTCATATGAGAAGTTATGTCTTAGAGAAATATCAGGTAACGGATCAGAAAATTACACATAGTAGTAACAAAAATTCAGTTTGAACATACATTTTCTGGGTCAGTGCTATGTATTCTCAGTGAGATGTATAGTTACCATTTTGCTGGCGACTTGTGGCTGTGTTTAAAAGTTGCCTTCTAGTTGATATCAATGGCCCAAAAAGTGTGCTAGCGTGGAGGATAGTAAGTTTTGTCCTTTATACAACCCACAGCTCAGAGCTGAGAAAAGGGTCGAGTGGGAATGCCTCGGGTTTTGAAATGATCAAAACGGTTTGGGCTTTAGCATCTAAGTTTCAGATTCGATTTTTGCTGCATTTTTATGTTGGGATGACTCTCTTTTGGCTTCACCTTAATTTTTACATTTGCATTCCACGGGTGAACAAGCTGCCAGTTACATTTGAAAAACAAATCCCTTTTAACAAGCTGAAAAACAAAGTTGCTAAGAGATAGAGATACCAAAATTGTAGAGCTTCCAAAAGAAGTCTTCTTAAACACAGCTTTTGAGAGTGCGGTAGAGTATTGGATCAGCTGCATCAAAACCAGGTCATCCCATTTAATTTCTCTTCTCCTGCATTTGGGGTTCAATTTTACCTGCCCAGGAAATTATTTTGTAAAATCACATCCCTCCCTTTCATCACCACCAGTTGCTACCATGAGCGTTTAGGGAGGATTCTTGTGAACGCATTACTCACTGTAATACTTGATGCGCAAAGTTTACCCTGTGTTTATTGTGCTCAGTTTCTCTTCGGTGCAAAGGAATTTCCATGTCTTACCTGCTGTTTACAGAAATGATCACAGGTCCCGCAAGCCAAACCATTCAAGTGAATGTGTACATTTTTCCGCTATATTGTTAGTAACTGGAGGAAGTGGGAAGGTGTTTTGAATTTGCTTTAAATACCTGGTTTAGTTTTTCAATAAAAACATTATACATGTGACTACCTTGACAGCTAAGGCAGGAAAAGTCTTCACTTGGTTTGTTTATGAGTCTTGCGATTTCTTCTGTTCAGTCTTTCAAAATATTGAGAGCTCATTGTCCCAAAGATAAATAAGAAATGTTGAGGCGTGAAGATACCTTTAGCTTAGCCATTCCAGTACTGAAACTTCTCTGAATGAGGAGCAAGGCCATTATTTTGATTAAGATTACTGTTGTTGTAAGTACAAAACCCTTTTTGGCCTACTTTCTTCTCCTGAGTTGCCCCCAGACCTGGAAGTAAACACCTATGTGAAAACCCTGCTCCAGAAACACCAGTCCACGAGTTTGGCCTATCTTCTTCTTTCACTTTAATTTTCATGTATTTCTTACCTCACCACTCGTACCTTTAACTTGGACATCAACATTTTTTTATTATTTTGCCTCAACAAACTGAGGAATCAGCTCCCTCTGTGGAGTTAGCGGCTTTGATCTGGTGCATCTACAGTCTCCTTTTGTCTGGTTTGGGCTGTGCCTCTGCTCGCCTTTGTTGTTATTTTTTTTAACCATGAAGTATTGAGATAAAATGACTGAATTGAGGCAGGAGTGTTTAAGAGCAAAACCCAATAAAATGTCTACATTATGGCAAAGCACTTGAAGGACCTGACACCGTATTAATCATAAAGGGGAAGACTCGGAGAGCTGCTTCTCCTCATTTACGGAGGGTTGCTCTCTAATAGCATTTAGAAGTTTGTTTTACCCTGTCTCGGTGAGAAGAAAAGGCAGCTTTAACAATTCTGTCTCCCTCAGCAGTGCATTTGAATTTTTGTTGCCTCCCTTCGGCGTGCTGGTCAGAGGTCACGAAGAGCAGGATTAGTTGACCTGTGTTGACAGAGCGGGTGATGGATGAGTGGAGTACAATACACAGCCTGTTTGTACCAAAGTGGCAGTGATGCACACGCAGGCTTACACCTGCACTGAGCCGGAGAGAGAGCATCTCCCATCGTACTGCTTTGCTAAGCCACGACAGGCTTTATAAAGGCTTGTACATTGAATTCCCTACCATAGTTCTGCACTTGTTCCAGAGAGTGAGTAAGAGGCTAGCCATTTGCTTTTTATTAACAGGATTTGGGACACACTGAGGCTTAATGTAGTAAGGTCACATGGTTCAAATTCTGAGTAATTACAGCAGATCACACGAAACAATGCTAAATCTATATTAAGGAGCACATCCTGTGTGAAGAATTGGACTTTACACCCACCAATTATTTCTCTCCTGCTTATAATAATTTGCATAATACTGGTGACACTTTATTCAGGGGTACCAGAGGTAGCCCTGCAGATCCACTTCTGTGACTGATGAGGTAAATACGCCATCCTGCAAGTTATGTACACAGTTTCTTTTCAACTGCAAAAAATCAGTTTGATGCTTAAAATGGACCCAGAGGCATAGAGTCAAGCTCTGTGGAAACCCATGTTTTGGAGAGCCTACGTGACCACTAATCCATCTCCAGCTCAGACTTCTTTTCAAGTGGATAGGCGCCGGCTGAGCTGTCAGTCAGGACAGGCTGTTGGAAGGGAACCAACACACACTCACTTTTTCTTTCTCTTCCTCATTAGCAGTGAAAATCATCCATCATAACCAGGAGTGTGGAACCGGCGGCGGCAGATCTTGTGGGAGTATCTGCATCCTCTGTGTGGTGCAGCCAGGTTACATGCCGAGTCAAAGGGTGGTTTGAGCTTGAGCCAGTAGAGGCATCTGGTGCAGATCTGGGAGTTTATGCAGGTCCGTTGGCCACAAACCACTGTGTTAGGGCTTCACCGAGATTTCAGCCTTGATTGTAGCCCATTAGTGAGAGTCATAACCTTGAAAGATCTGTCAGGCTGGGGTAGAGTCAGACCTGGCAGAGCTTGATGCATTGAGCTAGCTGGGTTGATCTCAGTGGTTACAAGGCAGGGATTTCACACTGATGGTACAAAAATTAGTTTGGGAATCAATATTCCAATTAAAATTAAACAACCTAAGAAATTAAAACAGCTAAGTTCACATTACTGTGAGCTACAAGATTTGCCAGTGTTCCCTAAACAGAAGCAACAGGCTTTGTGTCTTTACTTTTAATAGCATTCCTTGTACCGTGTATCCAAGTTTTACTGAGGCAGCCATTCAAGATGCATTCAAGTGTACTGTCTGTGGGAGGGGGGAGTAGCAGTGAGACCTACATGGACAGATTTAGGCTGGAATTCACTTTATGAGCAACTTTTGAAAATAACAATGTGTAAAAATATCCTGCAACATGTCTTTATTTACAGTAGGGCTGGGAGGTCAAGACTGCTCTTGTCTGAGCCAGGAGAATTAGTTCAGCCAACACACAGATTCCTCCTAGAACTTCAGGAATGTCCAGAGGCAACAGCAGACTGCCATGCAAAGCTTCCAATCTGCTGTGGACATCAGCAAGTAACTCAGGACCAGATTTAGGGATGCTTTCTCCTTAGCATACTTGTGTCTTTTGTATTAACTTTTGCTAAATATGTCCCATTTTCAAAAGCCAGGATGTTAGATCATGCTCGCCATGAATTTGACATCTCAGATCTGCTAAATCACTGTTAGAAATGAAACTCAAGGGTTTTAATCCAACTGCTGACAATACTTTCATTTGCCACCTCTTGGTAACTGAGATATCACCATGCTTTTTCAAGTGTGAAAAATAACAGCTGCTTTGTCACTACTAGTTAAATACTTACAGAGAAGAAGCCATAGATGGATTACATTCTAAAAATACCATTTTTGTTACTGTTTGCCTGTTATTTGGTGTGAGAACATGGAATTTGATTAAAGGAAGATGCTGTTAGGAAACAGGAAAGGAGCTGTGGGGGGACCTGTGGGTAGGGGACACTGGCCTGGCTAGTAACTGGGGAATAAAGGGTTAGTTTCTTTCATTGACATGTAATATACCTTTAGTGTAGACAGCAGAGAACAGCAGGGCAGAGAACTCAAAAC
>JANZLP010000076.1:35369856-35383395 GCA_026930925.1 Chelictinia riocourii
CATCCCCAGGTCTGTTGTGCCTGTGCATAGGCCACCAGTGGCGGGTGAGGACAAGGCGAGGTTTTGGGGAATGGCGGAACATAAGAATTAAAAAAAACCACGTCACTAGGCTTAAAGGAACATCAAGCCACAATTAGCAGGGAGATTACAGAAACTGCCAATGTTAAATACAACTTTTTTTTTTAAATGCCTATGAATATTATCAATCATTTAATATAAAACCAGATTTCTTAAATTCTAAAGAATATTTTAAAGGGTCCATCAAATATTTCTTTTCTAGCCTCAGAATTTTTCCTGCTTTTCCCACTGGTTTGAAATCTGATCTTGCACTTGTTAAGCCTCAGCTTCAGGTAAAACAGAATTTCAAATAACTGAAAAAAACACGAGTTAGTGATGTTATAAGAAACTTTTTAAAACATTTTAACTAAGACCTACATCTGTGTCCATTAAAGATTATCACCAAAACCCATATTTTCAATTTTCCAGGAAACGCCAGCAGGTACAGCCAGTCATTGTAAGTGCAGCACAAGGTAATGGTACCTCCTCTGTGGAAAAAAAAATAAAATAATTTTGAATTACTGAGACATATTGCTGTTACAAGAGGTAAATAGCGCTTCAGCATAACATACAGAAGTACTTGCAGCTGCAGAGCAACTCAACAAACTTTTCTGTCCCATTTATCAAAACACTTTCAGTTTCCAGCTTAAAGCAGGTGAAACCATAACAAATATTGCACAAGGACTGTTTATCTGTATCCAAAGCATTTGAATAAAGTGTTTATATAAATCAGTGTAAACTTATTCTTTCTTGACACTTCCACTTTTACAACTCTTGACTTTGAATTCTGACGGGGTTTGATGTGGCATACCCTTCTGTTTCTGCCCACACACTGGTTTTATAGCAAGCAAAGACTTAACGGTCAAAAGGAGCGAAGTGCAAACACTATTAAAATGAGCTGGGCAGGTCACGTAATCAAAAAAATCACACTGCGGATGTTCAATAAACGTCAGAGATGCCTGTGGTTATGTGGAAAATGTCGGTGCGCAGTGGTATCTCTTCTGGGTGAATGAAGCAGGAACGGCTTCACTATCACAGCAGCAGTCTGTGCATGTCAGCAGAACAGAGACGATGCCTTTCTAATATTGGAAAGACAATATTGTAAATGCAAAGACAAAAGGATCTTCTCCATGTATGCTTTTTAAAATTGAGCCACAAGTAGTACAGCTTTGTAAAGACAATCTTTTGTCCCTGCGGATGAGTAAGTAAAATACAAATTATCCAAAAAGTGTGGTTTGGATCATCCAAAACTATGCACAGTAAAAGCTGTTCAAGATTAAAATCCATCAATGCAACTTGCATTACGAGCTGGGCTAGCTGCGCTGTGGACATTGCCACCTGAAGCTGGCCCAGCACTTCCCACTTTAAGATCCCATTTCAGTTGCTTATAGCAGAAGTACTTGATTTCATAAACTGCGAGCCACCTGGACCAGCATTTTCAAAACTCTGTCCCTTTTCATTGAAGTGCCTTGGGATTTGGAGTAAGAGTTTCAAATTTGTCAGGATTATGCTGGTGATGAGAATGTGCCTTTAGCTTTTCCTCTAAAAACCTACTTGTATTTAGCCAGGCTGTTTGTATAAGGAGCAAGGGGAGTACATGACTTCAAAAATCAGTTTTTTCACACCCACAAAACAATCACATAAACAAATCGAGGTTTGCAACTATTTTTTCCAACCAAATTTCCAAAAGATGCCAGATGTATTGCGTATGATCTACTATTTCAGTAGGACCTAATCTGAAACTCAATTTCAGGATTAGGTGTATATAGAGACTAAAAGAAGGAAGTCTTCTCTCATGTTTCAGATTTGTCTCCATGCATCTCTTACTCCTGGAAGAGCTAACACATCGTTACAGACAGACAAACTCATCATTTTTTCCACTGTAAAAGACTAAGAGAGGCAGCATTTCTAGAGCTGAGTAGTGATTACAAACATCTAAATATGTTAATGTGGTATTACTAAGATGCTAATTGCTACAATATTTCAAGGTTTCCTCCCTCAGATATCTTTTACAATAACTGAATGCATGACACTCGAAAGACTTCTGGCATCTGCATTCTTTGCAGAGTAAATTAAAGCTGTATTAATTCTCTCTTCTGGACACTATTCCCCTCTATGAAGATGTGCTCGTTCATCATCAACGCATTTTTACATGAGACTTTCCTAGCTTCACTGAGCTCCTATTTCTACCACAAGAGGGAAGGGGAAAGTGGTGATTATTATTGAATGCTTGACTGTGCAATAACATTCCTTTAGAGTAGTTTTTTGGTTTGTGTACACCCACAGGGAAATAAATAGAGCTACTGGATTGCCAGTATTTTTTTACACCAGGCCGTCACTCTTTTCCTTTAAGAGAACTTGGCCCTTGGATTTGGGATTCTTGCTAACTTCCAGTAATTTATTCCAGATTTATGATTTATCTTTGCATTCGCTGGACATTATAATTCCTACTTGCTAATTTGCTTCCTCGCTCAGCTCAAGGTCCCCACCCCAATAAATTCATGTCAATAAATTTATCATTTTGTGTAGGATTTTCAATATCAGAACTTTAACAATAGCGTTATCAGATAATTTCTAGGTATTCGTGTCTGTTGGAGAACAAGAACTTATCGGAGAGCCCCATCTGTGTGCGCACAGGGGTGTGGTGGCTCCATTAGCTTTCCAAACAATGGATTTCCTGTGAAGGTAAGCTTACGCTCAAGAACAGCCTGGTCTGGTTTACAGCCTGAAATAGAAATGTGGAACACTTTATCTGTGGCTTATAGCGAGGATACTATCGCTTTTTCAGATAATGACCCCAGCTGTCCTCTTTCTCAGCATTGTCTTTGCAAATGGTTTATGCACACACTTTCAAAGGATGATCGGCTAATAAAAGGTCTGCCAGAGAAAGACAGTCTGTAGCACCGGCCCAGCATGTCACATGAAACTCTGCTCACTTCTGGACATAAATACTTCTGTAAACCAAAACCAGACAAGGCAAACACATTTTATTCAATTAAGCTTTCATTAAGCTTAATTATTTTATTTTGCTGTTGACTAATTTCTGTGAATTTAGCTACAATTGAAATAGTTCTTAAGTGTCCCAAGGGCATATCATTGTTATTGTGTCTACTAGTATTTGGCACAAATGGAAAAACAGCTAATAAGCAAGCAAAATCAATTTATCTGTACCATTTACTTATCAGCCCATTCTCAAATCACACGCCCCACATGTAACTTGAACAACCAGTTTTTCCTTCCATTAGCAACTATGTTAAGAAAAGGGATCTACTTCCTAGCAAGTGCCAGATAAACCAGATACTGTATCCTACCTGGAAATTTAAAAGTTATAAGCAAGGCCTTCAGCTGAATTTCATGCCTGTTTCCAGCAGCATGGGCACAAAGCAAAGACTGACTGCGGCTAACAAACAAATTTAAAGCATGACTTTGTATCTCATAAAATAAAATAACCTCCTCACAGTCATAAAGTGTCTACCAGAAGAGAAATACAACCTTCACTTCCACCAGCAGGAACTAGATCAAGCCCTTCTCCTACAATTGAAGTAAAACATCTACTTGCAGCTCTGGAAATAGGTCTTGCTCGAGTGATAGCTGTACTCAGGACTTTCTTTCTTGCTTATTAAACTCCATGATCCCTGGGAAAAAAAAAACCTCCAGCTGGTTCAAAACATACCAGGCTCTTTTGTGGGAATGAAGGGCTGTTGGGAACAAAGGGCTGTTAGGAGCACGCAACTCTGGCATGCCGGTCTGTATTGGTTCTCCGCCAAATGCCAAGGTTGTTCAAGGTTTTGCTTCTAACATCCAGCGTTCTCACTTGGTGGCAGCTCCCTTGGCGTCCCACTGTAACCAGGAAACTGTCAGCTAGTGGGGAGAAACAAAGCTTCTGTCGGTAATGCTCGGAGACGCTGCACTCTCACCAGGTTTTGGAACTGGCTATCTCCTTTCCTCATTTTCTCTGGGTTCTTTTGATGATCAATTACTTCTAAGCTTAAAGAGGAAAATAAGATCCAATATAGTTAGAAAAGCCAAAGTATTCAGACTTCTCTAGTAATTTTGAAAAATGTTATGTTGTGTAATATGGATTGAAACTGACTTTCATCACTAATTAACTAACAATTAATATTCAAGGGATGACCTCTAGGCATCTCTGACAATTAACCATTTTTTTTTTGTACATTGGTAATGTACAGTTGCTATTTTTAAAAGTCTGATAGTTCTTAGATGAAGTATTTATCCATTGTTTAAGGTGGCTTTCTCTTCTGCCAGTTATGCCAGATTAAGCTGACTTGCTACAATGCCTTTTAGCAACATGAAAAGCAGCAGAGCACTGTCCGGTTTAGAACCTGGCTACCACCGAAGGCGGTTACTGATTTGACCACTGCTGAAAAAGGACTAAAAGACTCATTTTTGCTTTCTAAGCAAGTCTATGTTTGACCACTGTAGTAGTGTTCTATTTGTACTACTAATAATCTATCTACTGTATGCAAGTTTTTTCAGTTCTGAAGTAAAATTTGGATATGAAGCTGGTGCACGTGTGAGATTAAAATTCATTTTATCTAAAATGGTAGCTCAAAATTTTCATTTGCACAGGGAATCTAGGGAGAAGTGCTTTATTAATTTCAGAGTTATGCCCAAAAGCATGCGGCATGTGAGGATTCCTACCTCAATAGGACTCAAAATGGGTGAACCATTTTTGTGCTCTTCTCTTCCCATGTACACTGCAGGTGGTAGATAGACTGAACTAGAAACACATATATAATCTATCTAGGTTTATATTAGCAAAGGTAAACCAAAATTCTTTACCGATTCCACCTAACTGAATTTACCTTTGCAGGATAGCCACAGAACCGTTGATAAGTGGCAACATATTTTACAGTACCCTCTATCATGGTTAATGCAGCAAACCAAACTTACAGTCTCGATGGTATATATTTACGTCATGTTCAAATGAGACTTTTCATTTGTTTGAACTCTAAGAGTTGCCTCCAGGGAAGGGTTGAAGACAGCTTAGCTCCTCTGTCATTGGAGACATCAAGGATGAAAAGTTTACATAATCTTTTACAAACATATTTTAAAACAAATTATTATTTCCTTTTGATGTTTCTGTTTCCTCCTGATCCTGCAGCCAAGTTCAAATGTAATAACAGAAATAGGAGTGCCATGAGAGGGAACGGGTGGAATCTGACACATGTAGATACAGCTGAACCACTCAGGAGTCAAAAGCATGTTAATGGCAACACAGATCTTGGAACAGCAGGATTTATAACAGCAGGTTTTAATCATTCCAGTGTTCCTCTGTAGCCACTCCATAAAGGATAGTCACTGCCCAGGATGGCTTCAAACCTGTAATAATTATTATAAGCTTTAGGGTTTTAGTTTCTCTTTCACAGTTGTGTAACACAAAACTTTACACAGATAAAATAATAATGCAATTAGGGAATTAAATAATACGTTGTATTGTTATGAAGTACATATACTTGTATTTCTACATAGTGCAAACGTAACAATCAGTCAAAACCAGAAAAAGAGTTGGAGTCATAAGCAGCTGAGGAGTATTTTCTAGAGGCAGAGTCCTAGAAGGTGACGAACAGCACCTCTTGGAATGAAATGTATATGCCAGTTGGACTGACGTTATATTCTGCACGAGCAGGAAGAATGAAGCAGCTTCTGTTCCCACCTAAACAAATGGCGCAGGTCACGTCTCATCTGCCAATGGCTTCCTCTGAGTTCTGTGTGGCCATCAGCCATACCTCGCGCTCTCAGCATAAATACAGCTATAAATATATATACAAAGCCTTTGAGAATTTCACCTCTTGAAATGGTAGGGCTGTTGTCGCGAACAGACAACTTTCTAATATTCTTAATCAGAACAGGCACATGTAAAAGAACATTTTATATCCCTACTGTAATAGTTTTAAATGTTTAAAAGTGTCCACTGAGATGAACCAAATAGTTATATTGCCAGAAATGATTATTGATGGCTAGCAGAGAGAAACTGTGATGCTATTTTGTTACTCTAAGTGTAGGTAGTCTCCTTCCCACAAATAAGATAAATATGTGAAGTGGCTGAAAGATAAATATGTGAAGTGGTTTTTGCTAGTTTTGTGGGATAATCATGCAATCTGTCTTTCAGTAAGACCACCTGCTCCCTTCAGCCACAGTGCCTGTCAGCTCCACTAGCACTGCAAAACTGATCTGGAGTCCCTGTCCTTATACTTTTTTCCAATCCACTCTTCAACTTATTCTGTCCAGATTTAAAATTAATTTTTTTGACTACTATTGACATTTTGTGCAAAGTAAATGGTAAAATTCAAGTTCATTACTCTGAAGAACAAGTGCACAATGCTGTGCTATGGAAGTGTAGCTGGGCTGGGTTAACCCACACCTCTGGCAGGGCAGCTGCACAAAACCTGGCACATTTTGCATATATTAACCTGGCAGGATAAACACGGGTTCACATTGTGCAGCTTGCTTTGCGGACACTGAAGCTTTTGGCAAAAGCATAGCAAAAATGTTAAAGCAAACTTCTTTCTGGTTTATTTTATGGGAGTCTTTAAGAATTTGCAGATTTCTCCCTCTAAGCAACATCCCTATGAAAAGGTATTGGTGCTGTAGCACCTGGCAGCAATACCATCCTGATCTGGCCCCAGTTTTTAGGTGAACTCAAGTCACTTTCTGACAGCTGCTTGCTGGCAGAGCTGTGTCTATAAAAATCAACATTTCCAAGATGGTCTGAACAAAACACAGAAATAAAGACACATTAAAGCATTATTATTATTATTTATTAAAGACACATTAGAACATTATTATTATCATCATCATCATCACTAAAGACTGCAATTTGGTTTTCCACTTTAAAGTTTATATTATCCTTACAGAAGAGTTTTACTTTTAAAATTCCTTGTCCCAAAGAGAATACAGTGCAATTCAAATAAAAAAGATTCCCAAAGTTATGTGTCTTTTAGCAGTGGTTATTTTAACTGTGTTAAACAAAAGTATTTTACTTACAGTTTCTGTAACAAAACAAGTTATTTAAAGTACAATCTTTTGGAAAGGAAACACTTACTTTCCTGTACAGGGCAGTGCATGGTCTAGTTGCACAACAGGATCACGTTAAGGGGAGAGTATTTGCAGAGGTTCTGCTTCCTGCCACAAAGGAAGCTCCCACACAGAAAAGACCTTATTTAGCATCCTCTTAGAGCTGTAGTTGTCCTTTTTTGTTTAAGACAAGCATGCAAAATCTTCTTGCAACAGAAATTAAAATTGCAGTTTCACGGTGGTAAGTTTGGAAAGAAAAAAAAAAATCTGAGTGTAGCTGGTGAGCAGGAGGAAGTGAAGAAAAGCGAATAATGTGCTTCTGCAAAGAAATGACATTTTGTAGGAAGGCATTCACTGAACAACTCTTGGAAGTTTTTTTCTGTGTTAAATGCTAATATTTATTCACTTTTACTGTTTTTTCTTGGAGAACATACCTTTCAAGTGAGCACAGGTTCTTTTTGAAATCTCAGCATGCAGGTTATTGTTCCTCCACCTATGATTTTCCATATGAATTTGGTATTTTTCCTTGAGTTTCCATAGTTCACAGATCCCCTTTGGAGTCTCTTTTGGTATGAAAGATACACAGTCATTGTGTGACTGAAGGCTGGCACATTTTTTGCTCTCTTAAAATCTGTTTGAGGAGGGCACCTCTATCTGTCCCACCTTTCTGTGTTCTTCCAAAGATGAAGATGTATGTTTTCTGCAGACTCCTGGAAGTCCACTGACCCACAGACGTCTTTTGAATATGATTCTGTTTTGCAGCCCTAGAACAGTCACTGAAACTGATTTTTAAAAAACATTAATTACTACTGTTCATCCTTCTCCTGTGTACTTACCTTCTCTAGTTAGTGCTCTACATAGTCATTTCTGCCTGTGTGGAGGGGGCTAGGGAATGCAGTGCAGCAAGGACCAGGGCCTGCCGTCTCGAAGTTCTGCATTTTGTGTTGCCGTGCATTGCCTGCCGAGCAGGTTCTGGGCCTGTGCTCAGGGAGTGAGGTCCCCTCTCCATCTGGCACTTTTTCTTAGCAGGTGTCCTGGAAAACATGCACTGTTGTCACTGGCACAAGTTACAGAGAAAGTGCACAAATGGTGATACAGGTTATATGAGCTGTAGGGAGTTCCCTGCTGAATGCTGTTCTTTACCAGTCCCACAGAAGATGGGAAGTTGGCACTACATCATCTACAAAATGGACTATTTTTATGGATTCCTGCAGACAAAATTTTGTAAAATGGAGCAGGACAGCTTTCTACTTTCAATTGGAAACATTATTATTATTATAAGTATCTCTTAATTGGTCCCCGTTCACTGCTGCTGGGTGGGATGTTATCTGCCTCATTTCTTTTGATGATGAGAAAGCAGAAACCAAGTGCTTTTGTGGAGAGGATGGTGTTTACTTTTGACAGAGAAACCCTACAATCAGTGTGTCACATGACACAAACATAACCACTGGGATGTAAGTGGAATCGCTGCATTTGCACTGCTGGCTTAATTCACTGTTGTTTCCCAGAGCAGCAGTCCTGTCTAAATGTGCACTCTTGCCTTCTTGGTGTTTTACACACACAATATACTCGCTTATTGCTCTTTAATATTGATAAGAATTAACTTCCTTTTCTGGTTGTTCCTTTCTTTCTGCAGAGGGAAAACCGCAGGCTCCAAGAAGCAAGCATGCGGCTGGAGCAGGAGAACGATGACCTTGCCCATGAGCTTGTAACAAGCAAAATTGCCTTACGGAATGACCTGGACCAGGTAATGCTAACAGAGATGGGTCCAGCTCGGACTTGGCAACACCAGTTTTAGGAGCCATGCTTTGTGCTCAAGTGAAAGCGTGAACACAACATAAAAAATATAATTATTTGTGCCTTTATTTTCCTAACAACCTCGCTCCTAGTTGCAGTCAGAAAGCTGGATTTCCATGTGCATGCAACTGTAGGCATTCACAGTGGTGTCTTGCCAACACTGACTGTACCTTCTCTGTTGTGGATTGTTTTAGAAAATGTAAGCCATAACCTTTAGGCAGATACCAATGAACAAACGTTTACTTGAAAAAGGTATCCTTGAAAGACTCCTTGAAAGACTTAATTTCAAGGCAAGTTGCTTTGCAGAATGTCTACCTCTTTACGTGATAAGTACAGCCAACAAAATTCAGTGATAATGAAGTGGCATGGCACCAAAAATTAGAAGGGCTCCTGGGTGTCCATTGATAACTGCTTTTGTTTCCTGTAAAGACTGGAATGTGGAGGGCAGCAGCATTCAGAGCCCTTTATCTCAGAGATGACTGTCAGAGAACTACACATTGAACCCTCCTTTTTTCTGGAGTGTTTTACGTAGTATTGATAAATGCCATAACAGCTATTATTAAGGTACTAAATACAGGAGAGCAATACTCCACCACACCTCGTGATTAGTGCCTTGCTCAGAGAGGGCTGTAGTGCCTCTTATAATGTAAAATCTTTTCCTGCAAGGGCCTCTCAATTTGATTTCCCGTAGTTATTTGGCTTTCTTTATGTAACCTCAGAATTGTAAACATCATTGATCATAGTTGTGCAATTTGTATTTCTGCTTAGGCAGATCCTTGGCAGTTAGGCTCTGCTGATTTGGATCCATGTGATTCTAAAAATCTGAGCAAATGCAGGCAGAGATGTGCTTTGCATGATGGAGTGGGCAATCTCATGTGAAGGCAAAAAGCAATGTGTTGAGGTGCTTTATCTTCCCCAGGAACAGCTGTACATAAAGCAGCTTTATGTGTGCTGCTGCCTGTGCTTGTTTTTTCTCAGGTATCATGACAAGGCTGCCAAGCATATACCTTTGCCAGTGCCATTCCTTGCTCTCCTGCATTTTAGCAGTCTTTCCGTAGACGAGAGTGGCTCCATGCAGTTTTCCCACAACCCACCTCAGTTCACTGGCACCGAAAGAAAAACTTTGTGCTGCTGCACTCCTCATCTGCAAGGACGGGTGATAGCATACACCACTGCAGCTGCTTGGAGAACGTAGAATGAACATATAAAAGGAGGAAAGATTTGTAGTTCCTTCAAAGCATATTTTAAACAGGTCTTTCATCAAAAAAATCCTTGTAATCCCTGAGTTCTTTTGTTCTAAGATGTCGATCTTACTAATTTCCTGTTCTTTCACTGCTTGTTTTCCTTTTTCCCATACAGTCATATACACGCTAAGCAATGCAAGAATCCTCAGTCCGTGTCTTCAGTCATGGCCCTGGTGGAGCTGCTTCTGCTACCCACAATCGCCACTAACACCCTCATTAATAATTAACAATGTGGCAGACAGATGAGCTAATACCACCAGCAGTGGTAGAAAAGCAAACTGCAGCTCAGAGACAAGTTCTGTACTGTTATTTACAATGCCATTTTCTCTCTTGTATTTTCAGCAAACTAAGTATTATTTCACCACAACCCTTGCCTGTTCTAGCACCTAGTTACTGAACAGAAGGAGTGGTGTGATGCAGTGTGCATCTCCCAGCTGGGGAAGTCAACAGAATATGTCTAGACGTTGAGAAATATGTTTCTCTCCTGGTGATCGGTGAGGATAGTGCTCACAAAACCAAAGCGTTCCCAGTATGTTTTTCCATAAGCTAGGCCTTTCAAAGAAAGGAGAAAATTAATTTTCTGCAGTACACACACAGTGTCAAGTTTCTCCAGGTAATACTTATTTGCACTGATAAACAGTTTTACCTGGTGGTCCTCTTTGTCTCTTTTATACTTGTCTTTGCCTGGACACTTTGTAAGATACAGTGCAGGCACTGAATGTTTTCTACAATATCTGGTTTCCCTGCTTACAGATACAAAAATGGAATGAGTTATCTGAAGTTACGCAGGAGCTAAATCATGCTGCCCCCGCTTAAATTAATACCGTTCCCAACAAAAAATATTCTATACATCATTGTTTGTATTAGGTTTGTATTAGGACATGGTATCTATGCTTACTTGCCATCTGGGCATAGGTAAACATTTGGCAAAAGGGTCCTTTTGCACAGTTGTTGAAACACAGTGAAACAAATTCAAAAATAGCTACTTGAAAAGTGAATTTCATACAAAAAATAGCTTAGGTGAGCCATCAGAGGGCAGGAAAAGGCAATGCTAGAACCTGAATCTGCAGTATTTCTGAGATGTGTATACCAATACGTTTGTACTGACACAGATAATGTCTGATTTACACCAGCGTTTCTAATTCTAGGCTGAAGACAAAGCGGATGTTTTGAACAAGGAACTTCTCCTGACCAAACAGAAGCTAGTGGAGACTGAGGAAGAGAAACGGAAGCAGGAAGAGGAAACTGCTCAGGTAAGGCATTCTCCAACTTCTCCCATTTAGCAAGCAAATGCAAGCAAAAGAATATGCAGAGAAGCATGAATGCATTGGAATTGCAGAAAGAATTTTTTCTTCGAAATGCAGTCACAATTAAAAATTTACAGTGCCAGGGTGAATGTTTTTTTTTAAAAAGTATGTTTTTTAGTGTTTTCCTTTACTTGAGTTCTGAATGTTCAGTTTTATATACCTTAACCCCTTCCCAGTACTGTAAAAACCATTTTCACTAGTGGTAAGCAATCGCAACTGAAGACACGCGATGAGGCCTCTTTTATTTACCTAAACAAGGAGCTGGAGGAGTTGTTGCCTTATAAGAGGCCATTCTGGATTCAGCTGATAGTTCACTGAAATAAAGCTGTGAACGTTCCTGTCTGAAGCTAGAACCAAGAGCAGAACAGAGTTGAGGGTTGGGAGAATTTTGCTGGCTAGACCTGGCCTCACACTCATTTGAGAAATGTTCAGTCTTAATTCTTTTAATCCTACATATCTAACATGCTGAATACTGACACACACAAAAATATGTTTCAAAAGTGAACAGGTGCCTGATTTTTATGTTTGCCATTTGATAACAGTGACTACAGCAATCAAATAATTCTTTGCGTCTCTCTAAAATGGAGGATGCCATGTTCTGTTTGCTATAAAAAGGCAGTGGAGGGCTTTTTCCTGCTGAGAGGACGCTCAAAATTCAGCGGTTCCAAATTGTGGAGGAATGAGTTAGCTGTTTTTTAATGCAGCGCCACAGACAAAACCAGGTTTTTTTCTCCTGTTATGAAAATGAGAGTGATAGTGCTGAGAGATTCTTCTTCCTGTTCCACCTCCAGACAAACAAATAATCTGTCTGCCCAAACCTGCTGTGACAGTGTGCAGAAAAACAAAACCAAAACCAGTAAAACCCGCTTAATAGTAATGCTCTTGGTTTGTATTCTGTGGACCACACTGTACTGCAGAGAAAGAGAATTACCCTACAGAATTCTCTAAGCAGGGATGCACTGTATCACAGCATACACATTTGGTTATAACTGAACATAGTAAGCATTTGTATTCTGAGTAAATCAGACACTTGTCTGAAGAACTGGAATTTGGTAAGAAGCAGCTGTAGGACTGTTGTAAACACAGCAAGACTTTGAGAGAACAATCCAAGAACAATTTTGAGAACTTCTTTCAGTGTGCTATGTAACTTCTCTCCTTCAATTCCTAGCTGAAGGAAGTCTTCAGGAAGCAGCTAGAGAAGGCAGAATCTGAGATCAAGAAAACTACAGCCATTATTGCAGAGTATAAACAGGTACTGTTCTAGAGACACTTTCTTATGTTTCTTCTTTCAACCTATTCTGAGAGCTGAATTTTCAGAGTTGCAGATCTCACCCTTTCAATAAGATACACTACATTTCAGGCTTTCAGAGAGCAAACATTGTAATTTGTCATACATCTTTTTGTGGTTTTTCTTAATAGCTCCTAATTTAGGGAATCAAGAATAACCTCTTTTAGCTAATTTTAGTACTGCAGGGTGAATGCTTCTTTACTCTGTGACATAATGCAGTATAAACATTATAAACCAATTCATCCATAAAATGTTCTGGTCTCCGTGTTCAGGTTCTGTATTGAATACGGCCATTTTTTTTCAATCTTATTATCAGCAGCAGTGGATTTGTTAAGGGGGGATGCATGTACCTGAGTGAGGCAGAATTTAAGAAATGTTGGCTCTAACAAAAATCACTGTTAAAAAGCACAGGTTATATTTTAGTACAGTAAACTTAAGCTAAGAGACTGCTTTCTCTGCTCCAGATTTGTTCCCAGCTGAGTACCAGGCTGGAAAAACAACAAGCAGCCAGTAAAGATGAACTGGAAGTTGTGAAGGTGAGAATGATGCCTCAACATATGGGATGTTTCTAATGCAAGTATTGCTAAATACCAGGGATACAGAACAAAACGTGAATTCAAGTTTAATGTAACAGCAGCGGTGTTCACCCAGCTGCACTGATGGCCCCACATGCATTTTTCATCAGATGTAAACAATGAAAGGGTTTATTTCCTTTCATGGTTCTTTCTCTTAATACCAGACAGGGTGGAACTCTCAAACTGAAGTGCATATAGTACTCCAGTGTGTACAGTGGAGGGGTCAGAAATGA
>JANZLP010000076.1:35814453-35825488 GCA_026930925.1 Chelictinia riocourii
TTGCCTACTGTATGGTTGTTTTTTTTTTTTTTCCTTTTTTTTTTTCCTTAGGTGAATTTCAATAAGGTGACCGCCAGTCCTGCACAAGCTGCAGCTGCTGTAAATCCAAGCTCAAAATGTCAGAGTCATAAACAATTTTGATGAAATGCCATCAAAGAAATCATATTTATCGGGATGATTTGTTGATACTGAATATCCAAACAGTTTGGAGTGCAGTAAAGTTCAGGGGGATGCAGGGATTTATGGCTCTCTCTTGCTGGGGTTGTTAATAACATTTCAGGAGACTAAACAAGAATGTTCCAGGGAGGTGGATGGCTCAGGCAGGGGAGGGACGAAGAGTTTCTTGGTTCTGAAAAGAGCAGAGAGGTCATCGGTGTGTTTACAGAAACGGATTATCCTTCCATTACATTAGGAAGCTCCCTGGACCGAAGGAGAGGAGTCACTCATCGTGGCCTTCAGTTTTGGCTTTTTTCAGTTCTTTTACAAATCTGGTGCCTTGAGGTGGACCACAACGTTGGGAAATGCAGTCCAGAGTTCTCATATTCCCGGAGCAGACGCACAGCAGGGACTTGTTACCTGTCCTCCATCGCACCGAGTACCACTCGACTTCATTTCTAAAGGAATCTGGTCCTTCCAGAGCACTGGATTTCTCGTCGCTCGTGCGAACACCCTCCCCATCTTGTTCCCAGCCCCTGCACCGCTCCCAGTCCCAGGGACAGACATTCCCTCCGAGCTGCACAGAGCAATTATATTATATTGAATGGCTGACTAGAGATTGATGGAAGAGCTCTGTGGTCCAGATTCACTTGTTGCTAATATTCTCTCTTGGATACAGTAAGTATTTTCATGCATTTGATCCAGTAAGTTTGGCGCGTTGGAATTTTTTTTTTTTTTTTTACCTTACATCTCATAGGTATAACTCAGGTTTGTATGTCCACCTCCAGCATCCTGAGCAGCTGCACCTGTAGCTGGACTTTTGGGAAGAGCTGTGGTAAAAGAGCTGTTCTTGCTTTTATTTAGATTCTGAGGTTATTTAAAAGAGCCTGAGGTTGGCTAGAGGGCCTTCAGATGGAGTGCTGTTCCAGGCACCTTCTGTGGCCTTCACAACCAAACCAGTGTGCTGGTAGAGCTGAAGCAGCTAGTACAAGTTAGCTCATGTCCAGTTCTGCAGTATTCCTCTCAGCAGAAAATTAACTATTCTGTGTTGTTTGGGAACTTGCAGCTTTACAAGATATTCCACAGAATTTCCCCAGTCTATATGAATGTTGTCAGACAGATCTCCTAGGTGAGTCACTGAAATGGATTGTTATAGACACGTATCCCCAGGTGATTTGTAATCAGTATGTGCCTTATGTATATCCGGCATCAAGGATAGAAGTACAAAAGGAATATAATTCTTAAATTGTATTAAATGGACTAAGAGTTATCATTATTATTACCAAAAAGATTTTGTACTTCTATTTTTAAACCCTATGTAATTTTATGATGCTTCTCCATTTAATTAATGTGCCAGTACAATAAAATAACACACAAAATCATTATTTTGTGACATTAATGAAGTCTACTTTTCGAGCACAATTTGAATAGGCAATTGAACAACAGTGCACTAAAACACATTAAAACCAGGTCATCTGCTTTGCATTTCTAACAATAAGCCCACACTTCCATGAAGGGTAATCTTAAACCACATTTTTTTTCAGAGCAGCCAGTACATCTTTATCTTAAAATTCCAAATGTTTCAACAATAGAAGATTGTTAAGAACTAGACAATTATTTTTCAGCACCCATTGATTAATGACTTAGTCTATGACACACAGAGAAAGTGTAGAACAAAGGAGTGCATTATAATAATGCACAGGCATTAAACCATCTTCATTAATAGGGTCTTTTTGGATTCTGCTTAGCTTAAAACAAAATATGCCATAAAGAAAGTGAGTATTAGCTTTAAATATCTCTTTAAACTCGCTTGATAAAAATAAAGCCTATATAGTGCCCTCAATCTTAAAAATATTTTGTTTTCTGGGGTTCACACAGTCTCCAAACTAGGTGAACTGCAGCAGGGTTTCTGAGCTATGGTTTTAGCTCATTTTTTTATAGACCACATTCTCCATATTTCATATTTTACATTAGAGCTTTGCATTAAAATTTGACTGTGTCATCCTTTTTCCTATTCTCTGCAATAGCAGAGTTTAAGGTACTGCTCAGCATTACTAGCAGTAGCAAAATCTGAGTATTTTGAATTAGTTAACCTGTTGAGATTTAGTAATACAAAAATGTTAAATGTCCTAATGAACATAAGAAATAAGAAAACACAGTCAAAGTACAGCTTTAACTATAAAAATTCAACTTTGTTAATACTGTTTCAACAGCCACCACCCTGTAAGTGCTTTCATGTTTTAATCCATGAGCTCTTTTGGCTCCTCTTTTTATAAATATATTTTTAACTCTGGCACCATGACTCTTCCCATTGATCTTGTCAAGGTTGCTACTTGTAAAGCACATGCCCCCATGTTTGCAAGACTCAGACCTTAGATACATTCAGTGTGCTCTCTACTTTTTACAGCTATTTGTACTTGGAGCTTGTTTGTTTATTTACTTTCCAGCTATTACATTCATTTAAAATAGAATAAGGTTTTTTTCCCAGTGCTATCATGAGTCTATGCTCCATATTTGTAGTCTACATCAGACATAACTCAAAGAATGAGGCTAAAATATGAGCTAGGTATAGACCATGTTCCTAGCACTTTGGATGGACAGAAGAAGATGGATTATGGAGAGGTTGTTGGAGCTAAGTGAATAATTCACAGAGAATAATTAATTTGACAAACTTAGCCTCTTTGTACGTACAGACCAGATAACAGTGTCTTCTTGATCATTCATTATTCAGATTTATTCAGTAAGTATCTTTTGAATAGGGCACAGCACAGAGCAGCTAAGGCATCTCATCTTGGCTCCAAAAGTGTGAATTAAAATCTCTCCCTGGATTCATATTTCATTTAACTCCTGTGCAAATTGGGACCTCCTCATTTGGGCCAAGCAGAGAGTCAGACGAATTGCCATGGTGTGGGCCAAAAGCCCATCCAGCCCAGTCTTACACCAAGAAAGCTGCGTTCATCAGTAACTAATGACTGGTCCTTGGTGGGAAGCTGTTGTGGTGAGGAGGGGGCTATCTATTTCCAAGGGTCAGGTGACACATTGCAAGCTTTCCTGGGACCTCTTGTAACTTGAGATGATGCACAGGGGAGGGTAATTCCTCCTTTGAGCTGTGTCTCACCTTGGTGGCCACAGCTGAATCTGTAGAGCTGGGCTGGTCCATGTTGAGAGGGTCTTGATTCCAAAGAGCCTGGCATCAACATGCACAGGCTTGAAATGCTGCATGAGCCTGTGGGAAGAGCAGAGGTGATGAAGACCATCAAAGCAGAGTGGGAAGGCAACAAGAGTGGGGTGGGGGAGACAGCTGCAGCACGTCCAGCTTCTCCCTTCCACCACAGGCTGTGATGTAGCTGTATGGACATGAAGCTCAGACAACTCTGCTGTCAGGTCACGGGGGCAACTGCACATAGTTTGAAGAACATCTCATGGATGATTCCATAATATCTGCAGAGGTTTATTCCCCAGCTAAAATTTCCCTTGCAGTTGGAGAATCCTCCGTGGATTCTCTGATGTCTAATACGGGGTTCAACATACCTGTTGTCCTTCTATCAGCAGAGGCTTTAAAAAGGTCTTTTCTTCTTGACTATCTGTTGCTGCAAATCTTGTCTTATTCTGCACTAAGTGTGACTGAAATCAAGATGTGAATTCAAAAGTTACCAGGAAGGAGAAACACCCAGTGTTACTGTCTGGGCTTTGCTGCCTTTGGAAAGCACAGATCTCTTGCTGTCCACTGTTGGTCCCCAAACACTAGTGTCCAAGACACGTGCGTAAGCAGCGTATGTACAGGAGGACACATGTGAGTGGCTGCAGTCATGCGTGAGTCTAATGGTGTACTCCCTGTGACAATGCAGAGTGCAGTTTCAGGAGATACTTT
This sequence comes from Chelictinia riocourii, assembly GCA_026930925.1. NCBI lineage: Eukaryota > Metazoa > Chordata > Aves > Accipitriformes > Accipitridae > Chelictinia > Chelictinia riocourii. Next base: position 35,818,481 of record JANZLP010000076.1, read on the forward strand.
GCCACAAGTTCTCGTGTCCACTATGATTTGAGCATGTTGGAGATGAGAAATTGTCATGTGGTAGAGACCAGCTTGCTGCCAGAGAAGCTGCAGCCCTTTGAGGAAGGTGCTACAATGATTTCTGTTTATAGCTTTACTTCTTGTGTGTTCAGGAGTGCTGCTTGATAGGATCATCTGATATCAACTTTCCTACTTTGGTCGTGGAAGAGTTGTGGCTTTGCTGGATATGCTGTCTGCCTTCCCTCTCCCTGTCACCTCCCTCCTCTCGCTCTCTTGGTCCACCTACACCGAGCACCAACAGCCCCTTTGGTGCCAGGCTGTGTGCAGGCTCTGTGTAATGCAGCCTGCATGCCCTGAGGCAGAGGAGCTGGAGTTAGCCCCACCAGACAGCATGGATTTTGGAAGGAGCGTTGTTGGGCTGTGCCTCCTTTCATCAGCTTGGAAGGACATGATGGTCTGTGGGAGGGTGTGGGCTGGGGTTGGGCAGAGGTCCAGCCAAGGCAGAGCTGGGAAAAAATACCCTTCTGGCATCATTGTCAGAAGACTTAAAGCCTGGAAGAAGCTGGGGCTGAGGGATAGGTGTGCATCTCTGTAAGCATCTGTGACCTCCTGAGCAGCCCACACAGGTGCCATCTGGAGAGAGCCCATCCTTGCTGAAGAAGTCCTGGGACCCCACTGGTTGATCCCTTCTCTCTCCTCCTCCATAGCTGTGTCCACGGTGCCTGTGCAGGATTGGGAAGCTGCATGCGGCCGCTGCTTGCTCACGCTGCCACCCTCAACTGTACCTCTGATGGCCCAAGGTACATGGCATGCACTGTTGCCTGTGAAAAGGGCTTCATCCTCCGCTCCAGCAATGGGAAGAGCCTCGGCTCCACGCAGGTGAGTGGACCTCAGGGTAGTGGTGACCTCATGGCCTGTTGGACCGAGTGCTAGTTAAGAAAGATTTAACCACCCTGAGGTGGTTGGAGTGACTCTAGGACACCTTGTTTCTCCAGCCCTGACCTCCTCGCTGCTTCTCCAACAAACCTCAGCCCGGTGGAGACTCTAGTGCTGGACCTCTGTGCTGGTGGCTGTTGGTCCTGCTCTGGAGATCCCCCTCCTTCCCTTGCTATGCTCCTTCTAGCTCTCCTAGCCCGGTGCTGCCTGAAGACCATGGCTCTACCAGGCTAAAAGCTACCGCAGGGGATGTCCCAAGCTAGGGTGATGCACTCCTGCAGAAAGAGAGGTACATTTCTGTTCTTTAGATGGGCACTGCTGGGAGGATTAAACATCCCTGGGATGTTTTCTCTCTTAAAGCTGAAGTTAGTGGCTCAGGAAAAAATGAAGTCATTGCAGACTGACTATATTTAGAGGCAGCTGACAGCACAGAGAGCTTTTCTTCCTTTGTGTTGCATTGCAATAAGGCTGCCCACATCAGTGGGGCAGTGCAGAGGTCGCTATGAAAGAGTCTGTCCTGCTTTTCAGAGAACTGGGGGATGCCTCATAAAAGCCACAGGCCAGCACGGCTCTTAGTGTTTGACAGAGGAGACCTGGGATTGATGTATCCTTGGGAGATGAGCTGTCTTGGGTCTGGGCAGTGACCTTGGCAGGTCATGGGCACAGTGTTGTCCTGTCCTTAGGCTGTTCCTGGAGGGGGAACAGGAGTCTCCAGGGCTGAGCTGGTCCCCGCACCAGCCCGAGCGAGAGTATGAACTTGCATGGGGTGGACACAGATGGAGGTGAGTCAGGCCATGTCAGCAGGGTGCACCTTTCCTCTCCTTGGAGAGTTGCAAGTGCTCGTGATACCTGTCAGGCAGGTTTCCCATGCTGCAGCCATCAGTGTTTGCTGAAGGAGAGGTGGGTGCTGGAAAGTGTAATGGGGCAGCTGGGGATGCACTGCTCAGCCCCTCATCACAGGGGAGGTTATTAATTACATGGTCTCATGGCTTTGTGGGCCAAGGCATGCCCAGGGAAAACAAAATGTTCCCGTTCTCTGAAATGAAACCGCATAAAATAAATCTGCCTAGGGTGACAGTTTTCCTGCATTTGGCAGTGAGATGGGAAACTTCTGGATAGAGCTTCACCATGTGGTTGTCTCAGCAGATGGCAGCTTGCAAATGCCCTGCCCTGAGCCCTCCAGTGATGTTACTGGTTTGGCTATGGGACCCTACTCATCTTGAGGCATCTTGGGAAAACACATACAGCTCTCCCCTGAGCACCCTCTCCACCTGATTGAGCTACATCATGATCCTGGTGCACACCCAAGAGTACTAGACTCAAATTTAGTGATGTCCTTCAGACCCACTGTGTCCAGGTTTAATCAAAATGTTTTGGCTGGGAGAACAGGTCACACATTTGGCTGCACGAGCAGCATGGTTGTACTCAGCCCATGAAGGGACATCAGGAACAGCTGAAAGACTGCCCCTGCCTGAGGACTGCTGGGCTGGGTCTAGCAGTCTGGGAGTGGAAACCACAGATTAGTTTGGGTTGGAGGGGACCTTTAAAAGATCATCTAGTCCAACCCCCCTGCCATGGCTAGGGACACCTTTCAGTATACCAGGTTGCTCGTGGCACACCATTGCCAACCAACTCTCTTTTGATGAAGTCTGTGGCACATATTGACCATGTTTAGTGGTGGATCACTAGGGGGGTGGACTGACATCTGCATCAGCCTGCTCAGCCATAGGACACCGTGGCCTTTTTTCCTTTTTCAGTGGGAAGAAGAAAGGATGTTTCAGTGCTTCTTCAAGAGTAATGCGCTTGGCTGGGTCATATTCCAGCATCTTTTCAATGAGGTCAAAGAGGTCCTCGTGGTCAGAATTGTGGCAGGTCATGAATGCCTTCAAGAAGGAAACAACAAAACATGTCTCTTTACTCTTGCAATTGCACTGAAAGCTCCTCTCCCCCTAAAAGCATTCCCCCTCTGTCATTTTACCTTCAGTGGCTTACAGCGCCTTGAGACATATCTACCAGCAGAACTTTGTTCATCCCAATCCAGTTGGTCATTACGGAAATATTTGCGTTTCCTTAAACAAACAGACCACAGTTTGTTATTCCAAGATTCTGGTTTTTGTCCCTTCACTAAAGGTTTATCAGCATGCTTGTTCTCAACTTGGGACATGATCTGGGAATACTCCCTAAGAGTGGCCAGCTTGTTAAACAGAACAAAAGGATGAATCTGAGTTTATTAAACTTTCTTTAAAAATTTGCTATTAAGCCAAATCTGAAAATATTTAAATTAAACTATAGCAGTCTAGGTACAGAAATATGCAATTACCTGCTTTTCTTTATCATGTGATTTGGCAAAGGCCCCAGTATTCGCTCCATCATTGCCAGGTGTTCTTTGCTGTTATGGGTCTGGAGGGAAAGGGAGACATGTTTGTTCATTGCTAGAGGGAACTACACACTAACCTTACAGTCAAAAAGGAAGTACCCTGCAACCAATAATCAATTTCAGAAGAAGGAAAAAAAAGAAAGGTTGTAGTCATCTGTTTCCTGAAATAATTCACAATGTACTGGAGTTGTGCTCCTTTTACCCTGCCTTACACTTTTTTCTTTCCTTTGTTCATAAATTTCAAGTTTCAGCAATATTGTCAAGATGACAGAATTCAGGTATTTGAGTAGTATTTGCTGATGGTGATTGATAGATAAAGCTACATCTGTTACTAGTGTGGCTTGTAAATTACAAATGTTAACAGGGTGCAGCTTGTCAAAATCTGCTGAGGAAACTCCTTTGTGCCTACATCATCTACTCTCTTCAACTTGGCATTACAGAGCAGCATAATTTCTTGCATGGATAATTCGCCTTGGTCCCCACCTCTCTCTAGCATGTTTTTCATCAAGCTGAGGAACATTATAGACACTGCATCATTTTGAGGTTCTTAGTTACCTACCGGAAATATTGCGAATCCAAGGTAGTATTCTATGAGAATACATCCTATGCTCCAAACATCACATGGTTGTGACCATCCCAGTGCTGTGAAAAAGATACAGAAGGCTTGTGTTTATAGCAGGCTGCAAAGAGTTCAACAGCTCAACACTGCTGTTGTATGCTACTCAGTAGCATACCAAGTCTCACGTGGAGGATGAGCCTAACAGACTTCTACTGACCTAGGATAACTTCAGGAGCTCTGTAATGTCTTGTAGACACCAAAGTGCCATGATACTCATCATCATATGTTGCGCTTCCAAAGTCCACAACTTTGATGGCTGGATTTTTTAGTGTGCGTTCATCACATTTCTGAAATGAAACACAGTGGGGTGCCAGTGACCAAATAAACCCAGACAAGGGCTGAAGGGGGAGCGGGGAAGAGGACAGGACCTTACCAGTTTGGGGTTATACTCTTCTACGTAGTCAGACGTCACAAATAAAATATTTTCTGGTTTCAGATCTGTATGTGTCAACTTGTTCAAATGCAAAACTGCAAAATAGCAAGTATAATTAGCAAATTATGTGAAGAAAATCTAACAAATAAAAGCAAACAAGAAGCATACTTACAGTTCACAGATTTGCAGATCTGATATGCCATCTGTCTAATGTGGTCCAGTCTGAATGGCAGAAAGCCATTCTCTTTAATGAATTCATAGGTGCTGAGCCCCAGGAGCTCAAGAACAATGCAGACATGTCCATGGTACTCAAACCATTCTAACATCTGGACACAGCAACTGCAAAAGCAGGAAAACACATGAATTGCAACAGGAAGTTGTGTAATGCTGAGATACATAGGTCATATGTTCAGAAAGCGATGTCCCAGAAATCTTAAAGCCAAAACAAAGTACAGCCAGCTTTGTATACTTACTATTTACTGCTGGGATCAGATGCATTTAAATGTTCCAGTACTTGTATTTCTGCACGAGCTGCTTCAGAGTACCTATCAACATTTTTTACTATTTTCACAGCTACGTGTCTGTCTTCCCTGAAAAGACAGGTTTTTAACAGTGATGAGAACAATGACTAGTTTTAACTAAGAATTTTCAGTAATTATCACCAACAATGGCAACCTCATCAGAAAAGGTACTGACTTACTTAATAAAAAACCAAGGTTTATCTCTGCACAAGCACTATAATCTTTAAATTTTGAAAACACACTCAATACCTTATTATCAGTATTCTTAAAGGTTAAAAGCCCCACTTATTTTCCCTTTGTATTTATGTATGCTGGGCTAGCACTGGAGGAACTTCCACATCTCACAGCCTAAAACAACCGTCAGTCAAAAACGACAAGCCACCTTCAGTCATTTAAGTAGTAAATACATAATTTAACTGAGGTGTCAAATGCCTTCTATAGTGACCAGAAAGACAATGCAGTTTCATACTATTTTGCACACAGCAAAACTGCTATCAAACACAAAATACATTCTTGATTTATAATATACTCGCTGCTAGAACCCACATGGCATTGCATCATCACAGTTGATAATTTAAGGTAAACTACATGATGTCAGAAATGTGGCTCATTATTCAGACCTGGGGTGGTGCAGGCCCCAGTGCTGCCCAGTGGCGGGGTACAGCTTCACCCCACATTGTCTAGGCCACCCCCTGCCACCAGCCCTCGACCCCTGCCAGGCTGGGGCATGCCATCGCCTCACCCACCAGTCCTGCACAACCCTTGTGTCTGGGTGCCAGTTTTAGCATGATGTACCAACACACATTTATGTTAGGAACTGCAGCAGCCTTAAAGAATACACAGAGCAGCATATGAGGAAGTAAAGATAACACCTGATAAAATCAGGAAGCCCTTCATAAACCACACTCAGATAGCATCAGTAAGAAAAAATTACATGTATTTAATTAAAGACTTACGCTTTGTGATCGATGCCCATTGGATCCAAACTTACTATCTATGGTGTGTTTTACCGAAGTCGGTTATGTCTTTGTTCTCTTTGTTATCCCTAAGACTTGGGTTTTACCCAGCTTTCAAGGCTGCATTTGGATAACTGACTAATGGAGAGTTGTTTGTAGTGCTGTGTCCTCCCAGATCATCCAGTGTCTGTGCCTTCAAGGCCTCTGCTACCATCCCATGCCCTTACTCCTCTGTGCAGCATTTTATTGCAGGGTCAGAGACAGTTCATTCTACCCATAATACCTGTACTTGTCATTGCTGCCTGTTAGAAAAATACATTGTAGACCCATGTAATTATACAAAAGCAAAATAGGTACTAGACACCTGGTCATTAGATAATTGCTGTCACTCACTAAACCAAATCTCTAGGCAGGCAAAGACAAGTCCAGAGAAAGCCTGTGGTGCTGGCTTGGCACAAAGGCTATGGCCTCTCTAATAAAAACAGCAACAGCATTTTTACTGGGCCACAAAGCTACACGTTCTAAACCTCCACCTACAATCTGTTTCAGTGTAAGTTTATAGCTAGTGCTGTAAAACTTAACTTCACTCCAAAGTTGTGGGATGCTGCCTGGACCAGCTGTGGCCCTAAGCTGGAGGCCTTGGTCACCCAAATCTAAAAGTGTATCCCCAAAACTACCACCTTCAAATCAAACCTCAGCTGTTTGGGTTTTGGGACCCAGTCCTTACTGTAGTCAAGTACCTGATGGAGGATCCACATACTAACTTTGCTTTTCTGCCACTGGCAGTATAAAACATATCCAGAAGCCCTGTCAGCTGGGGAACTCTTCAGACCAAACCAAAACTAGTCCAGTGCCTCAGCTGAGTCAGTACAAACCTCAGAGATGCCATTTTTTCTATACCTGATCCTATTCATCAGTACATGCTACCTGGGCCCTGACTGCAACCCTAACCATAGTTTCAAAGCTCAGACCTAACACACTCCTGAGCTCTCAGGCAAACGATCACCTCTGAAGCAGACCTTTCCCAGATCACTTCCCCAATGGTTTTTTGCTGCACAGTTGCGGCATAAAAACAAACCCCTGTGTGCGTACACATCCAGGAAAGCCTGTCACATCACCCAATCCTTTTATTATTACTGCTGTCATTTCATTAGTGTTATCATTATTACTTTCTTCTCTTCTGTTCTATTAAACCATTCTTATCTCAACCCATGAGTTTTATTTCT
>JANZLP010000076.1:36451750-36463083 GCA_026930925.1 Chelictinia riocourii
TTGACAGTAATAAATACTGACAATTAACATGTTGTGCAGTTTAAAGATCTCACTGTTTGACTTTCATTTTTCATTTCTATTGCTCCTCATCCTTTCTCTTCTCCTTCCGACTTTTCACCAAGTGGCTGGGTACCGAACACAAGCAGGCAGCCCTTTGCTAATCCTGCCATCCCCAGCTTACTTGCATGACAAACTGGGCCATTGTTGATGACAGCAATGGTTTTACTCTCTCCCCTGAGTACAAGTGTCAGGCCTAAGCAGCTTCATGTGCACATGGTCATCCTTTTTGATCTGTAGGAGCATTCAGAGCATCAGTGGCCACAACACATCTCTCAGTGGTCAGATTGTCTCATGAAGGCACCATCACCCCTGGTAGATTAATGATTAGTAAACCTTGGTTTGAATGAAAAAATTCCAGTGCGTAGGTAGCATAAAGATGAGAGTTAACTGATAAAGTCAACTTCCCAACATCAACATTGGGAAGTCTCATCCGGTACCTCATATGATATGTTGCATTTTGATCAAAATGGGTCACTGTGTACAGCTGGGACAATTACATATATGCTGGTGGAAGAAGAACAAAAATCTGAAAGATATTTAAGTTTGAGGGACACTGGAAATGAGATTCATGCTAGTGGTTTCAGTATCAATGAGACACACATGTCTTTTCAGTTCCCACTGTGTAAGAGACATGATTGTTATTTCAAAACTTGACCTGTTTAGTCATTTAGTGGGTAAGAGACAAGTTGGACTACAAAAGCTATTGCTTGTAATCCTGTATTTTCAAGAAGCTGCTTACCAAGCTAAAGAGAAATATTTGGTGATTTTATTTCCATATTCTTCCCTTTGGCAGTCACCTAACAGTATCCTGAATACATGGTTGGTGTGCCGTTTCATGTAATGGTCCTTTGTTTAGTCTTGTACTAACTTTCTAGCAAAAATACACCAGCCCTTCAAGGGGTCTAGTTTGAACAGTAACGGAAATTATTATTGTAATGTATGTGTAATAGTCTGGTTATATTTTTGTTACCAACTGAGTGTTGTAAGTTTTTTGTAAGACTGAAGGCCGCTTTAGAAAGGGCCAAGTTATAGCTGAAACAGGTGAGATCTTCAGGCATAGCTCCTGCTGTTGCAAATTTATAGTTTGCTTTATCCCCCTGCAGCTTACAAAAACAGTTTCCAAGGGATGTATTGAATGCCTGAATGTATCATAAATTTTGGGGAAAAAGAATCCCATTCAATGAGTATTAAGTAGGTTACGTTTGTTTTCTGCTAAGGATTCTACAGACAGTTTTCTAACTGTAATAAGGAGACTGTCTCTGTTTTAAATACCTGCTTTTAGGCTGATCACTGCTCACTTCTTTATTAAATGGCTAAAAGCCACAAAACAAGTTGGTGCCAGGATTACCCACTGGTGTCTGGCCCTGCCGATGGAGCCGTTGTGTGTGTACAGGGTAGACATGGTTGCAGTGAATGCTGTCCATTTTCACTGAAGGGAGAAGTGTGGTTTCGAGTGTACAGGGCACAATTTGTGGGGGAGGGATATGTTAATGGTGCAGTGGCAGTAGAAAGGGGGGGCTGATGAGACTGAAAGAAAAAAGGAAAATGCTTGGGGACATGAGCTCCAAATTAAGATGCTGGCGAACCTCAGGTTGAAGAAATATTTATTTTTTGCTTTACAGTAAATTCTTATTACTTAGACTGCTACTGTTTAATTATTTGACTGTTTATTACTTTTTGACTTGCTTTTCCATTTTATACTTCAACTTAGCCACTGTGGTGTAAATATTTGAGGTAGAATTAAGAGAAGCGCAGCTGTATAAATCCATTGCTTTTTTTTCCACCTAGTTATCTAAGAAGGATTCTTTATTCTTTTCCCTAGTCTCTCAAAGTGCTATGAAGTAAGCTCATACTAAGATGTATGTGTATTCCTTTCTTTTTGATTCCAGTTAAGCTTTGTCAGCTGGATGTTGGAAAAAAGAGTATTGCTTAATTTGGAAACAATACACAAATTTATTTTTAAGAAGTTTAAACAAACCAAGACATTTTTCTCAGAGGCATTCTTAACGGCAGTTAAATATCAAGTTATCTATATCTGAAGAAAAAGCATGAGAATGAGTTTAGTAAAGGAAGGGGGTTCCAAGAGTTCTGGAACTGCATTGTGTGTATAATAAAAAGGCAGAAATAAGTTTTGAGATGTGGGGGGTTCAACAAACTCATTTTTTGCCCCTTTGAACAGAACAAAAATAACTTCAACTGGCCCAAGGTTCCCCCCAGGAGAACTTTCTCTCTTGTGCGGGACTCTGGCACATTCACAGTCCCCTCTGCAAGTTCCTGCGCAGCTACTGGTGTGAGATGCGCTACACGGTTCCTGGCAGCGATGTTGGTTTTGGCCTCTCCTGAGGCTGGTTGTCGGTGGATTAGGGAGTTTGAGGCAAGTCTGTCTGCATCTGAGTGCAGTTTGAATAAAGTACTGGGCCCTGGGAGCTTTTGATGAAAAAGGACTTCTGCTTGTATGTGTTCCTGTTAGCTTTATTTTACAGAAGGATATTAAAGAATAAGTGTTCCCAATGAGAGCAAGAAGAAGCAACTTTATTATAGTGTGTAGAGGAACTATTAATGATACAAGTTTTGGAGTGAACTTTGTGAGAAAACAAGTAGAGTTTCAACACAGGAACTTTAATCCCCCAGTGTTCATTTTGGACAGCAGAATTATTCTCCTACTGATGCAGTGTTTAACAGAGGTTTAGCTATTTTTTCAGTGAGGAAAAGTATTCTGGCAGCCTGGAGAGACAGTGCTAAGCCAAGTTGGAAGGCTTAAATATAATTCCTTCTAAAAATTCAGATTAAGGAACAATTTATGAAGTGCTGCTTGAACCAACATGGCTTCAAGGAAAATCAGATTATGGCAGTATTCTTCAGTAACCAAAATGTAGACATTTTGATTTTTTTTCCATCTCGGACAGAAACTTAGTTTTTCTTTTCACACTGAGGGTCTCTGTCCAGGAGCTCTGTGGGAAGTGCAGTGTCCTTACAGTAGGTACATGGCAGGAAAACTTGTAGTACAGTAAGTAGCCTGATAGGAGGAGTTCGTGCTTGTGAAGGCCTAGGGACTAGAAAGGTGGGATTATAGCCCAGATCAAACGGGAACTTTCATATAGGAGTGTGGAGAGGAGCTCAATGCAGTGGTGTTAACTTCAACTGGAAGTTCTTAAGTTACAGGGTTTTATGGAAGGAGCATGATCCATATGTATTCACAGAACAGAGGAAGAGAATTGGAATATTTTAAAATTTCATTTCATTGAGCTTCAACATATTCCTCAAAGAAGCAGCATACTGAATGTAGTTCTTAATCTCCTAGATGTAAAATTTCTGGCCTGACAGGTCTCCCTGAGAGAGGAGTAAATCTCTTAATATGTATATGAAGCTGTGGGGTGGTAATTTAAAAATTTTTGAGTACTTAATTGTTAACAAGTCCAACATCTCAACACCTAGGAGAGCTAAAATATTTTTAAACTTGGCTGTTGGGGACTCTCCCCAGGCAAGGTCTTTCTACTACATGCAAAAGCTCCCATGGCTATGCAGGGGGAAAAAAATGATCTTCCAACTACCATTCCAGTGTGTTAATTGCAAGATGATAATTCACTGTTTTTAAAAGATGGTTTTCTCTTGTAGCATTCTTAAATTGGTTGAGAATTGGGAAATATATTAGTTGTACATTAAAAACATACCTCTAGTAATCATATTCTAGAATTGTTACTTGGTATCTAGGGCAAACATAAACACAAAACTGCTATTCAGCTCTTTCATTGCCTGAGCAATGGCCAGGTTGGATGGGGCTTTGGTGTTCAAGGCCAGGCTGGATGGGGCTTTGAGCAACCTGGTCTAGTTGAAGGTGCCCTGCCCATGGCAGAGCAGTTGGGACTGCATGATCTTTAAGGTCCCTTCCAACCCAAACCATTCTGTAATTCTATATAAATGAACTTGGTAGACATATCACTTCTGGAAAGGCATAAAATACTGAGTTTCCCTATCTTTCTGTAATCAGAATCTTTATTTAAATGATAAGTAAGAATAAGTTCACAGTTTCGTACTTTACATGTAACCCTGTTTTGTTTGGTTTGTTTTTTTTCCTTGTTAAAATCTATGCAGCTGACAACTCAAAAACCAGAGAGGTTATGGTTGGCTTGCTTCATGTAACAAATTGATGTGAACACTCTAGAATTTTTGGTTTGAATATTAAAACATTAAACCACATTTAGGAAAGGGAGCTATCCAGGAATTTTTATTGGCTGTGTAAAGGAGCTGGAATGAGAAAAGTTAGTGCATTGTATCTCTTCCACTGCAGAAACCAAACTAGTGGCTTTGTTTATTGGGATTTAAATTCCCCTCAACTTGCTCATGGTAGAAGTTTGTTGTTGTTGTTGTTAGAGCTGAGCAATGGCATCTACCATAAATATCATAAATTATTTTTTAAGTTCTGTCATTTCAAGTGCTATTAATTAGAATGCCAGCCTTTCAGTTTGCTTTATTTTTGACTTAGCAGTGAGCAAGCACCTTTAAATGGTAAAAATTCAGTTAAATGTTAGACTTACAAATATGAATAAGTTAATATTTTAAAAATTCTGTTTTGTCAAAGGTATTTTTAAACTCTTATGTGAGGTACACTGTGATATCTCAAACTCAAATGCCGTCTTACCCATCAACTTAGGTATTCAGCTATCAGTTGCTTGCCTCTTTTGAATTGCAAAAATTTTGAGTGCTTGGAACTCTTGATGGAAATTGCAAGCTCTCTAAGAAAGGAACCTCAGTAAGGGATGTTTCTTGAACAAGTGCTCATGTGATACAGTGTTACTGAAGATTGATAATGCATTTAGTGAAAGCAGCAAGGTGTGTAAACCAAACAAGCAGGAAAAAAAAAATCGGCTTAATATCAATGTGATACTAGAAGAAAGAAGTTTCTCTGTTAAAACTTACTGAGTTTTTTTAGTTGTCAGACTTGGGGTTTTTAATACTGTAATGTAGTTAATAGCAATTTCAAATCTTTTTAGTAATGAACATTAATCCTGAACTTCAGCATTTGTGTGATTTTTCAGTGTTAATATACTCATTTAATATCGCCGTTCAAATGTATGCATTTATTTTCATATGCAAATTCTGGTGTGATGTTATAACAGCAGTCTTTGTTTCATAAATATTGGGTATTGATCCTGTCTTAAAGTACTGATTTGTTTAGGAGTCACTACTGAAGCAAGTAACAGTCTAATTTAGCCGAGGCAGCTCAGGTTGATTGAGGACAACGTGTAGAAGGGTGGAAGAAAGACAACACTTATTTTTAAGTATTCTTTCTTCTGTGTAAACAATGAATCAGTCTCCTGGCTCACTTTTATTGTACCATTGTTGTAATTTTGTTTTAGTGTGGAGGATTTGCATTGAAATGTTAATGACCACTGAAATGCCTGGGTCTTTTGTAAACATAACTTAATATACCTTATATTCAAATTTTATTGAAATGCCCATTCTTTTGGTTTCACCTTCCCCACTAATCAATGCTCTAATTCATTGCCTTTATTGAGAAGCGTAGCAATACATTCAATCAGCCACATGTTTACCTTAAATAATAAATTTCTGAGAAAGCTTGGTATGCTTTAGCAGACAAACAAGAAACTAGAGATTGAGTTCTATGACTGGTGTTTCAGAACTGGGTTCTTCACCTTGGAAATCAAAAGGTAGACTTAATGCTTGTTGTAACATTTGACTGCTCTGTGGTCAAGGTTGGATCAGGTGAGAGAAATGAATCCATGCTTTCCTTCTGTCCCTGTGCCTTGAGTGTTCTCTGCAGGTAAGAAAGTGTAATTCCTTGGTGCTTGTGCCTGCATAGCCATGGATGCATGGTTAAGATGATTTACAGAACTGGGATAGATTTGCTTTTACCTAGTGAGTGGGAAGTTTAGAAATAACACCTCCCCCAAATATCGAGCAAGTTTGTCCTACACAGTGGTACAGACTTTCTGTGCGGTTATTAGTTAAGTGCTGCCCTCGTAGGGAAGCCCTTTTCTTAGGCATTCTCAACTTATCATCTTAAACTTTTAAGTAAGATTTAGAAATACATATATAAACTTGTGCCTCAACTCCTTTTAGGATAAGTGTTCTCTGAATGCATCTTGATTATTAGCTTCAGGTCTATTTTAACCCTAGAAATTAAACAGATTTTTCCTGCCCCCTTCATAAATATCATGCTTTTAGAGAAAAATCTTGTTCCCCCTATTTGTTGGATGTTTTTCCCTGCCACAGTAAAGACATCCCTTGCCTATTTGTTTCCTCAAAAGACCCTTATTTGTCTATCTCAAATAAGAGGGCATACTGTTAAATTGTCAAGATCAAGCCATATTTACTTACCCAGGTGCAGTGTAACATAACCCAGAATGACATCTGAGACGTTTAGAAGTTTCTAAAGCCTTTCTGTGTGTAACTTAAAGATCCAGCTGTACCCTTCACCTATAGCAAAGTGTTGTCAAGCATGTTGTGACTTCTGGCAAGCTGGTACTCCTGTCACTGTCCGAGGGTCCTAGTCCTTTCCCAGATAACCTGCTCAGGTTACAAAAAGGTGGGAAATAGCACGAAAAATTACCAGCATTGTCTGTGCATGCATTCAAAATCCTTCAAAAGCAAAGTTTGTTATTAATGACTGTTGGAATAGTTTGTTTTCTGGGTGCACTTTCAGATATTTTCTGCTTCCCTTACCAGGAGTGGCTTGTTGCTGTCAGTACTTTTTGTGGCAAGATAAAACTACCCCTCTTGAAAAAAGGCTTTGTGTGAAGATTTCTGTATTTCTGACCTTATGGTGTAAAAAATAATGCTGAAGGAGCCTTTTATTTTAGGAAAAGAAACCATTTTTATTCCTTCAAGAAAAAGTCACTTTTTTGTAGGCCTCATAAGAGAATAGAATGGTTTCAGTTAGCAACATTGCTTTCAGTTTGAAAGGCATCTTTTATTTTCGGCAAAACTTTATTATATATTTTTACTGTAGTTGCTATGGGTACAAGGGAATAGAAGAATTATGTTGAAGGCAAAGAGTATTTTGGCCTACTATGTTCCTGAATTTCCATTCTGACTAGTTGCTACTGCTTAAAACAAACTTGGCGGGGTATGTCTGTCTGATACCCATGATTTAATCTAAACTTTCAAGGTACAGTATGATTTGTGCTGTCAAGACAGATGATGCAGCTGATAAGTTGTTAAACCACATTTAAAAATGGTAGTTTGGAGTTTCATTTTTAAGCTGGTATTTAAGTAGTTTATCAATACTAATGAATGGTAGGTACAAATCAGGCCTCATACCACATGCGAGTGTTGGTCCTGTTGGTTATAGAACCAAGAACATCTTGTTTATGTGAAAACTTGTACAGGATTTCTTGCTACAAAGATGTTGAGACATGCATATTCATGACGCTATATTGTCTTGTTTGTAGCTGAGTATGTGGATTTGGTTAAATTGGTCTGATTTAATGTCACTTTAGATCAAGACTAGAAAAATCTATTATGGCTATAAAATATTGTTTGGAGAAGGAGCGGCTGACAAAAGCAGAGCCCAGGAAAGAAAGTTTGTAAAAAGGAAATGCATAAAGGGCTTGTTACTGCTATGATGTTGTACCGCAGAATACCAGATGATTGCATCCAGTGTGTCGGTTAAAGAAACTGGGACTGATTTGTATCATTTTTTTTATGGTCATGTTTGATTGCCAGAAGTCCTATTTAAAAATAGATTTAGATGTCAAGGAGATGTGCTACAAAATGTAGATTTGGTCATCTTTAGCAAAACACATCATTTGTGGTCTCACTGGAACAAGTGCTCTCATGAGAGCAGCTGTGTCTCTTTGTACCTGCTTTCTTCAAGTGGAGCATCCTAGTTAAAATTTTTCTGCAGGGTTGACTTTATCTGAGAAGCTATTCTGCTATCCAACAATGGCATTCAATGGTAATTGCAGTTTGTGAGAGGGACAAACCTGTTGATGTGTACTGCAGAGTGTATAAATGGGAGAAGAGCCATTTTCAAGGAAATGGGAATAAAGCTATGTAGCTCACATCTGAGGACACCAAACAAGGTCCCCGGATTCATTGTTAAAAGGGTATTTGTGATATCTAACTTGGATGGCACTGGTATTTCCGTGCTACCTACATACTCTTTAAGAGAGATGTTCTTTTTCTTTTGGATACAGAGGCAGACAGCAATCCTAAATTATATGCTTAAAATAAGGCTCTGTGAATATGTTTCAAAATGCAAAACCTGGTCTTTGACTCTGTGAGTTCCCCTTTACCCTTTTCAAAGCTAAAAGACATCCCAGAATGAAAGTGTACTTTCTGGTTCTGACTTGCTGGAAGTGAGATTGCTATATTTAATTTTAACTGTTTCTCTGCAACTGAACAATTAGCTTAGTTATTCAAATATGGTTCAAGTATTTATTTAAAAATTTTAGGGCTGTTTTGGTAGAATGGTGTGATGCCTAGACTAAGATTCAGAGTTAGAAGAGAAACTGCCCTTGAGCAGCTAAAGTTAGTTCCTTGTGTTCTTGGATAGCTTCTTTTACAGTGTTTTTGAGTTCAAGCTCTGACTTGCATATGTAACTGCAGGATTATGCTCCTGAGAATAATTTCTCATAACTTGTTTATTTTAATTAATGTAAAGTTTGGAGCACTTTATTCTCTGGTTTTGCAGGACTGCTCTGTGGTAGGAGCTCAAGCCTCTGAAATTAGCTACAAAATGAAAGTCAAATAATAAGAGGAAACAGCAAATACAGTTCTTGTGTAGCACAGCAACTTAATGGAATGCAAGGTTAATTTTGAGCTTGACTTTTTTTTTTTTTTTTTTTTATTTCAGGGTCAGATAACACTAATGGATGTCCCTGTATTTAAAGCAATTCAACCAGAGGTAAGTAGTTCCTTGGTTTTGTTTTCAAATCTAAATGAAAAAAAAGTTATGCCAGTGTATAAATTCTGGAATTGCAAAGTGTAAGTATGTCAATAAATCTTAATTTTTGTCCCAGTTCATACAGCTCTGAAGCAGATGGTTTTATGACACAAATATCTGGAACTAATAGTTTGTTTGAAGAATGAAGTATTGGTATTTAAATATGTTCAGCTAGTGCTAGAGATGAAGTATCTGGGTTTTAACGTTTCTGAATGATAAACATCTTGATTTGGCTATTCTGATGATAATGTTTCAGGTTTCAGCTCCTGGTACCTCATGCCATACCTCATGCTGTCCTGTGTTTCCCTAACTGGTTCATGTCTTCTCTGGAATAAGAAAAACGGCATCTTGTATTCAGGATGAGTGTGATCTGTGGATGTATTGGGATAATATATTGATGATCCGTGTTCTCTGTTTTGTTTTAATGTAATGCCATGTTCCTTTTTGATTTCAGCCAGACTTAAACTGATGTTTTCAGAATCTTCACAGTGACTATAATAAATGATGAATTTGTTTATACTTATTTCTTTGAGTAGCATTTCCCTGTGGGCACTGTTTTGTACTTGTGAAGGTTTATTTTTCAGTTTGCCCACTTTATCAGTAGTGTGTTTTTTTTGGTTGTTTTTTTGGGGGGTTGTGGGTTTGGGGTTTTTGTTGGGTTTTGGGGTGGTTTTTTTGTTTGGGTTTTTTTGTTTGTTTGGTTGGTTGGTTTTTTTAAGTCCTTCTAAGAGCCTCCCATTTGATCTCTGGCTTTTTTTTCTTGGCATCCTTAAAGTCTTTTTGATTGGCAGAATGTTTATCCCGATCTTCTAATAGGATATCTCTTTCTTTTTTGGAAAAAAAAAAAAAAAGCTCTTTTCCAAAACTTTAAATCATTTAACTCTTACCTGATTTTTTAAAATATTTTCCTCATGTGGGTGTTTGTGTACTTCTTTTTCTGATGTTAAGCGTTACTGCTATGTAGGGTTGCCCCTGCCCCCAAATGTTGAAGTTGAGTAAGCTCTGGGTGCTTTTATGCAGTGCCTCATCTCTAGTTACACTGAGCTTCAAAGGACTGGATATTGAAAAATCAAAACACCTATTTAACTAGTTAGGACTTTTCCTAATGATCTGCTGAGAAAGAAATTCCAGTGCTTGACTTACGGTAGTTTATTCTTTGCAATCTGTTTCTAGCACTGCACAGGATAAGCAGTCAGCTGTATAACAACCACAAGGAAGAAAGCAAGCAAGTTAGATATAATGGCAGTGATCCAGTACTCCATACCTCATAATTCATAGCTCTTTTAATGCTACCTCTTGTATCTCAGATTATATTGTGTGAGCAGATCTACAGAAGGTCTTTGGGAGATGAGGAGAAATGTCAGGAAAGTACATTTAGTTTTGCTGGCTGTTCTAACTCATTAGGGTAGGCCATAAAAGGAAAAAGCAGAGTAAAATAATGAAATTTATCTAAAAGAAAAAAAAACCTGAGAGAGTAGGTGAATATATCTGAAAAGATATCCTTTTAAGAAATCTGTATGTACTACATAGGAAAAATTCATGTGATGCCTTCACTGGAATATATCCATATGAGGAAGGGTAGCTGTTTTGACACTTTTTCAAGTGTGTGCACAAAAGCAGTTGAAGACACTGACAGTATGCAAGTATTATCTGTCCATTAGTGCTCCTTCACAGGTAGGCTGAGGTCTGTCACCTTGTATCTGGTGTGCCTCTAAATTGTGTTTATTCCTTATGGAAAAGGGGCATGCAGATTAACTGTCAGGTTAGAAGAAGCTAGACACAATTAAAATGCTTTCCTCCTGTTTTGCAGAAGGGGGAAAAAACATGGAGTACTTAGTTTGCCTAAATGTGTCTTGACAGCACATTAATGAAGTGTTGTAGGTTTCTAAGTTTCTCTGAAGTATGTATCAGACCGTGTGCCATACCCATGTCTTGATTCAAGTTGGGAATCTTTACACAGACCTTGACATGTGCACTTGAACATCACTGAATTTGTAATTAGAAAACAGAACAAGTTGCACTGATTTCACCTGTATAATAGTGCTTCTAAACTGAGGCTTTAGTGAGTGACTAAAAGGCACTGATAGAATTTGGTGGGGGTTTTTTTCTGTCAATGCTAGTAGGTACTCTATTTAGAATCAGATTTCACAGCTGTCATCCACATGCATTGTGGGACATGATGAACAACATCTTTCCCAGTGTGCCAAGATTTAAAAACTGGGTGCTTATTACAAATTGTTGTAATTCACCAACAATTCTTTGTTATACAGGCTGTGAATCTCGGTCTGCCTCCTTCCAGGACGGAGGTAGAGCCCGACGTTCGGAATTTGGAGCTGGCCTGTGCCGAGGTGCGAGCACCACGAGC
>JANZLP010000076.1:36596216-36608344 GCA_026930925.1 Chelictinia riocourii
AAAAGGCAGCAAAAGCTGATGAGGCAGCTGTTCTTTCTGCCTTCATTTCTTGTAATGTTGTTTTAATTAATTTCCATGGGGTCACAAGATGTTTCACCTCTTTGGACATACAGGTTCTTGAATGGTCAGCATGTTGCGACTTCAAAGCATAGTTAGGACCTCTTACAGAGTTTCCATTCAATTAAATTTCTGGAGCCATATGATCTTGATTATATGCTGTATAAAATCAGATGAGCCAAGTACTAAGTAGCCAATTATTCTGCTTGACTACCAGAATAAGGCGCTTTGTATCAGCAACATATATTTAACTGGCTCCAAGTGGAGGTCAGCTTCTGGTGCTGCCACTCGCTGTATGTTTTAGCGGTATGGAAAAGATGAACGTACCCACAGCTAGATCTACAAAGGGAGAGCTGCACTACAGGAATAGAAGAATTCCCAATGATTTCTACTGTTCTGTTCATGTGTGAATAGGAACAGACAAACAGGAAAAACCCCCAGGGATTGCCCCACTGTAAAATTATTCTGACCGTTTTCAGAACTCTTTCCTAAAGCACCTTTTTGTCATAGAAGCCTACCTACAATAACTGCAGCTGACGGAAGATGATGAGTGAGAAAAAAACAATAATAAAAGGAGGGAGGAAGGGAAGTGAGGAGATGACAACAGCAGAAAAATCTTCCAAGTAATAGCAAACTCTAGGATAGCAAAACCAGAACCTCTTTCAGATTAAATTTTCATACTAATCTTAAATAATGTATTTGGAACCTCCACACTTTTTATAACAAAGGAGAAAAGAAAAGCAGAAAGGCTGAAACACTCACTGTAAATGAGAAAGAATGTGTCCACAGATGCCTGAGGCTCCAAAAGTCACAAAATCCAAACCACCCTTTCCCTTCCCCCACAACCTCATTCACTGGTTAGCTTCTCATTAAGGAAAAATCTACCTTAAAGAAATCTCACTGTTTACTGACACTTTGGTAAATTTACATATATTTAGGATACAGAAGAAACAACAAAGTGTCTGTTGGTTTGAGGAAGGCAGCTGGGATAAGTTTGCAAGGCCTATAGTCATGAGCTGTCTTTATGTCTGTGTTCACATCCAAGACCTGCTGTATTTTTCTCATGCTTATTGAATGCTGAGATCAAGAAAACTTGATCAAGATTATGACACCAGTAATCCCACTGAGGTTTTTTTTTGGTTTGCTAAAATTATCTAGCCTTTTTCCTGCATACTATACTGTGCAATGTATGACTGAATCTGTTCTCAAGTTACTTAGCAATCAGTTTGACAAAAAAAAATATCTTATAAATGGTGAGCAAATGCAGTGCTTTGAATCCCTTTTCCAAAATTTCCTGATTTTTAGTTTTAATAGGGAGTGTGAAGTTGCACATCACAAGGCAACAGAATATAGACACATACAGAGGACATTTATTCAGGAAGATTCATGCCCACCACCTGATTAGAGTGAGCCTGTTGAAGTGCTGGTCTTAGGTGGATTTCCAGGAGGTACTGGCAAGACCTAGGTCTCAGCTCTAAACTAACAGCATGGAAACTCCCCTGCACTCAGCTAAATTGAGTTGAGCTTGGTAAACTGTTGAGAATAGTTTGCATATTTCATCCCCTGCTCATTTGAATCAGGTCCAGAAAGATCTGAATGTCCTGTTCTACTGACAGTTTTGAATTTCTGAGTATTCTTACAGTATTTCAATTATTTTTGTGTGTTGATAAAGGTGATTTCATGGGTGGAAGAGGCAAGCACTTGTGTAAAAATTTCCACTGGCTAGAAAGTCACTGTCATACTGATGTACCACACACATGCTATTACCCATTGCAAATGCTGTTGTGATTCAGGTCTCCTCCTTTTGTTTTCATGCCACTACAGCAGTTCTGTGAACCACACAGACATTACTGTTCACAAACTTGAACCTTGCTTGAGGAACCGTTGGCTTTGAGTTTCAGTGCATCTCGGGCCTCCTTTCTTCTCCTCTTCTCACCTCTTCCGGGCACTTCCATGACCCTCCTCACCCTTTCTGGGCCTGTCACCGCCTAGGCCGCTCTGATATGACAAGATGGCCGTTCGTCCTCGCTGGACACTCAGGTGTCTCTGCACTGTGCTGTACCACATTCCCTGGCCCCGTGCACAGGCCAGAGACACGCAAGCTGGTTTCCCGGCACGACTAGCTTGTCTGAGGGCTGCTGCCCTTCGTGCCTACATGGAGATGCACGGGCGCCATTTCCACAGAAAGGCCAGTCTCTGTTGTGCGTGAGACTGCGTCCATCCACAGGACTGAGTAGGGTTTCAAATCTTCTCCTCAGCTGTCTTCCCTCTCCCAAAAGCTCACTGGTTTTGGGGGTCTTTGAGGTGTTGGGACTTCACACTGTAAAGCTGCTGAATACTGCATTTAAAGAGAGCAAAGTGATGTTTAAGGGTTCTCAAAGAGACTTTATAAGCAAGTCTCTTTATTCCCTGAGGAAACATTCTCTCAGTTGGAGCACTGGCTGCCTGGTCCATCCAAATATACTCTGCAGGTGATGCTATTTTCAGAAGCACAAGGAGTACTGGTGTCTGACTCACATTTAAAGCAAGGGAAATTAATCTTCGAGCAAAACAACTGGCATTATTAGCACCCAAGGGGCAGAAGCTGAGGCTAATATAGGAAACCATTTGCTAGAGAATTCTCTGAAGGAGAGGAAAGTGGAACTGTTTGCCTAGCAAGCTCTGGCTCCCAAAATGGGAGCATTTAATAAACTCCCTAAAGCAACTGAAGTATTTAATAAATGAGGAAATAAATAAATAATATCCTCCCAGGACAAATTTGGGAAAGTATCCATGTCCCTTAAGATCTTCTATTTCCAAAGCCTCTCTAGGCAGAGGGGAGGACCCTTGGGGATCTTAGGGACAGAAAAAATTGACATAGCCCCTCAGATACTCTTTTAAATCCAGTGGATCTGTTTTGCTAGCATTCATTTCTCTTAACTTCTCTTTTCACTCATATTTCCAAAAATTTTCAGGGAAGTAGACAGTATCCCAAAGAATTACTTTATTTCCCCCTATTTTTCATACCCCTCACCCCTTTGTAATAAAGAAAAAAAATAATAAAGAAAAAAAGAGAAAAAAATTTGCAAGTCATCACTGGTTTCTAGTTCTGCAGGAAAAAAAATTCTTCTACTTGGAAGCCAGTGGACCAAGTGAACACAGAGAACCTAGTGGGCTTGTTGAATCTGATTGAGGAGCAATGATCTGGAAGTGGTATAGCCCTAATGTTATATCATTCAAGGCTCCTTGTACAAAGAAGCACCTAAAAGAGGTTGCTCAGCTTCTAGGTACTGCCTCAAAAAAAAAAAAAAAAAGGAAAAAAAAAAGAAAAAAAAGTAAAAGAAAAAAAGCCACTCCAGACTGTATTTTAAAGTACAAAATTAATCCTTTTTTTTCAGCCATATTGCTGAGATCTATCAGAGTGTCCACTTGTGGATTCTGTTGGTGGTTTTAGTAGAGGCAGTTTAGAGCAGGTGTTTAAAAAAATAATAATACTTTCTCTTTTTTATTGGTAGCCAGAATGTTTTGAGAGAGTGACTAAGCACAGGCCTGGAGATTATGAAATTTGCTTAAGTGTTAATGGGTTGATTGCTGAGTTACAGCCCGCCGCCTCCCTCTGGGGCGCAGCGGCTGCGCGGCCGGGCCTGCTCGCCCAGGGTGGCCGGCGGGGGTCGGGCGTCTGCTGCCGCAGGGGCTGGGTGCCGGCCGCGGAGCCCCGCGGGGAGGTAGGGAGAGAGGGAGGGAAGGAGGAGGCGTTAGAACCGTTACGACCGTTGGCCAGGGGCGCGCCGCGCCCGCGCAGGTGCGGAGATGCTCCGCCGGGCCCGGGCCTGGTGGGGCCGGGGGAGAGCGGCGGTCTCCCGCCGAGCCGCCCGGCGGGAGGGGGGGAGGAGGAGGAGGGCGGCTGTCCCTGCGCAGGGCTCCGGCAGGTCTGGCCGCGCCTGGCGGCGCGGCGGGCGTCCGAGGTCGGCGTTAGCAGCCCGCTGAAATCCGGCACGTAGGACGCGCTAGGTCTGAGCGGATCTGTCTCGCTGGAAATAGCTCTACAGTGTCCATACGTGGAAGGTCAGGTTCCCCAAATACCTCCCGGTTTCATCCGTGGTCAGTTAAAGACTTCGCGGACATTGCTATGGCAGATGTGAATGTTTATGTGTGCTCTGACGTTTCCTTCCTCTTCTGGATCCTTGCTTTCAGATGGGAAAAGAACCCCGCGCAGCTGTGAAGCCCGCTGCCTTTCTAACGATATCCACATGTCCGCACAACGGACTAGCTCACAAGAGTACCCTTTGCAGCTTACCTAAGGCCGTTGTCCGGTTGTGAAAAATAAGATGTGTGTTGTTCAGCAGAAATGCTGACCGTAGTGTCAAAGTCATGGGTTTAACCACTTTTAGAGGACATCTGTCTTGAGAGCCTTTTTCGATACAGATGTGTGTAAGCAGTGCAGCTGTTTTGGTTTATGCTAGCTGAGGCCCTGGTCTTACAATATACGTATGTGCTTTAGGGTCTGAGCAAGCAGAGAAAACTATAAAATGTAGATTCTAGTCTTGCAGTGAAATCCATGTGAATGGATCCCACCTGGTACTTATTACAGAACACAGCATTAATACTGTGGTGGTATTTTAATTTAAAAATTACTCTGTGTACCCCTTATGTCTTAAAGTCTGACCTACATACTTGCAACAAGATTTGTCTCCTTTTCCAGTACAAAATCTCAGGAGTGTGAGGTGGGTTTTGTTTCCTTAGATGGAAATGAAGTTGACAGCTCAATTCTGATGCCAAAATCTCTTGTTCTCTGGTTCATAGTCCACTGCCTTTCTTCTTGGGAGTGGGGGAAATTGATTGGCGCTATTTTATAGCTGAGATAGGCTTGTTGTTGCTAAATGTCAGATGGATATATGGACCCAGGTTAAATTTTTGGTGCCCATCTTACATACGAGCTGAGTAAACATAAGATTATCAAGTTGAGAAGGAAAGCTACAGAATTTTCTCACTGTTTTGGCTTCACTTCCAGGTTGAACAAGGCTCCCTAAAACACTTCCAGCTCACTTCATTGTTGGTGCATATCTGCCCGCAATGGTCAGGTGGAACTCCAGTAACTAGGAAGGGGACAAGGTGGAGTTGTGCCCTTAGTAGTGAAACTGGCCTGTTTTCAGTTGTTTTCTGGCCAGATCCCAGCAGCCTCTGCTTCGGTACCCTTGGCTCCTGCCTGTGTCCAGTACCATTCCACTTTACAGTACTTCTGATTCTTTCTTTCTAGTACAGCGTTCCCAGCTCCCTCCATGTACCAGCTGTGTGCACACTGGTTGCCCAGGTGGCCAAGGCGAACAGACAACTGTTGAGCTAATGCTGCAGCCTTTCCCTCAGGGCTCTCCAGCTGCCAATTTCCAATAAACACATAAACTGTGTCTTCAAAACATCTACTGTTCTCTGAGATGTATTTGAAATTAGCCAGTGGATCTAAAAGCTTACCAGTGAAAAGCGTGATTATATAAACTTTGTTTCCATAGGAAACCGTGCTTGAAGGAAAGTTGTTCTGTGAGGAGAATTAAGGAAGCCTGGTTTCCTGAGGACTTGTTTGCCCCATCCTACCATAGGAACTCCTCCTGCCTGTCTCCTACCACCCTCAGTCCCCCGTAGCTTCTCTCTCCCCAGGACTGCACCCAGGTGCCTCCTGTGTCCTGACCTGCCCATCTTTGTGCGTGCAGCCAGCTGAGTCAGGTGTTCCTGTTTGCTGAGGGGTGGCCAGCCGGCTGCTGCTAAAGATGGGGCATATATACCGAGTTGTCCTTGACTTCTTGAGGCTTCTGTCCTCTATCTGGCCGGTTGTTTTTCTCAAACTTGGCAGAAATATAGGCAATCATTTGAAAGTTACATAGGAATATCATGGGGCAAGGTGAACAGATAGATGGACAAAATTATTTCATTTCTTTCAGATGATGTGTGGGAATATATCAGGCAGTTACTGATTTTTACAGTTGCAGGCACAGGTAATGCAGTGGTTAAAATGCTTGTGGTCTTTCATATTTGTCTATGTTCTGGCTCTCAACTGGGGATGCAGTTGTACATGTGGAAAGTTGAAGCATAAAATGTCACAAAAATTTTGCCTATAGATAGCAGGGAGTTTAACAGAAGAGATGGAGAAATAGCAAAGAAATGAAGCCTTGTGCACTGGATTACTGAACTCATACACAAACCAGGCAGCATACAGAGAGTGGAAGTGACAGAATGAGCCTGAAAAATCTTCAGCAGAGGTCTGTGGGAGCCTGCCTCTGAAAACTGAAATAACAGGGTTTACACAGAGAGGGAAAGCAAGTATGAGATATTGAGGAGCTGGCCAGAGAGGGTTGGATAGGAAGAAAGATGGATCTGGTGAGACTGAAGTACGTTTTGGAAAGAGGAAAATGTCACTACTGTATATACCGTTTTTTCAAGGCATTTTCCAGGATCTACTGGACAACTTTTAAAGACCTTTTGATAGGAGATCCCAAAAGGCATAGTGTATCTAGGAAGAGAAAACGTGCACTTAAACAGAACTTAGGGCGTACTTAACTATATTTCAGATTGGCATCTGTTTGAGCTGTGATTTTTTTGTGTACTTGTGCTGACAAACTAAACCTTTGCCTGCCCTCAGACCTTATTTGTCATTTGGAGCATAACAAAATCCTTCCAAATTGTACACAAGTATTTTTGAGATAGCTTTCTAGATTTATGTTATAAAAATAAGATTATGATATGTGGCATGGTGTTGATCATGCAACTTCAATAAAAAGAGTTTTCTGAGATGTGGTCCTCTGCTAACTGTGTAGGCTGTTTATGGTAGCTGTGATTTTGCTGCTGTTTGTTAACAGGCAAATTTCATGTTGCTTTTTGAACTGGGAGTAAGGTGGTATGATGTTGGTATTTAATGCCGGTAGGCATGCTTTAGTTCAGGCGTTTGTGTGCACAGTGACTCCACTCTGATATTTAGAAGACGCTGTTATTTGGATATTGACTTGGAAGACTTGTTACTTGTGCGAACACAGACTTGATTGTAATGAGAGACAAAATTAATCAGGAAATATCCTAAAGAGGTAGTGAAAAACAAGAAGCATTTCTTATGCAAACCTGCCAGTTGAGTATACTATTAAAAAGCTGGTATCATTGTTTATTTCTGACTATTTTCTTTTCCAGGTTGATCAGGAGTATGTTAAAATTGTAGAGAGGGAAATTAGTTTTTCATTACTTCTGTAATGTGGAGATGGGAGTTTGGGTGGTAAGGCAACAAAACTCTGGATTATGTCTTCTGTTTAGTAATGGTAGCTGGAGATAATGCTAAGCAGAAGCTTTGGAAAAAAAGAAAAGGAAAAAAACACAAAAAATACCCCAAACCAACAAGAGAACACTGTTAGAGTTACCTGACCTTGGTAAGAGATCAGTGTCTGGTGCCCAACAGCAGAAGGGAATGTGTGTTGTTCTGGGACTGTAAGCACACAGGGATTACTCTGTCATTGTATCTTGTTAGCTCTGGTCAGACACTTAAAATGTACTTGGCTTCTGAAAACTTTATTTGTGTTTTTCCTTCTCTGCTGCCTTCTGCTTCAAAGAGCATCTACTATTATTTTGTGCATCCCATATTCCCACGACTCTTAGGTAGAAGTAAGCAGCTACCCTGTCCATTTGCCTCTTTTTCTCAAGTGTGAAGACTCTTGCCTTATCACGTCACCCCTGCCGGTTTCTGGAACTATTTCCTTTTTGGGTCTCCTCCTGAGATTACCCCAGGTTTACTTTTGTCATTGCCCTAGACCCTTTTGCCCTTCGTTCCACAGAGTTCTGCTCACAGCTCACCCTAATTTTCCCTTTTTAAAATTTTGAGGGTTTGTTATAATTTCGTTTGGTTTTGTGGTCACCCATCTCTATCCTTGTTCCAGGACCAGCTTCATACTTCCTGAACTTTCATAATCCTTTTTTCTTCAAATTATTTTCTTCCAAAACATCGTAAATATTTTCTCACAATACCTCAATACTGTCACTGTTGCCATCTTCAATTTAAAGCCAATAAAGTTTAAGTTTCTCTTCACGGTAAACTTCTTCATGAAGAGATTCATTTTTGTTGGCTTGTACAGCAGGAAGAATAATGTTGGCACCTAAGGTGTAATGTGCAGGCTCTGCAGCTAGCCTGTGAAATCGATTGCATAGCAACCTCAGGGGTGTTTTGTTGTTTATTGGAGAAAAGCAGCTGATGACTCGGCAGATGTCAGTAAAAAGTCAGAGCTGGCTCACCTGCTTAAAGCTACAGACAGCAAAATGGGGGTGTAATTGTGTAACTGGAGGAGAAATGTTTGGTGGGGATTGGTTGTTCACTTCAGGGAATTACTGAAATGTCTTATAGCAAATATTTAATTTGTTTGTTTGTAAATTCAATCCACATCATTGGAGGGTTTCAGCCAAAATTAGTTTCAAAGTTGTCACAAAAGATGAACTAATTCAAGTAGTGGCTCTAGTTATATTCTCCTCTGTCCCGCAAAAAGAATACCCTTAGAGAAATTCAGCATTCCTGAAAATCTGTCTAGGAAAGTGAGTACCCAGCTTGAGCTCCAAAGGTATGAAATGTTTCTGTCCCGTGCTTTAGCTGGCCAACGCTGCGCTGTGAGGCTTTCTTAAAATATATGTGTACATGAATACATCCTTTTCATTACTATTATTAGATTATATTTTACTTTAGTAATTAAACCATTCTTACCTCAACCCACAAGTTTTACTTCTTTTTTTCGATCCTCCTCCCCATCCTACTTGGATGGGGGTGGGGAGCGAGTGAGCAGCTGCATGGTGCTTTGTTGCTGGCTGGGGTTACACCACGACACCGTGTTACCAGCACATCAGGGGAGGAGGAGAAGCTAACACTGCCCATGTGGAGCGTGTTCAAGGAGAAGGAACAAAGAGGAAGGCAAGATCTAATTTTTCATTTAAAAATCAAGACTTACGCCAGATGATGCAGTGCTTCTGTGACACTAATTACAACTCAAATCAAAGAAGCCAAAAAACAGATGGGCTATCATCATGATATAAAGTAACACTTGTAGCCCCTACAGACCAGTGTCTGTGGGTTTGGAAAAGCATCCCACCCAGGCAGTAAGGAGGGGCTCCCAAATCCCCGGGCACAGCCATGTGCTAAGAGAGCGGGCAGGCAGCGGGGCGAGTGGGGGACACCCACAGAGAGAGGGGCTTGCAGAGCTCGCACACATCAGGGATGACCCCCCACACCATGCAAGGGGGACGCAATGGGACATGAGCACTCTGGGGAGCTGCCAGGAAGCGACCAGAAGCTATTTCATCCCCTAGAAATGTTGGGCGTTCTCCCACCTGTGAGTCAGAATGGAAAACAATGACACAAAGCCAAGCTGTTTTGACACCAAGCCTTTAAAGAAAATGAATGCTAGTACAGCTATGTTAACGCTTTGATATTAATGATGCTGCCAACGAAGAATGGACATAAATGTAAACAAGTGACCTGTGTAGTTTTGGACATCCGAGAATGAAGGGCAGTGCTGGCTATGGCAGCATCTCATCCTCTGATTTTCACATTAAAAGGAATGCTTCCTCACGTCTGAAGTTCTGCTGAAGTAAAACTGTGGCTCTTTCCATTACAAGTATCCATGAGCAAGCCAATATGATGTGTGTTGGATGGGTCCTGTCCAATTTCATTCTACTCTGACAACGGACACAGCTTTCCTGTCATGTATTCATGACTAATAACTTATAGTTAATTCATAATTAATCGTTCTATTACTCTTCTTAATTTTAAGTAATCACTGTGACAAAACTGCCTAATTGAAATCAACAATGGAATAAGATTCAAGATTCTTTGGCAGAATGTTTAGATTAATATGAAAAACGTATTCTGAGTTGCCCTGCTTGAACATTAGGGAAAGCTGGTTAATTACCGTAAGTCATTATGACACAGGCTGAAGTATAAACTGAAGTGGATTGAATCCTGTGATCATCGATGTGCCCAGGAAGTCTGGTAACTAGGTTTGTCATCTATATAAATTACACTCTGCGAGATCTCTAACCAAAGCTGGCAGCACATCAGAGAGGAGATGTAAGACTGAATGAAAAGAAACAACAACAAAAAAAAATATAGTAACATCTCATAGCTGTCATCTCTGTTTCTCCATACAGACATTTTTATCCCCAAATCTAGCTAAAAATCCTGGGAAGGGAAAAGCACCACAATCCCTACGATCTCACTG
This sequence comes from Chelictinia riocourii, assembly GCA_026930925.1. NCBI lineage: Eukaryota > Metazoa > Chordata > Aves > Accipitriformes > Accipitridae > Chelictinia > Chelictinia riocourii. Next base: position 36,606,482 of record JANZLP010000076.1, read on the forward strand.
AAGTCAATGAAGGGAGTTATCACCCACCATCTCACACCAGTGCTTGTTTCGCTACCACAAACTTCGGGACTGCTATAAGTGTAACTATTTTTGTTCTCAGTTACTCATCTGCTAAACTGCAAAACTTAGCCTTGTGCTACACAAAAAAATAGAGAAGAAATTGTGGTCTATCTGGCCACTTTACAATTATGATAGTGGCAAATAACCCAAGATAATTAAAGAAAGCAAGTTCAAGCAAAGGAGTTTGTCTCTTCACTTAGTGTTTACATAAGAGCACTCATACCACTGAAGTGGTAAGGAAAGTGGACAGAGACACTTTCGAGGAGAAATCTGGGCACAAATTGGTTGATCATTGTTCTCGATTGGATTAAAATGACTGTGAAGTATATAAAGCATTATGTGAAGAAAGGGAAGACAATATTAAGCCTTGAGATAAAAATTCAAAGAATATTTCTAAAATAAAATTGCCCACTAAATGCACTTTGAGGCTGTGAAAAAAATTACTCTTACATTTGAGAGCTAAAAAGTTATTTGGAATGAATCAAGACTATCTTCCTTTCTCCTTACCTTTATTATTTCAGTGTTTAACAAGTAACTCTTGCTTGGTTTCTGCAGACATTGTTGAATAAAACTCAAGCATATGAGCTGCCCTGAAGTCAATGAAGCTAATCACAACTCACATGCTTACAGCAAAGCATGAGCTTAAATTCAGCTGTGTACTGAACTGTTTTGATGGATTTGATTTTGTACAAAGAGGGTGAGCATATGCTAACGCAACATATTCCTGCAGCACTTACTTACAGAAAGCTTTTATTGAAATCTATAAGACAAGTCAGATAAGTGCAGACCCTTTAAAAGAGGAGCAGAGTATCTCTAGGTCTGCAGTTTTTTAATTATCCTCTTAAATAATCTTAAAGGCACGTTGCAATACTTTATTAAATGTGTATGCACTGCACAGATGAGAACAATTTTTGTTCCTACAATGCTTTCCACTTTCATTCATTAACTTATTACATACCACACCTCAAACTTCAAAGCTATCACACAGACTCAGGCCAAAGACATGCTTTCCCAGACTAAGTTATCTGGTTATTTATCCTTTATTAACCACCTGGATAGCCAATTACTTCCTTCAGGCCTAATGCTAGTCCGTACAGCTCACAGTCACTATTGCTAAGGTTACTACAGTATCAGCTGGAGATAAGAGAAAGTACTTTCAGAGACGTCAAGCAATCCTCCTTCCTGCAAGCATTCAAATTTTATCTCAGAGAAGAGCAGCACCTTTTCCCTCCCTCTCTCGCCCTCGAATTAGGCCAAGTAGCTGGGACTAAATATGAGACTCCCTCACATCCCACGGCTAGAGAAGTGCCCTGTCAGTCTGCTGTGGGGCACTCCCTCCCTCCTCAGCCTGATTAAGGTTTCCTTGAGACTGATATGCTCCTCCAAGTCATCCTTTTCTGACAAAAAGAGCCAGCGCACTGGAATAATCACTGGTTTGCTCCATTGCCATTTAAGATGCGGACAGATCAGCTTGCCTGAAGCGAGAGGCTTTCACAGTTACCCACTAGCTACCAGTGGGAAAACACAGCATTGCTGGCACATTTATTGAGTGGTTTAAATTAAACCTTTAAATTAAAGCTGCAGATAAACATAATGTTTCACATGTTGCTTGAGAGAGTAGTATGGGAATTAGGGCCTTAATGTCATTACCACACTGAGTGAGTGCCTTTCTCTGCCCCACTTGCAAATACAGATATATAGATGCTTTTGTCAGTTTATGAGAAGCTCTGTCACAGGATTTGGAAAAATAAACTGTGGGTTTTAGAAGACAATTCTGCAGTGCCAAGAGTAGAAGCTTGAAGG
>JANZLP010000076.1:36692360-36703041 GCA_026930925.1 Chelictinia riocourii
GAAAAATACAAATATATCCCAATTTAGTGTAACAACTACCCCACAGCTAAGCAGTCAATGATGAACACCACAGTAGCATCAGGTGATCTTATTTTTTTTTGTAATTACATGCCTAAACCCTAAACATCAGGTTTGGAATCTCTGCAGAGATCCTGTCTCCCAGCCAATAACCCAACTACATGGGTGCTTACTGCAAATCACTCTTGTTTGTATTGCTCTACTGCTAAACAACCAAAGACAGCATACCAAAGTTCTCTATCTGTTACTAATTCACTGTAGCTTCAGCCTCTTTATGGATGGTTGATACATAACATTCAGCAAAGCACAGTGCTTTGAGCTTCAATTTCGAGGCAAGTCAAACAATTAACACAAGCACTAACCTTCTTTCAGTTTTATTTACCATGGCACAAGTGTTTTGAAATACAAGCTAGAACCACAACAAACACATGTTTCTCTAACAGCCTGCAGGATGAGACACAAGTATATGACTGAACATTTAGCCTGCAGACAGCTTTTCTGTGTTTATGCAAAAGTTAAGTCTAAACATCTCCATAAGCCAAGCAAGTATTACTACCATTTTACCAATAAGAAGTGCATAGAAGCAATGAGAAGTGACTCTTAATTTGAGGGCTCAGATTACCTAGCAGAAGTATCAGATTTTATGTCTTTTCATGCACAAAAGGTTGCCAGCATACTTACACATAAACAAGCTGTAAAACCTCTCTTACTGGCAGATGAAGTTTTCTAGGACAAAGCCCAAAAGAAACAAAACTAAAAAGGAAGCAGTTCAGCTTTTAAAGGCAAAAGCAAAATAAACATGTATTCCAATAAATTTTAAGATAGCTACATCTGCCTTTTGACATGTGGATCTTGCCTACTTTCATAAACCAGAAGTTACTTAAAACACTCTCTGCTGTAACACAGTAACATTGAAAAACCCCTCCACTTTTCCTAACAGAAAAACCTTTTAGCAATGGATAAATTAAGTCAAAGCATTATAGCACCCTCTCGTGGTAGCCTGGAAAATCATGTTCTGCATAAGCAGCTGCAATAGTCCCTGTACCTTCTTTAAAATTCATACAGCTCCCTGTGTGCTGCTCAGCATCAGGCTGTGCTCTTTCATACTCACCTGCTCCCCCCACACACAGTGCGTGTTTCAAAGACTGCTTCCCTGCTCGGACATCACGTGGTGAGCTTTGTGTGGAGAGGGGGAGGCCAAAGAAAGTGGAAAAGCTGTCTAAGAGACTCCCTATAGTCAAGTGGTATTCTTGTTCAGGAGCAAAATACTTACTAGCAATGCTTCATGCCTATCAGCTGCAAAGTAGTTCTGTAACAGCTGATGCACAACAGAAAGCATGCTAATAATCAGCACCTGGGGATACCATTCCCCCTGTGTAAAGCAAGAAAACTAGTACAGCTCACCTGAGTCTAAACAGCCCATAACTTTGCTGCCTCAAGGCATGCCAGTTTCCATAGCCCACAATGCAAGTAAGTATAATATCAGGGCTAAGTCCATCCACCTGTGGCTCAGCAGGTACTGAGAGGCCAGCTGAGCATTATTCTAGAGCTAGGCTACATCTAGAAGCAGTTATATGCTTTGCCTCCACCACGGCACACAGAAAAAGTCATTGTGCTTCTACTATCACGGTGTAAGCTTGTGTGTTAATGGCAAGACATATACCAAGTGTCTTATTCAAATTTAGCTTAACCATTTAACAAAAAAATAGATGGAAGCTATACAGACTTAATTCACATCAAAATAAGAATTAAAACTTCCATACAAGACTACAGACAAACTTAGCTTTGACAGACTTAAGCATGTGGCCTGTTTCAGCTTCTCAAAGCATAACTGTACTTCTAAATAGGTGCTAAAGCACAGGAATTACCACACAGTTAAATTACTCTGATTTAGAGGGCAGTGTCCTATTTAAACATTTTACCCCTAAGGAAGTTAAATATATTTAATTATCATTACCTAAAAAAAGAAAATTAAAAAATTTCTGACAAAACATTTTTAGCACTGTTATGACAAAAGCAAGAATTAAACCTGTTAGACTTCTGTTTCACAAGATAGCTATGGCAGGTTACTAAAATCATCATTTGAGCATCTACTGAGACTGCACATCAATCCTAAGCCATCCAATGCACCTCTGGAAGAAAAAAAATTATGAGAAGTGGGCTAGTTGTTCTATAGTTCATATCAGACTCAAATTTATTAGATTACTCAAAAAAAAAAAAAGATCTGTTTCTTCTAACATGAAGAATCAGCTCCTTCCTCACAGCTATGTTGCAAACCTTAATATCCACATTTTTTTGAGATCCTGAAGAAAAAAACCTAAATATAACTTGAAATACTAGCACCACAAGACACTACATACCGTTTTCCTGTTTATTCTAAGGATCTTCTCTAGACAAAGCCTTTTTAATCTGATAAAGTACCTCTGCTTTCTCTGTTTACTCTAGAAAATAAAAAAAAGCTACAAATCAAAATTAAGTAAAACCAACAAATAACATCCTGAATAACAAGCATACAATTTGTGATTAGTGGAAGAGTATTTTGCTGTGCTTCACTGGGTAATTCAGCCAGAGCACAGGTTTCACACTGTTATCAATTACAAAAGCACTGTTCATCCCTTCCCAAGCTGTATACATCTCCCTGCCTCAAAAAAAAAGACAGAACCTACCAAACCCCCACTCATCTTCCTAGTCAGGAGAAAGCGCAAGAATTCTCCAGGGTCTGCAGAGAGCTGGCTCTCGCTATTTAGGTTTGTTACTGCCACAAATGCTAAAGCTCATTGTATCTTACTTAATGCCAATCCAGTCAGTAAAAAAAGGAGGTTTGAAAACAATCAGAATTGAGTGATATCACCACGAAGTGATCAAAAAAACAACTTTCAGAGCACCTGTTCAAGGTCTTGCCTATACCACAGCCTTTATGTTTTGATCAAGGTGCCATTCTAAGTGTAATTTTACCAAGACTCTACTCTATTAATATCAACAATATTCTAAGAGCACATGTAGGACATTCATCAATTTAAAGTTCAAATTCTAAGAACTTGCTGTTTTAACTTTAGTACCTTAAATCTGAGCCCAAGAGCTGCCAACTATTTGACAGAATTTTTTTATTTGCCAGTTTATAGATGAAAAAACTTAATTTGTAGGAGAAAAGGAACCACAAATCAGCTCTCGGACAAAGGACACTGCTTCTCTTTCACTTGTACTGAAGTGAATGGTGGACATAAAGAAAACTTTACAATTAAAACCTGTGTTCTAAGAAAAAACTGCGTTAAACACAAGCAGTGAGTAACACAAGCAGTAAGTCCATGCTTAATGCAATCCAGCTCAGGACATTGTAAGCTTGAGTTCTGCTGCACCCAGTGACTTAATGGAGGAAGGAAGCTATGCCACTAACTATTTCAGAAGATCTTCAAGGTTATTCAGATCTCTAAGGCAACTCTATTTCATTCTTCCTAGATGACATAACTTGTATAAATTTTTAAAAGTTTGCATAAACAGACTTCTTTTATTGCCGAACAGTCACTGTAGTTTCATTAATGGGCAAGTTCTGACATACTAGATTGCTGGACTAGAAATAACACTTTAAAATTATTTATTTTTAAATCCCCTCAAGGCTAATCTAAATAATTTTTCTAGTTTTCTTCTATTATTAAGTAAATGTCAGAGATATTAGCATAGCTGTATCTTCTCTCTACTTCTGCTCTTGGCTCTTCTAAGCAGCAACACAAAATTGATATTCTCATCAGTTGCACAGCCTCCCACAGGTTTCTGAATAGCAGCAGTAAAACTGAACAGTCTTGTTAACTCCATGACACTGCTGGTTAGCAAAATGAACCCTAAGCAGCAAAGGCTTTGAAATAATATTGAGAAACCAAGTTGACCCCATAAGCTAAGGAAGGTCTCATTATATTAATTTACACTCCAGTTTGGGTTTGAAGGGTTATCTTCACAATCTAGAGGCTACAAAATTAGAATGTACAAGCATTTCTGGTTTTTGTCTAGAAAACAGATCCATGCTCTGTAAACACCTTTTAGACCCCTGATGTTTAGGGTAAATGTAGGAGGTAATACTAATCTACTTGGATATGACAATATTTATACAAGCTTCTAGGCTAGGCCATGTTGGAGTGTACACAGATTTGTAATGTGGAAGTGTTTCTTCACTTTGCAACTCCTATGCATTTTGGTGTGTCTACTGTACAAGTACACTACTCTGAACAGTCAACTTTTCAAAAAATTATGGGTCTAACTGAACATGGAATCTGAAAAACAGGAACATTTCAGGAGCTATGCTACATACTACCACCGTAATAGCCAATACTAGTATCATTTCTTTTAAACAGAAGCAAGCCTGACACCTGTTTCAAAATTAGCCAAGGTGCTGAGCACACTTAACCTCCAACAAAAGTGATTATCAGTATCTTATGCCAACCCACTGTAAATCCCAAAAGTGAACTCTAAAGAGTGTATATGTGTATTCACTATTCAATGGTGCTTGATTCTACCTCTAGTAAGAAGTGAACAGGAGGAGGAGGTCTTGGTGTTTTTTCCTTCTGAAAACAAACAGTCCTGCAAATTAACATTTGCTTGCACTCCAGGAGCTTGGAACTCCTCATCTTTTTGTGCCTGGTATCAGTCCTCAGCTATGTCAGCCCTGAACTGGCCAAGCAGTTGGGCTAGATGATTGGTTTAGGTCTCTTCCAACTGAAAAAGTCTATTCTATTCCAGTCTATGGTATTTTAAAATATTATCTCCAAGGCTGAACAGTCAAAATACAATCTCCTGTGTACTGAAATGGACTATTAGGGAGAAGCTGCAAGATAATCTTTTACCCTTTTCTCTTCTTCCAGTATTTCCTTATTCCTCTTCACCATTATCTGTCTTTTTGGAGATACTCTTCTCCATAGTTGTTCATCCTACATATCCTAGGTGAGATGATGACAAATAGGAACAGCAAAGACATGCATGATGCTTTGGCATGCCTTGTGCATATATTTTCTCATATTTGTGTTAAGAAACAGTCGTGTCATAAAGGGGAGGAAATTAGGCACTGTGAGAGCCTGGCAAGGCAACTGAAGTATGTCTGGGGTAAGCACTCATATTAATGTAATAGTAACTTGAAACCTTAGAGAAAAGAGGACTTTATAAAATCTCCTTTGGGGAGTAGGGGTATGTGTAGTGGTGTTTGCTGCAGTACTGCTGCTAAAAAGCAGAAATCGCTTAAGAACAGGAATAGCTGCTGGAATGACAGTAGTTCATGCCACAGTCAGCTTCAGCTTACATGAGGTCTCACTGCCCAGCAAAAGAAGTGATAAGAGCCTTGGAGCTTGAAGGTGCTAATCTTTAAATGAAATGTTACCAGAGAAGGTAGCAAGGTGCACAGATTGACTCAGCCCATCCCCAAAAACATCTCTCCCCTTTTCCTTTCACTTGCAAAGAGTCAAAGCTCCCAACACAGTTGGGTCGCAGGAGTGGAAAACCTGCCAAGAAAAATTCCAGTGCCTTTCTATAATTCCATATTGAATTTACAGTTATGTCAAGCATCTAGCTGCTGATGCTAAAACACTTCTGCAGGTGACTTCAGACAAGGATGAAATGCAGTGCAAGTGCTTTATACACAACAATCCCATCGTGTCCCTGCCCACCGCACTCCTCCTCCTTCAGGAGCACTTTCCCTCCGACCCTTTAGAAACACGCATGGCTTTGCCTTCAATTTATATCTACTTCCCAGCAGCACCTTCAGAAGAAAAAATAAAACCAAACAGAACTGGAATAGCAATTACCATGTCAGGTCTCTTCCATTTGCTGCATGGGAAGCAGAAGTGCAGGTGGAGCGATGCCGATGGGGTAACGTGCCTGCGAGTGCACGGGCAGTGCCTGGCACAGCAGCTATCCAGGATTTTGCTGAGCTCCTGAGCATTGTCCGAGCGAGCTGAAGGGAAGAAAGTGAACTGCAGTTAAACACCTTACGCAGGTAAGGCTGCATGCTGGGTTCCTACTAGACACTACCTTTTTGTGTCCTGTTCCAGATGGGCATTTCACCAAATCCAAGTAGGCTTCCAGCAGTGATATCTGACTGCTTGTATATCAGCCCCTTCCAGCTATCACAAAACAGTCGTTACTACCCCCAGCGGTGACCAGACACACACACACAGAGCTTGCTCTCCCCACCCTACACCCAAGAAGACATCGATCTCCATCTCCCATTGATTTTCCTAAACGGTAGTGGCTGATGGAAAATTACACATCTCTTTAAACAACATGCCAGTTTTAAAATCTCATTCTTTGTCGACTCCATTCTGATAGACTTCATTCATTTCTCACTTTTATAAGATGCTGATACACCCCCTGGGAGACGTGGGCTGTGGCTGGAGCAGACATCCATAAAAATCTGTGTTCTAGTTTCCTTGCTTTTTGTAACAGCCACTCAATTTTACAGCCTAAAATTGCACCCCAATTTTAGAGGGCCTTTGGCACTGAAATAGTATAGTTCACCAGCATTTGTTGTCTAACCTCTTCACAAACCCAATGTTTACAAAAAATGAGAGGAAATCCAGACCAGCTTAATTCATTGCATGAGGAATGTTATTAGTTCTATTACTGCGTCACCTAGGAGGTTGTTTGGATACACAACAGTTAACTCATTAGCAAACAACAATCATCATTTGTCCAAGGGAAAAAACCCAAACACAGCTATTCAAAGTATTGTCTGCAAAGAGACGTGCTTGTTGCACTTGCTCTCCAGGATATTGTGTCAACGCATTACTTAGAAAAACTGGGTGTGTGAGGCTGTGGTTACATGATCCCTTGAATTCAGCACCTCTGCATAACACTTCCGACAATCTTCTGCCTTTCCCCACTTCCCAGATTATTTTTCAGCAGATCAGCTCTTTGATTCAGCTACCATTCAGCAGCATCATCTTACGGTGAGTGCAAAAGAGGTGGTGGGAATGAAGCAGGGGGATGCAGGGAGTCGGGTGGGCTCATCCCTTTCAGCTGTAGCATGGATTTGTGGTACCACGTAACAACCACCCGAGAGCCTCAGGGCAGCCTGTGCCTTTTACAGGATGTTTCCTTCAAGCTCTGGCTGGTGCCCCCCTCCCTTCCTTGGAAACGTACCTGCTTCCTCTGTTAAACTTGTCTCCCCATTTCCTTATTCAGTCCCAAAACTCCTTTAGTCTCCCCAAGATCAGACTTTAAAGGCTTCACCAAAATCCATCCATCTGTTCTCTGGGGAAAGCTGCCTCCCTGTAGTTTTCCCACAGGGAATTTGGAGCAAACTTACTCTCTCTTTACGCCAAGGAGGCAAAGTGAACCAAATGTCGCTTTCAGTGGCCAACATGCTCGTTAGCAGTTGTCTTGTGGCCCATTTCTGCTTGTTAGAACACGAAATATATGGTAAGAATGCAGTGAAAGACACCCAAGCATATACAGTGTTTGCAGTATTAAAACAGGATTTAGAAATTCTACCTAGACAAAGTACACAAACCCTCAGAGTCAACAGTGCGTAATGAAGATATACGGTATCCTTAGCCTGGAAAACAAATCCAGGTGATTACCTCTAGATGTAACGTAGACCAGGTTGGTGATGAGAGGAACTGGCAGCATAATGATTTAGCGACAAGAGTTTTCTAAGGGGGAAAAAGAAAATTGGCATTAAGAAACACATTAATTAAAAAAATACCTCTAGTACCATCAAGAAACTGCCCAGAGGAAACTTTGAAAATGTAACAAACCAAAATAGCAACGCTTTGAGACTTCAAAACATTACGCCCTGGCAAAAAACTATTAGTATTCTTCATACAAAGACAGTGTGCTGGTGGCCAAATGCCACAGCAGCTCAACACAAGATTTGGCATTTCTTCTTACTCTACGCATGAGACACACCTCTATTTCTAGGAATAATGATGATAAGACTGATGTTTATTAAAAGCAGCAAAACGTTTTTTATTTTATACAGTCTCAAAAGTGCTGTGCTGCCTGAGCTCACTACATATTGGCTGACCTTGAAAACGCCTGAGTCATTGGCAGTCCGAGCTGCAATCTAAACAACCATCTTAAATCTTATACATTGTCATGTTCTCATTATCTGGACTTTGTACTTCCCTACCATGGAAGGATGACAAAAGTACTGTTTGGAAGAATTTCATTATTTGTTCTCTCGTTGCATTACTGAAGTACAGCTCGGGTATGTCTTAGAAACTACTTTTTTCTACAAATATCCGTGTGAGCAGGAAAAACCTTCCTGGTGTTGGGAGTCTTTTCCTACCGGAGAGATTACCAGCATGAGACACGACTTTCTACTACATTCTTTAAAAAATGATGATTTTGGTAAAGATACGCTTGCTATCTCTGATATGCAGAAAATGCCAGTCAGTTTGGCAAAGTTACTTACTTTTGAAATTCACACAGTCTACAGATGACAGGCTGCCTCACAAATACTACTGTTTCATAAAGAAAGGAACAGAGTATTTCATTCTTTCAGGGTGGATTTGATACTTGAGTTTCCAACACTGTGATTTCCAAGTCACAGTAAACACATGTAGTATGAAGCAGTCTCAAGTCTGTAGGCTCGATTTATACAGAGCATTTCTGTGAGCACGGTTATGTCACAGCAGTTCATAATTTTGCTATTGGTGCTATTACTGTATGTGCTGTTGGTATAAGGGCGCTTATAACCATGTTTAGAGCACAGGCCAGTGCTCGGACACTGCATATTCCCTTTTGTATTGGTCGGACAACACCCCCACGGGGAAGGTTTGCCAGTTTGGCTTTGGCAGTAAAGAACAACTCGTGAAAGCATCGGTGAGGTGCAGGTAGGTAAGTGGCACACAGTGCAGGAAGGAGGAAAGAAGTCGCCAGTGTGACATAGTAGGATGGGGCAGAGGTGGGAGGGGAAGGCCCTGCATCTCCTCTGTCCTCAGGCTCTACCCCCGGGCTCGAGCTGCCCTTTTATTTTGCCATCTTAACTCCCTTCAAGTAAGTTTCCATAGGAGTAAATACAGCAAAATTCAGCTATGTAGTGGCATCGTGACAGCTGAAGGTTTTCATGTGCCAGTGCCACTCTAATCCAGCTTTAAGAAATCCTAGGAATATAATAGATACTGACTGGATTTCACCAATTTAAAAGTATATCCTCTGTTTCAGTGTTTTCCATATTACAACAGATGATTTTGATACAGTCCCACACAACCATAAAGTGTTACTAACAGTTAATTCTGATATTCCTCCCAAACTGACCACACTGTATTAATTTCCCAGTCATGACCAGCCATATGAGCAAAAACTATCAAGAGTGAAATTAAAATTAGATTAAGGTTTTTAGTTTAAATAATCTGCAGCAAGTTCTCTCTAATACAGTGCGCAGATGAGCTCTTAAACCTGCAGAGATGTGAAAGTGGGTCAAAACATTCTTATTTTGACCAAACAAATCTTTGACAAAAAGCAATGAAATTACCATAAAAATATTCTCAATGATTTACTGCCTTCTTGTTCAGCATCAGTTTTAACAGCTGATGTGCTTTTAAGAGTTACTAACATACTTAGAACATGTGTGTGTGGGAAACATGTACCTCTACAAACTAGGTGTGAATTTAAACTAATTTTATTCTTGAATAGAAGCCCACGTAAAAGCCTGGCTTCCTGTGGAGGCTGCACCTGTTTGGTTTAACTATACTCTGTGGGTGTGTAATTCTATATAAAAATAGATGATAAAATGTTGTTCAATGCTCAAGCCCTCATTAGCTGTGGGAGAAGTTTATTTTCTGGGTTGGTGACATTGGCTGTTGGAATGATTTTATGTGAAGGTATTTTCTGTCTCCTCTCCATTTTTTTTTATCCCCCTCTCCTGTCTCTCTCCGCAGAACGTCGGCAAAGCTCTGCAGAAAGGATGCCGCTACTTGGTGGTCGGCCTGCAAGGATTAGCAACAGCCTATTCCGCTCCTTTTGGAGTGGCAGCTCAAGTGGCATCCTTCATCCGCTAGTGCAGCTCCACACACCCCACGGGGGAGGACGTGAGGCCATCGCTACTTTCTTAGGATTAAATCTGAGACCCGCATCTGAGAAACCTCTTGGACAAACAGTCCCAGCCCCGAGCCCCTTCGCCAGCCCCTTCTCCAAGACTGAGTGCTCTTCTCTGCAAAAACTTCCAGTGCTTTATAAAATCAGGATTGGGTTGAAGAATGCAAGGATGAAGAAAGTAGTTGAATTTTCTTTGCTATCCGTTTTTTGTGTGTGTGTGTTTCATCTATCACACTGGAATAACACTCATTTCCAGGAAATTGAGATTTTATTATTAATCTCTAACAATTAAATAAACATTTCTTTAGAAAGCAATTATTGCCAACTGCTAATTTTATTTTCAGACTATGTCAGGAAATGTATTTTATAGAATCCATTAAGTTGACTTATTTAAAGTAGGCCATATATGTTTTTTGTTTATGTCTTACTACTGAAGTGACTGAAGTTGCTAATGAATCACATAGAAACAAGGATTCTTGAAATGATAAATCAATGTGGCGTGACTGCAGTGGCAATATAAGTTTAGCTACAAAGCTGTGATCTTAAAGAACTGAAGTATTGCATAGCCAAGGAATTGTCCTGGTAGGGTCAGCTTTATTCACAAAGATTCAGTAAGCCTTCTGATGATAGTGGACTTAGGGTG
>JANZLP010000076.1:36982799-36994319 GCA_026930925.1 Chelictinia riocourii
AGAAGGGAGAGCATTTTGAAATAAAAATTCAAGATGTTTAATCCTGAAACAATCTACACAGAACATTTACATTTTCCTTTTTGTCTTCCAGCCAAGAATTATTTGCCAAAGTTATCTCAAGTTTATATGTGGCTCCAGTCTTCTGGAACTTTGCTTTTCAGCAAATATCATACTTGAAAGAGTTTAGAAGTGCTTTCCAGTCCCATTTTTTTTTTTGTTCTCATATGTGGCTAATGCTGGAGTTCTGACTATGAAAGCATTCTCTAGTGCTTCTGCACATTACCAAACATCACATCCACAATCCAGCAAGCACAAGTTGTTTCCTGGAGATCAGTCCGAGCTGCTGAGTAAACATCAGCATACACTGCTCTGCATGCAAGTGCACGCACAAGGTGGGATTGCCCCCACTGAAATAAACACAGACCAATCCCAAGTACTTTTGGAAATCCCACCTATGTACACATCTGCAATTCAGATGGTGGTGATTACAGTCTATGGCTGCCTCAAACACACTCTGGGTAAAAATTCATTCTTAAATATTTTGGTTCTTGCTACCAAAACGAGTGCACTTTAACATAGTCAGTATACCGTGGATATAACTATACAAGTACAGGTTAGAGCAGCAGGATAATGCTTCCAGGTTAATATTTGGAATGCATGGATAAAATGTGTGATGTTAGCACCAGAGGAATTAGACTTAGAAATCATGCTGGTGTAATCTGAGTGCTGCTGCTTCCTCTTTGCTCCTCCAGATTTCCAGCTTCACAGATGCCAGATGTGGTTTTGCATTTTTTTCTGTGAAGGTGCCCCTGCTTTTGAGAATAAATGTGTACCCTTGGTGTTGTAACTGGAACCCTCTAGACTGTAGTAACTATTAAGGCAGTGTGTGTGCTACCTTGTAGCTCTGACCTTTTAAACCCCAGGGTTATAAAAGGGTCCGCATCTTTAGCCATGCTGCTTTAATCCTCCTCTTCCTATAGGTTGAATGTTGGAACGCTCTTTGTCTCCCATCACTTCTTTTGACTTATCTTTCTTATTAAGTAGTCTTTGTGTGGTGATTAGTTTCATGGTCGTTTAGTTAATTCTCTTCCTGTTGTGGTCTTCTGGGTTAATTCATTTGACATCTGCTTTTAAGGAGTCCTGCTCTTTTGAATCCATTTATTTCAGCCTTTCTCTTGCATTTTATTTCAACTGGACTTGTCTCCTCAAGATCAAATAACCTCTGAAGATCCATACATTCTGATGAAATCAAACTGTGTGAAAGAAGAAGAAAAAGTTGTAATTATCATTGTAATAATGACCTCCATAACAAGTTCCTAATACATAATCTGCTAGACTAATTGGACCTGATGTGTATGTTAAAGTAAGAGTTGGTAAATATGATAGTGCTAGTGAAAGACACAACATAAACATGACTGTCCATGTCATGTTTGTAATGAAATTACTGTTGGTAGTCTAGTTTCTTAGTGGTACTAATCTGTCAGTTTTGCCTAAGAGTAGATGATGTTTGATGTTTTTCTATAGAAAGTGAAAAAGTAATGCACAAAATCATGGAATCTGTCAGCTTGAAGATGGCAGGTGTTCCAGAGACTCCGAGGTGCTTCTGTTTTTCACCTGTTCTTGTTTTGACTGTAGGAAAGAAGATTGTGGGCATGTCTTACTGGCTTCTGAAACTTTTATCTTCACATCATAACTTGTCCACCTTATCTGAATCTGTCTTAGAGAAGGACTTACCTAAATCTTAAACTTTCTGAGCAGCTCACTTTTCCAGGAAACCGAATGAACGCTAAGTGAGCAAACAAGAAATGTCCCTTAGTAGGCGAGACCTGCAGATTAGCCAGTTGGTCATTCCAGTCTCTGTAAATAAAAAGGCTTTTTGAAACATGAGAGATTAAGAAGCACAGATGAAATTATTATCTGCTTTGCAGTTTAAAAGCTTTGACGCTAAGTGTTTGGGATGGCTTGAAAATTACAAATTATAAAGGCAATTGCAAAGCAAAATATCACAAGTCTTTGAAGACTGCCTTTTTAGGCACCACACCTTCTGTATCAATGATGAAGTCTCACTCTAGCTGGTAAACCATGTATTTTCTACAGAGTGATTTCTATGACATCTTAAAAAGTAGATGAATGGATTGATAGACATTCTTCTCTAGACTTGGCATGTCAGGAAGTGTGTGCAATTGCTGTTGAACTTGCTTCCATTTACAGTCTTAAAGGTTAAATGATGTGGTCTTGGTTACTTCAGCGTTTAGAAATAAGACCAGAGATACTGTTCAAGAGCTGGTAAAGAGGACTAGTATATGCACACAAACCTATTCATACCTACAAAGCTCTATAAAAATTCCCTCATTTCTGAGGTTTTGTGGATCACCTAAGGAATCTTTGTCAGAAAGAAAAATACCTGCTAATTTTCAGCATGAGCTTTACTTTTTATCTGTTCTTAAACTAGCAGCAATATATGTTAGTAGCTGGGGAAAAAAGTCCTGCATCCCTATTCTCTTGATGCTGTCAGCTCACAATTAACATTGCAAGTTTGGCAATCCATAGAGATGATGCTTAAAGGAAGAAGGATAAAAGCTCTAGTAATTCAAGAGAACTATTAATACAGAATCACCTTCTCTTATTATGTATTTGGAAAGAACAGTGGGGCAACTGGAGTTACAATTTTTCTGCCATTGGGATTAGCTAAAAGAAAGGTTCGTTTTTCAAACAGTCACTGCTTTCTTGAGGGTTCCAGTTTAATACCACAGGTGCTTTTCATGTCCTGAAATTGGGAACTTACCCTGTTCATTTTAGTGAATAGTTAGTAGCACTTTTAATGATTTTAAAGATCTTTAAAATGTAAGCAGTGTGTTTACAGTGTGTTGTAGACTTACTGCAAAGAAAAAAACTCTCATCTACTTGTGGTTTTTTTCAGCAGCACATCAGAAGTCTAGGAGATAGTAGTTAGTGTGGATATTATCCTAGAAAATTACTTGAACAGCTATAATTCTGGGAATTTTGGCAATAGAGCATCTGGGTATCGGGACCTTTGAGTGTGGTTGGCTGTTTTCCCATTGTCTTCTGCTCTGTCTGTCAGGTTCCTAACTAAGCGAGAACAGAAGCTGATGCAGCGTCGACAACATGCTGAAGAATTGTTGGAGTGGAAACGCCGTCTGGATGCAGAGGAAGCAGAAATACAGCAGATAGAAAAGCAGGCTCTTGCTGCCTGGGACAAAGAGCTGCTGAAAACCAAAATAGCCAAGAAAGAGCTGGGGGATCAGAGAACTGAGCCCAAAGGTAATAGTAAGAGGGGGGAAGTGATGCAAATGGCAAGAGTAAGCAATCGTGTCAAATTATGCTTTAGGTTTGTACTTTCTTCCTTTTTTATATTTTGGTGGTGGTTGTTCTCTGGATGCTCTTAGAATCTTGATTTCTGCACTCTACTGCCTTTTGTTGCCTTGTTCTTTTAGCCCTGTTTTACACCTTTGTTAAATATGTATTCCTCCTTTGCTGTGTATCTTCTTAAATGAACTGTGCGGCATAGGTCCATCAGTCGTTTCTACATACAATCTAAACTATATTTCTGTCTTTCAAAACAGAAGTACTGCATTATCTTTTGCTGATCGTCTTCTGAACTCATGTCATTAAAACTTTTCCCCTGTAGTGCTGTTTGAGTGTATATCCTGTTAGCCTTATTACTGTTGGTGAGGATGGCTCTTATCAGGGGCTGCTTCCCCTTATCTGTGTTTTCAAAAAATTGAAAGCATTTTTTCCTTCCCTCTGTTGTTAATGCAGTATAACTGTTTGAAATCTGTAACTGTGCTAAAGTGTGCTAGGATGTAGTTGGTATCAATGATGCTATTGTGAGAAAAAATAAGTTCCAAGATGTTGGGAGCTAAAGCTTTGCTGTTCTGTCTTAAGTGGACCATACTTCCAGCATGAAGCAGAGAACTGGATTGCAGTGGGAGTAAATAATGAAACTTCAGAGATTGTTCTAGAAATAATAAATTTTCCTTTTTTCCCACTTTGCTGAAAGCAGGCAGCATGTCCTTTGACTGTGCAAAGGGAATTCAGAATTATGCCCTACTGCACTTGTTACTGAAAACAGTCATGGATTTTAGGCATTGTAAGACATTTTAAAGATGATATGCATATGAGTCAGTAAGTTCCAATGAAGAAAAATTCAGCATGAATGTTGAATTCTCATCAACAGATGAGAAAATACACTTGCTTTCTATTAATTGTATCTAACAGTAAGCATTGGAACTCGGCCATGCTTCATAAGTTCCTCTCCCCAGCCTTTGCTCAAATATTGAATAGTTCTCCATGGCTGCTTCAGTAATGCTGTGACTCCTGCGGAATTTAGTAAACAGGAATATTGAAAACCCAACTTATTATTTTACTTGTTGCCAGTTAAGAGACTCATGATGAAATCATAACATTAAAATGTTTTCTGCAACTACTGTAAAGGAAGCAATCAATTCTAAATTCAAGATTTGGCTTGCTGATTATATGCTCCTCCATGACTTTTTCAGACTAGTAGTGACTGTTGCTGGTGTATGGTCAACTGGAAGGACAGGTTTCCCTAATAATCTTTTCAGTGTGTGTTGTCAGGAAAATGTTAGAATATCCTGAAAACCCCATTATTGTAGATATTCAGCAATCATTAAGAACGTTTGACAGTCTTAAATCACAGTTCTCTGGTAAACATGCTTGTTCTTGCTAAATATTCCACCCTCGGTGTCTAGGTGAGTGAAATAACACTAATTTGACATGTATTGGTAGCAGTTACTACTTTATATGCAGGCAGCAGTATCTCTGAAGACATATAAGTTAGTGCAAGTTCTTAGGTGCTTTGTTTTTTTCTGTCATTATATGATCTCAGAAACAGCTAGTGAAGAAGAGTCTCCAGTGCCTTCTTGCTCTCATCTGAACAGTGAAAGCTCTATCCCAGAAGATCTTGGCAGTCCAGCTGCTGAATCTGTCCCATCAGAGACTATGGGCCATGGACAGCCAGAAAGCCCAGATCAGAGTACAACTAATGAAGAAATGGTTTATTCTGAAGAGTTCAAGTCCTCTACCTCACCTGGCAAACTTGTGAGTGAGCTTTTTATGCTATATATATTCTTACACTGTAAAAGACTCTCAGAGAAGTAGTAAGTGTAGCCATCCCAGTTGTCAAAGCAGAGATTAAACAAGCCTGTGTTTGCAATACCATTTTATGTTACTGTCAATAAACACTGTGATCAGATATGTTCTTTGCAGTCTTGAGGAAAAATTGCTTCAGCACAGAGTTTAGGTATTTTTAAACTTGTGGGTAGTCTTGCAAAATGTTTTGCGTATGTCACATAGGTATGCGGTATTAAGTGGTGGAACATTGACCCAGTTTACCAGTGTGAGTTAGCTGTAGGCTAGCTTGTTACCATTGTATAAATTCTTTGAAGCCGCAGAAACTATGCTTTGTTTTCTGCTTTGCTTTGCTTGCAAGTAATGTATCCCAAAGTATAGCTACAGGATGAAGAAGCAGAGCTGTAATATCATGTAAAATCCTTTGGGTTTCAGATTGTCTGCTTGCTACTCATTCTGCCTTATTGTTCTATTCCAACTGTTATTTTACTTGGTTGATAATTTTGCTAAGTTTCATCCTGATAACTTTGCCCTGTGCTCAGTGAGACAGCAAATGCAGTGTCTGTGGGGTAAAAGAACTGCTCATCTAGACTTAGTAAAAATACTTTCTTGGAAAAAGTTTGCTGAGAAGATAGTGAGGTGAAATATCTGATATGTGCTAGAGGTTATGTTCAAGGTGTGTGAAAGTTTTGTGGTATAATGTTGCAGCGGTAAGAGCATTTTGGAAGAATATTTGCTCTTAGAATTTTTTGCCTCGCTACAGAGAAATAGTGCTCTGTCATTTCACTGATCTAGAATGGCGTCTTGTACCCCGTAGGTGAAATGGTTGTTTTGGTTTCACCAGTATATTTACTAGGAGTTCCTATCCTGCTGTGGTTGTTTCAAATAAGATTACATAAACTGTATTGAACATCTGTGAGTCAGAACCATGTCAGTTCACTTACGTAGTAATAGAGTAGTCTAAGCAGGTTTACTGAAGTCTAAGCTCAAAGTAAGCCATCAGTTATTGTTGCTCCTGGTATTTTTGTTTTATTTTCTAGCAAACTAAGATTACATTCTTCTTAAGATAGCTGGATAGGTACCAGTGCTTATGAGATGTTCTCTAGTCATGCTGTTCTTTCCTTGTAACTAGCTCCTGATGACAATGATCTCCTGCTTTCAAACTGAGCTTTACAAGCAATTATTTGTCCTTTTCTTCTCCCATAGTCTCCTCCCAAAAGCAGCATATCTGTATCAAAGCAAGATTCCAACAAAGGCAGCCATAGAACTGGAGGGCAGCTACGTTCACCTGTGAAGTCTCATCAGATATCTCACAACTGGTCTGATGAATCTTTATCTATGACACAGTCAGGTAAGTGTAGTATGTTCTTGTATTTAAATTGCTTTTTCAAAGCTCTTGCTTCTAACAAGTGAGCTTGAAATGCAGACATAGATGTGGGGAGGCAGACAGAAGTTCCTGGAAATTGCCAAGATTTGGGTGTTTGTGAGAGTATTTTCCTATGATGTAGTTTGATCACTTCAGCTTAAGAAGGTCTTAATGTAAGACTGTCTATGTATTATCTCTTCTAGAAAGCAACGCAGGTTCCTGCAAACAACTATGAAGACGAGAGTCAATAGTTAAGGTGGTCCTAGTATTTAAAAATACCAAGGGTAGCTGTGCTTTTAACAGGTGACACTGCTTCACCCCTCATGTTACAAGAAAGCAGAATATGGTTCAGCAGCATACAAACATGATCATCCTCCTTCTGAACACAACCTGGCTCCAGGAGCAGTATGGCTCTGTTACCATGGCAGTACGAGTGAGCCCACTGGACCTGCACTGGCATGTTCAGATTGAATGGATACTTCAGGATGTATGTTTTTATTTTTGGAGGAGAGTTTGAACTGTGTGCAGTAAAATAGGGCGTTAAGATTGTATTTTGAGCTATAAAACATGAGATCTACTGTATGGACTCTTTATCACAGGTCTTTTATCCAGTATCCAAGATGGCTACCAGTAAATGCTAAGGGAGAGAATATTAGAAGTGAACTGGTACAGAGCGGTCCTTTCCCTGCTGTGCTCTCACAGTCTTAGTCATGTGGATTGCAGGACTTCCTGAGCCACCATTCAGTGGGTCACTGTCATCAGCTATGTTAAGCTGTGAAGTCTGTTTTGAACCTTTCTGTGCTTTTAGTCTCTAAAACATCATGTATTCTGCAGTGCCGTTGATATAACATCATAAAATACTTATTAGCAAATGGGATAGCATTTTTCTGCTTGTTTTTTTTAATTCCCTAAATGATCGGTAAGTCTTTAGTGGAAAAAGAATTAGATGGTTCTGTTGTATGTATGGGCTGTTGTTTGTGATAGATGGATAACTTACTGGTGTGCATACATATCCCGTCTTTGTGGCGCTTGATGTAGCAAGCGTAACAGTGGTTTATGTTGAGTTTTTTTGGTTAATGTGTATGTAAGTACAACAAAAACACGGTAATTTTGAGGCAGCTGTTCTTCTGGAAAGAGAAATTAATACAAAACACCTAGGTATTGGCACTGAGTAATTTGTATTGGGATTCTGTCTGGAGAGCAGCTAGCAACGCAGTGAAACATTCAGCAACTTGATAAAGTTATTTTCAAGTTCTGACTGAGCAACCACGTAAGGAAGCCATTATGAAAAGCAGAGCAGGCAACAGTGATCATGAAAATAAACTTTTGTAAAATAAAGTATTTGCAACCTTTGATTTCAAATGCTGAAGAAAGGTATAAGAGGTGGGAAGCCAATCAGGATGGTGCTGGTTACACAATAAATCATTCCATTGTAGAGAGACAAATCTTCCAAGCTGCTGAGTAGTAATGAAGTCATTGCTATGTCAGTCCCATGCATGGGTAGGTAGGCAAGATCATCAAAGATGAAAGCATATGCAGATCTTTCCCTTATGAGTTGATCAAGAAAAGCTATAATTACGTAGTGGTCACTTACTATTTGGGAGGAGTTGTTAATTACAGTGGCATCATAAAGTATTCCTGATTAGCAAGTGAGATTCCATTCTTTTTGTGCTGGGTTGTTTGGTTTTGTTATTTGTTTTTTTAAATTCTCTAAATGGTTAACAACAGATGTTAATGGAAAAAGAATACAGTAGTTTGACTACTTACTGACCGTTGTTGATGATGAAATCATTATGGTGGTTTGCTATCTTGAGAAATGAGATTGATTAGCAAAGTGTCCAGCTGTTCCTGCTAGCTGACCAAATAATACTGGGTAACTTACTTTCTAGAATGTTCAGTAAAGTGATTGGTGTTTATGAGCATCCAAGCCTTCTGGTACAGGAAAATAATAGGTAATACTGAGCATTAGAAAAGCAAACCAGCCAAGATCCTTCTCTTAGGAGCTGCAGCCGCTGCTGTAAAAGAGGAAGGGGGACATCAGCCACAGGGAGGAGCTCCAGTAAGACATGTCAGATAAATATTTTGAAGAGTTTTGATACTTAATTGTGGTAGACCAATCTGGGACAAGGATCTTGTTTTGAACTATGTTGGTATACATTTAAAACAAGAAACAAGTGGACATAATCAGGTGGGCAGAAAAGAATAAGTAATGAGACACTGAGACAGTCTCTCTATAAAATCTGAGAAGTCTGAGAGATTAAGAGGTTGTTAGAGCAGAAATAATGAAAGTAGCAGAGTTACTGGTAGGATAGGGTTGTCATGCAGAGAATGTATTTAAGTTTCTGGGGACAGTGTCCCAACAGAGAAGAGGTAGAACATCATCAGAAGGACTGGAAGACCAGGTTGCAGGGATTTCTGAGGATGGAGAGGAATGGAGGAGATCTTATTAAAATTACTCAGGATAATGATTAAGAAAAAAAATTGTTCAGGTGGAAAGTAGCTACAGTCAGTAATGGCATCATAGGAGAATCTGTAAAATTGAACTTGGAGCAAAGATATGCAAAGTAGCTTTGTATAAACTATTATTGAGTAGTCCACCACATCTAAGCTCAACACTACCCTCATTCACCCCAAATAAATTGTCATCCTGAGGCCTGACAACAGTGAAAATCTCTGCATTGTTCAAATTGACTTTCCTTCCAACTGTTGACCAGTCAGCTCTGCTCTCTGTTTCATAGATGTATTTAGTCTAGGTGGCAGAAAAACTAAATGGACCAGAAACCTAAGCTTTTTTGAGTCCACTGTTCCAAGTGAAATTCTCATCAATGAAGTGTACCCTGTAGCTTGAAACTATATTGTGATTGTAAACAAATACTTCAGATATAGTTTTGGTATGCATCTTTGAGTTGTTATATTTTTTAATGTCAGGAAAAAAATTAATTTTTGCAACAGCTGACATAAGCAGTTTATGAGGTAGCAGCATAAACATGGGTGGTTGATGTGAACAAGTTTGGTAACAAGTTACTGTATGTAGCAGAGCCTTTCTCTTCTAAATTAAATAAGATGCAACACCTTTTCATATTGTAGTGTTGTGACTGAGATCCCACTTTAAGAGTCTTAGGTTAAGATTAACATGTTGACATTAAATTCTTTGATATTTTGCTTGGACCATGTTTTGTATTTACTAAATGACTGTTTATTGCTTTGCATAGAACTGTTTTGTGAGATGCAAGCTTACAACTAAAACTAAACTTTTTCAGAAACCACATCTGATCAAAGTGACATTGAAGGACGGATCAGGGCCCTGAAGGATGAACTGCGGAAAAGGAAGTCTGTGGTTTACCAGCTGAAAAAAGAACAGAAAAAGAGACAAAAGGAGAGACTGAAGGCCCAGGAAGCCAGTTTGATCAAGCAGCTGGAGGTTAGGAACAGCAGGAAGAAGGGCAAAGTAAAAGATTGTTAGCCTTGGCTAAATCATTATAGTATGGATGTTGCTGGTAGAATATTGTATCAACATCTGTGAAAGGCACATTATTGTGATAGAAGTGTGACTGTGTTCTGGTTATTTAACTGTTTTCAATAATGAACCAGAGCCTTGAGGCAAAAATGCAATTCGCTTTTAAAATGTATATCTTTAATGGGTTGCTAGCAGCTTTCAAGGGGCTTATGTATGTTTGTACACATTAGTATTCTAGCATGGATTAGTGTGATGCTCATCTAATTTGTTTTTGAATGTAAAGTATTAAAATTTCTATGATTCACAACTGTAAAGCTTTAGGAAGTTAAATAGATTGCTTTACAGAGAAACCAAATGTATCTTTTATTGATTTAATAGGGTTTGATTGCTGAATTGTAGTTATGGTTTAGTAGACTAACAGCCATAACTGTTTTCCATGTACAGTCATATGATGAGTTCATCAAGAAGACTGAAGCAGAGCTGAGCCAAGACCTGGAGGCCTCACCAACAGCCAAACCTCAGATTAAAACTCCACCCTCAGCTGCTGCTGAAAAACCTAAGATCAAAGCACCACCACTTCATAGGTAACTGGGATTTCTTCTTTTTGAGAGTATTCTGAAACTGTGGTGAATACTATTTCAGCAGAAACAATGAGTGCAAGGAAAGCTGGTAACTGCTCTTCAGAGCACTGGACAGTGGCAGTATCTTGTTGACCTATTTGCTGGTCTCATCAGACCCAAAAAAGATAAGATGGACTGTCCTGTAATCGTATGCATCTCACTTGTGTCCTGCCCAGTCTTTCAGATCCTATTTTCAAGTTCTTTCTGAACAATAATTTTCAGTTGTGCAAGAATCATAGAATTGTGCCAAATGGCTGTATGGATTACAGACCTGAAGGAATTTTTTCCCCATTTTGGTCACTTGTTATGTCTGTTGCACTGTGTGAGGCAAACCATTCATCTTTGCAACTTAAATCTGGTTTATGTCTTAGGTTTTAAAAGATGGAGAGAGAATTCAACTGAATTCTGCACTTTCTGTTGTATTAAGAGTTTCATTTTCTCCAGCAGATGGTGCAATTTTAGAGCATTCAAGTAAAAAAAAAAAAAATCTCATTTTTGGGGGCTACAAAAAAAGCTAAAGTTTCATTAGTCTTTTAAAAAATTACTTTCCAGGACTCGCCAAACTCTCCTCTCTGTCCTTACTCCTATTTTCTAAGGTCACAGTATGTTGACAAAGCAAACTGTTATCACTGGTGTAGTATCATAATTACAGATGCTTGTATTTCCGTTTTTATCTATTAAAAAAACCCAAAATTATACACTCTGGTGTAACCATGATTCATGCAATCTGATTTTTTCAAATTTAGGCCTGAGACAGCTAAAAACTGGAAATCACTGGCTGAATCAGAGCGATCCAGAGCATCTTTGGAATCCATTTCAAAGCATGCAGGTATGTAACTGGAAGAATCTATACTACAGATTAAGATCTTGAAGACTGACCATTTTAAACTTCTTTAATCTTTTCCTTCTTGATTCACAAAGAGGTTTTAATAGAGCATGTAGACTTCATAAAACCATAATGATCA
>JANZLP010000076.1:37055879-37069646 GCA_026930925.1 Chelictinia riocourii
GGCCCCTGGGCTGGGGTGCCAGACGGGAGCAGGCACCGGCCGTGCTGCAGATGCCGACAGCTGCTGCTCCGGCTGGTGCCATGGTTTGGGGCTGTGGTGGTGGGACGAGGGTGTCTGAGGAGGGAAGACGACCCTCAGGGGCTCTCCAGGCAGGTGTCTGAGGCACCAGCGTGTCTTACCAGCAGTCTATCTCATTATATTTGCAGCACAGAGTATTCAATTACATTGTTTAATCTACTCTTGCTGTTATAGAGCTACAAAATTGAAAAATAACAATAATGATGAGGCAGGTCCAGTCAAACCATGAGTCAAGTCATCCGGCAGGTTTCAGGGAGGAGCGTGGCTGGGCACAAGCATGGTGCAGCATAGCTCAGGCAAAGCCCAAGGGTCAGAGGCTAAGCTTAACGCCAGCTCCCCTGCGGAGCAGGGCAGGCCCCGGTGAGGCATCTCACAGTTCTTCCTCCCACAGCTTTTTCCACCACAATCTGATCCCAGGTTACAGGGCTGACCCTGAGCACAGGCAGCCAAACACCTCGTGGGATATCGCAGAGCCTGTTGGTGCACTCAGGACCAAAAAAAATTAAGAAACGTAATGGACAGTTGCTGCACTGGGGTCTACAAGAGCCATCACTGGCCCTTGAGGAAATCCTGCTCAAGGTAGGCTCAGGACTTTTGAATAAAGCTTTTAGCTCACGTTACAGGAAGGTGAAATTAGACTTGTAGATCTATGAACGCATCAGGATTCTGGAGGCAACAAAAGTGTCTTTTGAAACATTCATTATTCCTACTTATCTCCAAGTCAGTGACATCCAGTCAGTTCTGGCTGAGAAAGCGAGTAGGAGAGGAGGGGAGGGGAGCGCCCACCTCCAGTCTACACACAGCCCATCTCACAACGGCATGAAAGCTCCTCTTTTCATCCCCCAGCTATTACTTCAACAGCATCCTTGGGTCAAAACCCCTCCACTCCAACAGATCCTTTTCTGTGCCTTTTCTCTCAGCATCCCTCCGTGCAGCTCTCTGTAACATTTCATTAACTCCCATCTGCCTCCTGATGCTGGAATTTTACCATCACAGCCTGCCCAGAAGTGGGACATCAGGCATCCAGGAAAACTTTGACTTAATAGGTAAGACAATTTAGGGTTAGGCAGCCACTGAACTGGAGTTATCATCTGGGTCACAAATTTCACATTTGCTATGCTTTTTTTTTTATTTATTCTATATTTTTATTTCATACCAAAGGGCTCAGTCACCAAAGTTGTACCTTCACCTTTGCTCTTAGACTGCTCACACCAAAAGACTGAGATTTATATAATCTCCCAAATTATTTCTGACAAAGTGGATGATGCTTGCTGGGATTTATTCAGGTGTCCATGGAAGAAGAATCTCTGGCATAGCTTTCATCCTACTTCTAATTTCAACAAACAGGTCCCAGAAGAGTCGGATTCTCTCCAGCAAAGATCCTTGAACTACAGTGTGACTCTTACTATATAAATTTATCATCCTTCCGAGTCTGTATGAAAAGATCTTTGTAAAGTCCTGGCAAAACTCTGCCTTGAATTTGCCTGGTAGGACTCCTATTATCTCAGTAGCAGTGCAGCAAATGAGTCAGCAGAGAATGTGCCACTGGGTATATTACTTAATCATTCACATCTGCTGCATTTGGGAACACATCTGAAATAGGCATCGGTGTTCCCAGCCGTGCCCCAGGGAGGCACTTACCCTATGCGGGTGTGACTCAGCAGCATTTCTTAATTATCTGATGGTTGCAGGAGATTTCAAGATTGAAATTTTGTCAGCAGCATTTTATCCAAAGTGGTGAAAAGCTCCTAAAAAGCACTACTGGGACATATTCTTGCTAGCGTTATGGCACTGGGCCTTCATTACCATAAACAAACTCTGATACCTGAGTGTAGTCTTTTGGGGAATTTCATATAAAGCCACAGGAAGGCTCACTGCAATCACTTACGCGTGTGTCTTTCCCTAAAAGCAGCGGTACTCCCCCACGCAGGCCAGACCTGAGCTGGGCTCTCTGTCTCCCAAGGGATGGTGGCCTTCCCTCGCTGTCGGCAAGGCCGCGCTGCCTTGGGACGGGGGTCACAGCTTTGTTATCGTCTCACTGGGAGAACAGAGCTTGGCACCGGGTGTCTGCACAGTTTAAGGGTGGGATAACGGCAAAGGCCTTGAAAACGTGGGCACCGGTTGAGGAAAGAGTCCCCACAACAACTAACAAGGCACTGATGGGCCATTACCCATCCTTGAAAAAGTGCAAGGAAGAGACCCGGGAAAAGAGCGTTTCTGCTTTAGGCGAGGCAGCAGCGGCTGAAAGGGACCGAATTTGGGGGTGGGGAAGAGAAAGCAGATGCCCACTTCAGATCCAGCTTCCCTCATTGAAGAGCTCTTGGGGTGATCACCTCCGTGACAGTGATTGAGGCCATGGAGGCCAGTGGCCACCAGTGCTAGTTACACGAGTCAGCTCCGTGGTGTTGGACACTCACAGTCAGGGATGATTCCCGAGCAGGGATGGCTCGGAGTGTGCGATGGCGGTGACTCAGGATGAGTAAGAAGCAACCACCAGCGTGGAGGGTGTTGTTGACGCATGTCAACACAGCAGAGGTTTGTTTTACAGTTTAAAATATTAAAAAAGCACCATTATCAGCGTGTCCTTACCATAAAAGAAAAAAAAAAAAAAAAGAGAAAAAAAGAAACAGAACTCTTATTTTTAAGTAAGTGAAGAGTTAAAATTTGGGGTTTCATGATAACCTTTTCAAAACTGACTGAAGAACTAGACTGCTCCTGAGCTTCCTCTAGATGCAGAGAAACCCTTCATAGACTTCTTGAGAGCGCTTGTTAACTGAATATCAGCATTAGTTGCCTCGTAGTTTTGGAAAATTCTACCGCATTTCTGCATTTTTAGTTAACCAAGTACTACACATTTGCCTCCAAGTGACTGTGGGTCCCATGTAGGGCTGAAGGTCCATTGTTTTCTTCTTGAGGAGAGTCCCCCAATGTGGGCAGGGCCACCAGGGAGGAATGCCCTCGCTGCGCGTGGGACACATGCACTGGTAATTTTGAGTTAAAAAGTGTTGTATTTTCAAGTCTTTTGTCTGACCACTGGAGCTACCTGTCAGTTCTCCCACAAAATTGAAATTGTTTTCCTTGATGTTTTTGCAGGAATCCAATGGGGGGTCTCCAAGATGCAGAAGGCACCTGCAACGGTTGTGAAGCTGGAGCGCAGCACGGTGGAAAGCCCAAGTAAATGGTGCAGTTTAGGGCAAAAAAGCCAGAAAGATAAGATGTTTCATCTTTCCTGAACATAGTACTGTATCGCTAAATATGTGGATGGATTTTCGCTACTCACTTGCAGCCAGGATATCTTCTATTTATAACTTTTGCTTACTAGTAGTTACTCCCTCACCGCATACAGGGAAATTATTCCTTCCTAATTCTTTATGTTGAAGGCGATGCCATCCCAGCTAATACCCAGCCATGTCATGGAGATCATCCACAGCCCAGGAACATCAACCCCAACACAGGTAGATCTGTGGAAGGACCTCCTCGATTAAGGAGACAACTGCAGCAGGGCTGACTGCTCACCCCCTAACCAAGTGGGTGTGACCCCATCACTTAAAATGCTGCTAAAGTAGCAGTTTGCTGTCATTAGATAAGCAAACCACTTTCTCAACGTTATTAACGGAATAGCAGAATATAGACCACATGTACCTCCCCAACACCTCACATACACAACATTAAAAGACATCTAGTGAAAATGACAGTAGTGAACTATGTAAAACCTTGTTGTAAGGTTAAAGAACAGAAAGCTGGCTTTAATGTTTTAAGTGCCACCACATTTGACAATTTTGGGCTTTGGCTAGAAAGAGGACCTGACACACATTCCTGCTATTAATTGCTTTTGTGTTTACAGTCATAAGCTTCTTAAAACAATCTTCATGAGTAATACTCTAGAACAGTTCCAGATTTTCTGACTTTCCTAGCCCTGTTTAAAAAAAAAAAAAAAAGACAGTAGGAAAGCACTCAAAAACCATAAATGTTTTGCTAAAACCAACTCCTACATTGTTTCAGCTCCGCCACACTGCTGTTTCAGACCCAACACCAGAACTGAGTCCAGCCTTGTTGCCAGAGAACCTCTAATGTTAATGAACATTTGAGTACCCCTCCTTAGACACACACAGCACAGCCCATCTGGCTTCAGGGCATGCCCAGAAAATTACTTCTACTTCTTCCCCCAAGGGGTGAAAGCCTGCCCTATGGTCTTGGCAGATTTTGGGACAGTATGACCATCACTGGAAGGCTGCACAGGCACATTTGCAGGTGTGTGCTCATACCTGCAAGCTGCAGACTACCAGTTAGTTTTATTTTATCTTTGCTGTGGCAGCTGATTTTACTATCACTTCCTTTAAGGGAACAGATGGGCTTGCTTATTTTGTGTGCATATTTCCAAGCAAACCAGCCAAGAGTGGCCTGTGAATACAGCAAAGAAAGACCCCTCTTGGAAAGCCTTTCCTTGGGCATCCAACAAAAGAGAGAAGGAAGAGCTAATACTGGACGAGACCCAAGAGCTCTTCATATGAATAACTGCTAATGGGAGAAAGATGCCCCTGAGAGACAGAGCTGGAGGCAAGTTGTGACAATGGCTAATAACTCCAGAGGCCATCAGGGCTGCGGATTATTTAACAGCCCAGCATGCCTGTGGCATTAGACAGCCACCATCACCTACCAAAATCTTGAAGGATTCTGTTCAGTCTGCTTATAAATTACACCTGCAGATGAAGACAGAGCTTTTTGGTTTTCCAACATCAAACAAAATGTCCTTTCAGCAACACCTGGACAGGGTTTCTGCTTCCATCTCACTCTCCCGGTACTTTCTTGGTCAAACTGAATCCTGCAATCATTTTAGCTTTCAATCCACAATGGGAAGGTCAGACACTGTGAAGAGAGGCCAAAGCCTTTGTCTGCAGCCCCAAATAAGATTGCATTAGTTAAGCCTTAGCTGCCATTCTCAATCTTCTTCATTCACACTACACACTAGAAGCCAACTTGGTTGAAAGAAATTTGGCAAGTGCTCTTGGACCTGCATCCTCTGCTGTGCCTTTTTCCCCAAACAGTTAAACCAAGTATTTTCCTTTGCTATTAATGACAGATACTAAAGCATCTCACCAGTGCCAAAGCAGAGCAAATAAATGCGTGCCTGTTCAGAATTACTTGGTTCAAACCATGAGGATCTGATAGAAATTAATGCCTATGTACAAAGACTTTTTTCTTTTTATTTAAGCATTTTCATAGATATCACAATGCACATCACCATGCAGCATGCAAGTAAGTGACAAGGGGCACAGGATTATCTATCTATTAAACTTAACAAAACAGGAATTCCATCCCCAGAGGGCCGTGGAGGGATGATAATAGGAGGGCATAATGATTAGGACTGCAAAAACCTTCAGTCCTCTGACTTCATGCATGGTGGATTTTCTCCACTGTTCAAGTTGATATTACACCTGCAGTTTTTTATGCTATGGTTTCAAATACATAGCACTATCAGTACTATTTAGGAAGGACTAAGAGCATCAAGACCTTAAGACTCCAAAAGTAGCCTTGAAATACTGTTTTTCAGGTGACATAGCCAACAGGACCCTTTCTAATACTAATCAGGATAATTCTAAACTCCAACATCACCAGATCTCCTGAACTAGGGAAAAAAGCACTGCTCTGAATATATACTGCAGGTATTTATGGCACACTCACCTTGCAGTTACAGGTGCCTTCGTGTCAGTAGAAAGCAGGTTTGTATCACAGCCTCCATGGCAGTGAGCTCCAGGAAAGCTAATAAAGGGCTTTAGAGATGGGTATATTCAGTGCAATTGTAGGAATACAATTTAAGGCTGCAGTGTGAAAATACACAGCTAAGATCCCCTTAAGGACACTTTACACCAGAGCAGACCCTTCCTCTCCGAGAGAAGGATTATCAGTCTCCTACTTACTATAGGCTCACTGCTCTTACAGAACGAAAGCCCTGCAACATCAGTGGAGTGCCTTGACTGAGCCCACCCAACCACTCTCTCTCCAGACCTTGGGTCACACAGCAGAGGAAACACTCACAGGCAATAAATTTCTGAGACGATAAAGAGCTTTTCTCTCTGGCAGGTCACACCCTTCCCTGGATAGATTCACTCGATATCATATGCTGGCACCATACCTTCCAATGACTTGCAAGATGCAAGAGGCAATGGATGTGTCATCTCCTGGACTGCACCACCAGCATGCACTTATTATAGATATTAATTTCTAATGAGTAAAATAGAACCTGTAGAAATTGGCACACACACTTAACTTGTGTACGTGGTGATCCTGCCGTGTTCCGGCGGGGCGTGCCTGCCGCGCCCGTGGGCGCATGGACCCGGCTGGGCGTGCCTGCCGCGCCCGTGGGCTCATCACCCGTAGGTGCATGGAGCCGGCGGGGCGTCGATACAGAGGGGTGGGACTAATCTGCTCCGGACCACCTCCATTCCCTCCCAGCTATGAAAGTTGTGATCTGCAGGGTTGCTTTTGTGGCCACTGCTCCCATTCCGCTTGCAATGGTTAAGACTCAGGCTTTGCTAACAAAAAGCTTTAATTTATGGAACAGGCTTCTGCATGAGTTCAGGGCAGCATGTACAGCTATGCCTTCACTGCCAAGTGCAAGAGCAGTCTGATCTTCCCAGGATTTTCACTGACCCCTCACAACTGCTCATCGCAGTGGAAAGCATCAATCCAGCTGCTGACAGTGAAAGGCTTCCTGAAAGGAGAAAAGAAAAGTTTTTCAACAGGATGACATGCATGCATGTGACAGAAGAATCTGTTTTGCAGGATCAGTGTAATGGCTTCTCCAGTCTAAGACTCAGTAATTTGAAATGTGGTGAAACACCTTAATTGTCTGAATGGGGTGGTAGGACTGCACTGGGTTAGAAAAGCCGCTCGAACTATGTTAGAAAAGCGCCTCTCTATAGCAATTGTAGCAAAAGATAATGTTGGGCTGTGTCATTCAAGTAGATTGTCTCTGCTGTTAGGATAAAAACCAGCACAGTCCTTTTTTTCTCCAGAAAACTATAAAAAAAGATTCCCCATTTTCTTCCTAGAAAATTCAATAGAGATCTGCCTGAATATCCTGCAAAGGAAAGACATTACTTACCCTCACTGTTTGATGTTAGGCTTGGCACTCAGCAGAAGTTTAGGAATCTCTAGGGGGTTCCTACATGCTAACCATGGGTAGGATTCAGCTCTACATTAAGACTTTACATTCTGGTGTGAATATATTGCTATCAACATACAGGAAAGGTGTTCATGCTTCTGTTATAGATAAGGAAGATCAAGGATTCTTCTCTGTTGTCAATCACAGGCAGTGATGCTTATTTGAAGTTCTTTGTGGTATCCCATTTGTTTTTGTTGGGTTAGTAGATACACACGTTCTCTTCTCAGATGAGAGCTAAAGGCCAGGCAGGATGCAGTGAAGCTAAAATGGCACAAGACACCTGTGTTTGGACAGCTGAATGCAGTCCCACGTGTCCAGCAAAACTCAAACTATTAATCATCAATAAGAATATATGATCCCACAGGAAAATAATAGCTTAAAGCATTGTAATCTCCAATTTTCACTGCAGCAGAAGGTGTCAACTCCCTTGATATAAAGTAATCCAAGGATGCCTAAAAAACCCCACAACAGAGAAAAGCTGTGATCTTTCCACTATCACATTGCAAGAGCAACATTACAGATGTTTTTACAAAGTCCTTGGAGTGACAGTTAAAAGTTTGCATTGCCCTTCAACATACCATATCACAAAAATATGCAGAAATACAGACGGGATTTTAAAAAATCTGTAATGATCACTTTTCGACATGTACAGCAGAGGACTGTGTCTTTCACCTACTGACTTGACTGCAACACTGTCTTTTTTCTTCTAAGTTACTGGATCTTGCAGAGCGTTACTTACAGTGTTTGACAGTCTGAACTTGATATTGACAAGCTGAACTGAGGTATTTGTAAGTGCTATACTTTTGAAATGTATGTCAGTTTATCACTAAGTGAAGTGGTGCTTCACATTAGCATTGGCGTTATTAAAAATTCCACTAAATTTTGGTTGTATATATGTGTGTGTGTGTCTATATGTATATATAGTGAATACTGTAGTAGAAGAATTTCATTCTGTCAGCAGTTTTTTGCCAAGAAGACAAAATAGATGTCCACTGCTGGCTATTATTAGCTCCATTTTTCTGCTCTAAAGTCAATACATTTCTGCTACAATAATTTGCATTGTAAAAATATAACTATAAAATTATGTGATAACTCTACTGAAACTTAGTCTTTGGTCTTTCCAGACTTCTTTTATCTGGGACTTCCAGATGTGTTATGCTGCCTTTATTTTGTCTTTCAGATGACGATGTGGACCTAGAAGCTTTGGTAAATGATATGAATTCCTCATTTGAAAGTTTATACTCTACATGCAGCATGCAGTCGGAAACCACTCCGCTCCTTCAAAATGGTCAGCTTAACCGTAGTCAGTTGCCATCCTCAGGATCTGGTGCACTGCAGCCCATGTCTCCAAGGCAGAAGGTGCAGCGGTCTCAGCCAGTACGCATTATGGCAGTCAGGTAGGAACAAGGGACTTGCCTGCTTCTTGTTAAAGTTGGCTTGAAGTAGCTTCAAAAGAACTACATTTTAAAATAGGAGATCCACTTCGGTAGGAGCCTAGTAGTGTTAGACTGGACTTTTGCATAGATAAAAATGATGTACCAGGTAGGTGAAGGATGTGTATTCTCCATGTGTTTTATAAAATGCAAAAATGTCACATTTTTACCATGTTTTTAATCAATGTTTGATGTACCTGTCGTAGCAGACATGTAGAAGCGTATCATTGGTACCAATTTGCAGAAATGATGTCCGTATTTGGATTTATTTCCAAACTGTTAAAAACTGTTCTCTCAGATATGGTGCCTACTGACAGCTTCTTGGTTTTATAAAACATAAGAGATCATGTAGGTAGATGAGGGTGCATTCAGCTAGTTTGGATATACAAAAAATACCTCTCTGTGGAGGTTTCCTTAACAGTCCAAGACAAACAAAGAAAAAAGGAGCATATCCCAGTTATTTAACTGTTCTTCCTAGAGCACTTTCAGCTCTTTCACTTGAGTGCATTATGTGAGTCATTACAAAAAAAGAAGTGTTTAACTTGTCTCGCCGTTGTCAGGATGGGGGGAAACTTCCAGCCAAAGTAAGAACACATAACATGGCTTAAGAGACACAAAAATTTTATACAGAAGTCATTTACATGAATTTTGGTAGAGGCCCTATGAAATAAAGGTCAAAGAGAGCAAAACCTGTTTGTTAATTTTGAGTAAGCCTCTACAAATTCCAAATACAAAATCATTTCTCTAACCACTAGGTCCTGTGTTGACTGACTTTTAGTGTGGTCATAAAAATGCAGTTATCAACAGTAGCTAGTTTTTCTTATTAATATTCCATAAACTCAAAGCAAACAAATCAATCAGCAGAAATATTTGCCACTTACTTGATCTTTGGTGGGCTTGATCTTTTTGAAAGCATCAGCAAGCTCATATCTCTGCAGTATCAGCAGGAGGAACTGGTTTGGATCCATAAGAGATGCACCTATCTATTAAAAAAACAAACTGATATGAACATCAGTTACTACTAGAGTTCTTCATTAATTATGAAAAATACTCTTTTACCAAGAAAAAAATTTTACAATCACACAAATTTAATTAAAATAAAAATAAATTCCATGAAAATTTTATGAGTCAAGCAAGCAATGATTCAGAACATTATACCTGGAGCATGATGATATCTTTATCGTACATCTCTTCTCTGCATTTAACATCTTGATAATAGAATACCTGAGAAATAGGAAAACAAAATTTCAGTAGAGAAGTAAAGTAATGCACTATCAAATGTGCACCAGTTCATATCTGAGGCTTTTTTAAACTGTACAGCACCTTTACTGAGTAAGGGAAAGTACTGTGTTTCTTTCAAAACAAACATGCACTTTGATGGAAGTGAAAAATGTTTTTTCACCTATCCAAAGTCTATGCCATACTTCTTCATACGCCATTCCAAGACAACATCATTCTAATGTTGTTGCTACTGATTGAAGTCAAAACATCCTCCTCCTCCTACCCCAGTTCTCAGAGAGACAATTCTATTGGGGCCACCAATATTTCCTCTGATTTCACCAAAGGGTCCTGTGAAAGGTTGTAGCACTGCTACATATTAAGGTGTCGCGACTAGATCATACCTGCTTCAACCATCAGCCAGAGGGATCCACCTGCACATAATTTACACTGAGGTGATGCATCCACCCTCTACTTTCACATATTGGAACTTGCTTGAAGCAGGTGCTCTTGGATAACTTACACACACGCTATGCTTTTGGACGACCTACTATAATCCACTGCACACCCCTCGGTAGGCGGATGTCAGTGCCAGAGCGGGGAGCAGGGAAGAGCATCTCCCCAGGAGAGAGAAAGCCCAAAACGTGGAATGAGTTAGGCAGAGAAAGAGGCAACGTGGCATTAAGTGCTGTCATTCTGTGGACACTGCTGCACTAAGCAACAGATTTGCTACTTCAGTCAGAATGGTAAGAATTTGAAAAATAAAGTATCCTACAGGAAAGATCAGATGGGGAGAAATTTTACATTATTGTAATTACAGTCTTGGTTCAGGGGCCATGGAATCTGGTAGTTTAGATCCAGATCCAAATGCTGTGCCTTGGACTGATGGTCTGCAAAGCAATTCTGCCATCCTGCTAATGTCCTTGTGGAAAGATCGTAAGAGAGGAAAAGACACAAACACTTCAGAATGGCAAGTATGCTCTTAATTACATAGTGACAGGCATCGAGAAAGAGTACAAAATAAGAACTGGTATGTCTTGATTTTGGAAAAAGTTATGATACAGATGAAATCAATACTTTCTTCCTATTCCCTGCACATCGGCACTGCATGTGTCACGTTAGTCTCTACTTTTCTCATTTGGAGATAGAGCAATCTTTCAATTAAAAGGATTGCTACAAAATCTCATATCTAATTAGCATGTAATTGTAGGAGGGACACAATCGGTAACTTTGCTCTTCTGGTTTTGGTAGTAGAGAAGCTGCTGCTCTCTTGGCTGCAATCAAACAGGTTTGTCCCCAGGACGTGTCAAGGTGAAGGCCACCTTGCTTGTTCCCTTCCCCTCACCTGTGTAACCTGTTAAAGACAGTACAGATTCTCCTCTCAACCTTAGCATCCCCTAACCAGAGCCACTCCTGGGTCTGGAGGTAGTACAACTGCATCCTGGAGACACACAGGCGCACAGGAAAAACTCTGTAGAAAGTGCATCATTAACTGGGGGAAAAGGAAGGCTTTAAGGTGACATTTGCAGAGGAGAATGAAGGGAGGACAGCACTCTTCCTCGCTGTTTCTCCCAGGGCTCCTATTCATACCATGCTGGGAATTGCCAGCACAGGTAGCCACTGGTTAATCAAATCCAGCTTCACTCCTCATATTTCTGCTGAAATTTGCTTTCTGTACGTAGACCATTTACTCCAGCTGCAAATCCATCGTGTTATGAGGAAACAACCAAGCTGAAAGGCAGCTTACCATAATGGAGTGCAGTCTGGCCTTCCCCGTCCTGAAAAAGAGAGAGACTTGATTTTAGAGGTATAGGTAACGTCGTGGGGATACAAGTAAATCCCAGTTTAAAATAAATAAGCTGAATCACAGCAATATTTTAATTGACTAGATAAACAGCCCAGGACACCCAGCTACCTGGCAGTCAGATTTTGAATCATCATCCACCATCAATCCATATTGATGGATAATCAATATCTATCCACCCATAAGAGTGTGTGGATCACGTCATGACATGAGTATAATTCAGTTCATAGTGTTATCACTTCAGCCCATAAAAATGAAGGATTTCAGTCCTACGGCCTTAATTTGGGACCCTTGCTAATCCTGATGCTTTAGTGCAAGATGCTTCTGTGCAAGCCCAGCCTTGGCCAACTATTCAAGAGAAGCGTAAAGCACCGCGACGCCACACTCTTCAGCACAGGGGAGCACACAGTGGGAAACCCCCTCCACTTTTCTTCCACCTAAATAAATCTTAGGTCCCTGCTCTTCAGAATTCAGGCTGGCCAAAGGTGGACCCAAAGCCCAAATAAGTTCTGTTGTGCTGTGGCATCCCTGCAGGATGAGGGTGAGGAAAGGGCTATGCACAGTGCTTGGGAATGAGAGCTGGTTGCCCAACTCATCCTTGTGAAACACCTGCAGCACAAGGGCAAAGCAAACTGCATGATTTGAAGACGTTGGCACACAGCTCCCTCTTCAAGCTAACATGTACGCCACCGCGTCAGCTGCAATGGTTTGGGAAGCGTGTGCCCTTCCCAGACTCGGCAAGCACGGGCGGAGCTTTGTCGGTGAGCGGTCGGTGCTCACGTGGCATGTCCAGCAGTGCAAACCCAGGCACCTCACCATGCTGCAGCCTTGTCCTGCCACAAGAACAGGTGAAGTAACAGAAGGAAAGAATTACTGGCCTCTTTGCTTTCACTACCGCACCAGGATTAGCCTCTAATTCAGTTCTTTGCCTCCTTAATTTATTTGCATCTGTTTATGGAGACTTAAGTTTTTAATTACCATCATCTTTGGGATTAAGGTGCAAATTCTATAGCCTGCTGTGGATTCTGGAGCAGGCAAAAAGGAAAAGAACAGGAAAACAGGTAGAAATCCCACTCATAGCTGTTTGGAGACTACTGGTTTTCTAGCCCATCATTCTGTTTGGTATTAACCCCGTTCAGCTGAGGAACTAGGAACGACTTGTCTTTCAGGGTGGGAGGTGCCACACTGCTCTGGGACACCACACGAACACAACAACCACAGGAGCGACAGGGACAAAAGAGAAAAGCCAGATGTAACAGGCATTTGCTGCCTAAACATCCATTTCACGTCTTTTCTGAGCAAAAGGTGGGGGGGTGTCAGATTTTTCCTTCCACATGCTGCTATGCCCCCCATTCTTGGCACTCGTGTCAACATTTGGAGGCACCTCATTTCAGGAGCCTATTTCTGCCCAAATTGTGGGGAGCGTAATGCAAGTGGGTGTCATTAGAAGATACCACAAACCAAACAACTGAAGGAATCAAGGACGACATCCATTGATTATTCCACACTAATAAGGTAACCAATCTGAGCCAGAGCCCCCAAGCGGTCCTTAAGCACATGCCTGCTCGGAGGAGTGACAGGGCTGGCACTGACTTCAGCAAAATACGGAGCAGGGCTGGGGAAGAAGAGGCGGGAGTGCTACGAATGAGTTATTAGAAAGGCAGGCTTTCAAATATGCAGGTTGTGTGTGTGCTGGGGGATGGGAAACCAGCTCCCCTCCATATTGCCGCCTTCAAAATTGTAGCCAAGAAAACCTGCAGGTGAATGGGATTGGAGACATGCAGCAGAAATCCCTTTCCATGGGAATGCTTTGCTGCAAAACTCCTTATAAAATACGTAGGACTGCTCCAGGAATACTACAGCCATTTGTTCCTCTTCCAAAAGCCTGAGTAAAGCACTGCTGCTTCAGCAGCAGGCTTTGGGCTAACGAGGCTTTTTATTTCTCTTAGATGTACTTTCTGGCATTTGTTGGGCTAAGAAGGGAGCGCAAGTTTCACCATGTTCTGCCTTAGCCCCATTTTTCTTTAAGAAAAGTCCAAGGCTGACCTTCTTCCAGATGCTGCTCTTTC
>JANZLP010000076.1:37089540-37099778 GCA_026930925.1 Chelictinia riocourii
AAACCACCAGCTTGAAAGTAGATTGTAGAGGGAGTTAACTTCTGAACTTTTTGAATAAAAATTTCCTATGATCAGTTTTATTTTTACTTAAACTTTATCAAAAATTTAAAAATGTGAACACAAAAACCACTGACTTATTTTAATCAAAAACAGATTTTGTCTAATAAAGTAAGGAGAGTACTGACTTCTGAGAGTATCAAATAAAAAGGGGATTGGAAAAAATTACTGAAGATCATTTTAGGAAGGAAAATTATTTAATTGATCTAATTGCTTATTTTAATTTTTTAAGTGTATATTTTTTTCCTGCACTAGAAGGAATGTATAAACTAGAATTCTTTAAAATGAAAAAAAAACCCCAAAACAAAACAAGAAAAACAACCAACTATTTTTACTGGAAAAGAAAGATCTAAGCTAGGCTTAGTTCTGTTGATTTCTGTCATTCCTTCAGTCTGAAAGTGCATATGACAAGATTAAACACAAATGATTTATGATCCTCTTATCTTTAGAAAAGCTGAAGAAACAATGGTTGTTATGCAAATTAAATGAGAACTTGAGATTTGAGTTCTTAGGGAACAATAAAAGTATGGTTGAGTAATTGTGGACTAGAAACAAATCTGCAGGGGAACACTCAGACATCTGAAAGATCCACTTGTTGGCTATCGTAGAGCAAGCAGGTTTAACTGATGTCTCTTTGAAACCTTCTGAATCTTACGCTAAAACATTGCTTAGGATTTTTTTTTTACAACAAAATGAAACCCTCAGTGCTAAAGATCAAATATTTACTGCATTTCTCTCTTTTTCCTAGATGGTGTCAAAGAGAGTGCACAAGGGAGGACAATGCACCTTGCTGCTTACAATCCCGTGCTACTGTCCACAGCAGAAAGGAGCAATGCCCAGTAACTGGGTCCAAAAATATCAGATGCTGAAGCTGTGGATATCAGATAATTAGGATGTTGGGAAAAGGAAAACAAAAGGCATCATTCCTGGGGATACCTAGGCACGTCATTCCAACAGACTTTGACAGCCCAATCAGGACCTGTAACTTAGCTGCCCAGTAGCTATGAGGGACACATAAGAGAATTAGAGGTGAAAACTTTATTTTAAAAAGAAAAGAAGCAAAAAAGATCTTGCTGGAATGGAAGACAACAGGAAAAACTGCGCCTGGCCAAGACACTGCAGCAATGGGGGTATGTCCTGATAGCACGTCTCAAATATAACTCCTCAGGGCTAGAGTAGGTTGTAAAGTTGCTGGCAGCAACACTAACTAGAAGTCACATTTTTGAGAGAAGTTATTTAGCCAACAAAACATGGCAAGACCCTCCTTCTTTTTCTACCTTGTTACTCCTCCAGAGCTGCAGCAATCTCTCCTGCCTAACACATTGAAAGCAAACATGATAAAGGAACCACTAATCTGCTTAGTTGTATTTGGGAATTGAGGAGTGTTGCTAAAAGCACACCAGACACCCTCAACATAATCTTATATGCATTTTCTGATCTCTTGGACCATCTGTGATGAGCTACAACTCCAGATTCACAGGACACACAGATGACTCACTGAAGGGTAGCACCGGCTACAAACTAAGTATCTCAAAGACAAAATGATGATTGCAAAGCACCGAGTTGGATGTTCATATGCTATTTGATGACGCAGGAGATGCTACCAGAGGGGCTAACAAGCAGTCACGTCAACCAAGATGGGTTGTGGTTGGCAAATCTAGACAGACAATTCCCCAGTTAGAGAATATTGCTCAGATATTCTCAGTTTAGAAGCAGCAAACTCCTGACATCCTGGTGACCAGTGCCGTGCGAGATGTTTTCAGATGGGCACAAGGTTGAAAGCATCAACCCTCAGGAAATGCAGTGCCACTATCAGTGCCATTTTGCAGCCAGATGACTGTGTTTTTAAACCACCCTATCCCAAGAGGAAACATTTTCTGCACTGGGTACAGCTGTGATACATTCCTATGCAAATGAAGCAATTTTCTCTTTTTCTCTATGAAAAGTCTCCCATTTCTTCCCCATCACTGAGTTTATCTCCCAGTGGACTTGATAAAAAGCAATACTTGAAGGGTCCTTTTTTAACTGATCACAGAAAGGGACACATTCAGCCCTAAGATACATGCCAATGAAAGTCCCATTGACTTAACCAGGGAATTTGCATGTTTATCCTTCATCAGAAGTTCTCAGTAATGACATCTTACCATCCTTTAAATCCTCAGTAAGACTACTTCTGCCATGACCCTCCATGCTACTGCTGTCTGGCATTGCTTGGGGAAGCAATGAGCCAAGAATACCATTTTTCTGCTGATCTCTGTTTTGTTCTCTTCCATTCACTCAGTCTTTCCATTTGCACTACCTGTTGCACTGCATCTGATGCCAAGATGATCTCTTTGGCATAGGGATGGTCTTTGCTCTTGCTTGATGCCTTGACTGGCATTTCTACCAGCTACAACAGACAAAATAAACTAGAAGAGCTGAGGACAAAATTAAACCTGCCATTATCTATGTGCCATTATACAAGTCTGCCTTGCTCGGTGCATAGAAAGGCACCGCAGTCGCATTCACTGTTCACATGCATCTGGGGAGAGAACTGGGCAGTGCAGTGAAAACTTGGGTTTTTAGTAAATGTTTTAAAAGCTTGAAAAGATTTAATTTTCTACTCAAGTTGGGCTTTCTGTTCCCCCAGGCAAAACAAAACATAACAATTTCTCTATGATTTTGTAGTTATTCTTCGGTAAATTCAGAGAGCTGCTTCATATTATAATTTACATTTGCACAAGAGAAACACGAGCTGATAAGCAAAAAGAAAAAAAGATGATTTAAAACAGGTCTAAAGGAATGCTTCCCACAGTATGCTCTAATTTACATAATTTTCAGTTTTAGACTCTTACTGATACACATTTACAATCTGTCTTTACACCGTGGTTTAACCCAAGCAACTGGGCTCCCATGGCTTAGCTAGTTGTTTC
This sequence comes from Chelictinia riocourii, assembly GCA_026930925.1. Lineage (NCBI taxonomy): Eukaryota > Metazoa > Chordata > Aves > Accipitriformes > Accipitridae > Chelictinia > Chelictinia riocourii. Next base: position 37,092,510 of record JANZLP010000076.1, read on the forward strand.
TTACTGGCTGATGAATGCAAACTGACCACATCCATGCTTAACTTCTCCAGCTGAGAAGTAAAATTACGGATTTGAAGTCACCATAGTTCTGAGTTTTTCTGCTGCTGTGAAACATCCAGATCGAAACTGTCTTCATGGTTTAAATTAACCTCTTTTACTTTACAATTAGGACTGGAGGTGAGGGTGTATATGATCACTTCCCATCATTCAAAACACAAGCACTCGGTTATTAAGCTATGAAAAATTGATCATGTGCAATTGCTGAGCCATAACTTTACAAATCTCTTCTGAGTTTGACCACTGAAATTTAAAGTGCAATGCTCAATTTCATACCACTTCAGAAGCCAAATTACTGTGTAATCTGTGAGCACTGCTTGAAAATATCCCGACAATAGCACCTGGAATAGGGTATCACAGAGAAGGTAACCAGGTGGCTTTTGCAGACCTGGCTTCTTACTTACATTTCATCTGCACAGTCTGAATGTGAGCAAAACTTGGTTAAAAAAAAAAAGAAAAAAAGGGTAAATTGAAATTTCCTGCACACAGGTAACCCTGCCTCTGGCTGAGTCCAAGCATGTGTCAAGGTCTCTCTGTAGCACATTCCAGCCTACTGCTTTCTGAAATACTTCTCTTGTCTTCCTTCTGTGTTTGAGAAAGACAACCAGTCAAAACCCCTTCCTTACTGTCTTGTTCATTAATCACTATCTTGCTTTGAGGGCCATGCTGAAAAGGAGACATTTCTCATCTGATCACCAAGCCAGGGAAGGAAAATGCCTATTGATAGAGCTGGTGCTTTCCTTCTCTTCCAACATCTCACACACACACAAAGCTCATCACTAACTGTGCTCGGCCTCTCTGTCAGCAGCAGGGATGCGTGGGATTTTCTCCAGCATGCAGCTGTATGGCAGGTTGGCCTCAGCAGAGAAGCTGCCTGGAGGTTTGGCCGTCTCCAGCCACACAGCTCTATGTCTGTGCCACCCCTCTCCATGGCTCTGCTACCCAGCCACAGCTGCCTGGGGCGCATGTATCCTATGAACCAGACCTCTGAAACCATCCTGGATAAAAATAAGCTTTAATGCTATTCCCATTCCTTTCCCCTGCCTCACAAAAATACTGCTGCATGTACAGTAGAGGAAGGAAATATCACAGGGGGAAAAAAAAAATCAATTAAAAGAAATTTGCAAACCATTGTGTTAGAGCATCTCATTTAGAGCAGCCACTTTTTATCTGTAGGGCAAGTAATTGCAGTACTATCACAGCAGTAACATCATGCATCAGAGGAGGTGACAACATTTTTAGGGGTATTTATTGTAAGCATACTAAATTCAAGACTGTACCCTGCAAATTAATTTTCAAGGGTGACAGAAGTCAGCTGGCTAGAACTGTTATTGCTAATAGCTAGAAAAGACCCACTTAATCACTTTGCATTTTTATTTGCAGAAGATAAAGAAACATTTCTTTCACTAATAGTTTCATGCTTGTTTCATCTCATTTTATCTGGACTGCAAGATCTGTTTAATTTCATTTGATCAGTTTTCTAAGGATCTTATGTGAACAGTGCACTGCAGGCCACTCAGCAGTACAGAAAACATTTCTGCTAAATGAACCTCTAAATCTTGCAGTGTATTTGTTGTGGTAATGGAAATAATAGAAAGTTAGCTCTAAAAGCTCCAAGAAGGGTTAAAAAATTAAGAAATGCTTGCCATGACAATCATATCAAAAGACATTCCTCAGTTTCATTGACAATTTTATTATCAACAAAATGTATTCAAAGCCCTGAAAAAAAGGTTATAAAAGTTACTGAGAAACGTACTTTGAAAAGCCTTACCTAATGACAAGCACTACAAAGGTTAATGCAGTCAAGAATTTTAACCTGAGATCTGAAAAAGATTGAGAAAAGTTGTTACTAGCAAATTTACACCCTCATCTAGGAAAAGGAAGCCTGTTTGGGGAAGAATCAAAAGAAATATTCCTTACCAACATAAGGCATGTTACGAAGTTCTGAGCATGCCCTCACTATCAGGAACAAAAGGTAGAGAATGTATGTGGTTGCCACCACAAGAAAGAAGATTTTCATTCCCTATAAGAAGAATTTTTATTATTTATTCAGATTTGTCTATTCCTTTTCCCTTGATAGAAGTCATTATTTCCCAAAGCACAACATAGAACAGTCCATTTATTCAGAGAAAGTAGGCTCATGAAATGAAGTACAAAATGAGGATGGCTATACACCAAGGTAGGTTTGGGGGAATGTAAAGAAAGGATGTTTAACAGAAGTCATAATTTTGTTCACTGAGTTCACAGTGAGCTGTGACTCAATGATTCGCTAAAAACACAGCTCCTAAGAACAATACAAGGACCCATATAAATCAGATCTTCCTCAGGAAATCATCACCTCAAGTAAATACTTTTAAAATTATTTTATAGACTCTGGCTTGGAACCCGGGTGTCTCAAGAAGGATACCTCACAACCGCATGCGTATGCACGAGTACCACTGTTATCTTCTCTAACCACGCACTGAAACATGCCTTGTAGCAGAGAGGGAAAAGGAATTCTGTAGCCTCCAGAGCAAGGAGAGAGTCAAGATGATTTTGCTCATTCACCACCCCCCCACCTCCGCTTATCATCATGCAGGAGAAGGAGGGTGATCTATTGATACTGGGTGTAAAGACAGCCGTTCTTCTGATCCAATGTTGCTTTTGTTAACAGCAGCGAGCTGGTGAAAGAGAACAAACGGTCTCCCCTACGTGCATTGTTAGGGTAGGAGACAAAAGAATACCTGTTTTGAATCACTGAGGACTATTACTGCAACAAAGTACAAGATAACGTTTTGCCAGAGGATACAAGAGATTCTGAGAGGAGCAACAATGAAACCAGACAACCTTTCCATCATCTTATCAAACTGCTTGGGGTACTTACTGAACAGTAGGGGGAAATAATAGCAAATAGAGAGCAAACACAGTTAATCTTTATACAAAGGCTTTTTGATAAATAATAAAACAGAGTTAAGACTGGCATGCTGGCCTTTGCCAACTCACATTGCTTAGAAGACAGGATATAAGGCAGGCCTAAACAATTTTAAGATAAACAAATACCTACGCAACAGGGAAATGTTGCATGAATGAATTTTCTCATTCTCCTTTTTCAAGCAATTCAAGAAGCAATCAAAGCACTCTGAGGTTTGGTATGCTTTTACATACTTTTTTTGACACGTTGCTTTACAGAAGCTTCGTAACAGCCCACTATCAGTAGCTTTGGTGACACTGTATGGTATGTAAATGGAATAGGCAGATCTTTGACATAAAAATAATAATCTCTGGTAAAATTACAGTACTACAGTGTATCATAGCATCAGAACTGTGGAAATATTAATACATGGATCTTTGACAATACAATGTAAGATGTCACTTTGAGCAGTTATTATGCTAATAACTGATACTTATTATAAAACAACATGAAAGAGGTAAGCTATGTGGGTGTAGAAAGGGATATTTAGTATTCAGAAAATGTATTAAAAAGGAAAAAAAAAAAGCAAGTGCTTCATACAGCATCTAATCCCACATTAGGCAGAAGAGGAGTTCCCTGGCAGATGGGTGTCAGGGTACCCTGGGACTTGGATGAAGCAGCGCATTTTTTTCCCCATCAAAGCAGCTCTTTTCCTCCTAGTAGTTATGTTATAGTTTGCAGTAAACTTTGGCTGACTGCCTATTTGCCTTTCTGAACATGGATAAGCAGGATTTCATACTCATGGCCTCAGTGATGTTCACTAGGAGTCAGGACAAGAAAAGCAACTGGGAAGGGAAAGGGCATACACTGGAAAATAATTTTAACAATTCTGAGAACAGAAAATTTAGCCTCTTTGTGTGTGGATTGTGTAAGATATGACAGTGATGTATTACGAAAAAGGCAGACAAGGAAAGAAAAACATAGCCAGGAGAAGCAATGAGAATTATGAAGGCATGCATCAGTTAACTAACTGATTATGCATTTGAATAATATACTATTGTGAATATTGCTTTTCCAGGAAACTATGCACTTTTGAAAATAGCATTAAAAGGTTTTCTGTACTTACAGCTTTCTGATGAAAGTACTGTGGGCCAGAAATGTATCCAATTACTAAGCTACATCTGAATGTGCACGGCATGGCACATTAGCATCAAGAACAACTGAGGTCAGAAATGCAAGACAATGTAATATGTGTGAAAACTCTTGCTGTAACAGTACATGGCAAATTAAATTTTCCTGCTGAAACTGCAAGATCCAATACAGCAGAAGCAGTATGAGCAGAAACCCCTCTATATTTTCAGAAATACCCTTGAATCTGCAGCCCTGATGTTGTACCCAACTGCTACACAGCCTGGCAGACATGCTGGGATGAGGTGCAATCCCTGGTTCATCAACAGATGCTTCAAGCACCTTATGCAATATGATATTGGAGGCATATTTTCTTTGGGAAATATGCATTCCCTGAAAAACAGTATTTTGCCTTAAATTGCAAATAGCCTTGGGCAGGCAATTGCACAAGGTCTGGGAGAACTGCTTTATCACCCCACTACATTTGACTTAGACCAGGGGTTTCTGTGGCAAGTCCAGCATCCAAATTTCTGCCCCTGTCATGAAGTTTTGGGTTGCTCTGGGGAGACTTTGTGGGTTTTGTGAAAACATCTCCTGAAAGCATTTTTGTTTCATCTTGATGAGGAATGGGAAATCTTTGAAATCTCAGAAGATGCTCAGATTAAATCTTACCCTGCTGAGAGTATAGGAGCTCCCCTATAGGATCTTATCAAAGAGCACAGCAAGAAATACCCTTTCTTTAGGCAAGTGGAGTCTTTCCCAAGCTGTCCTTTTCTGTAAGTCAGAGCAGAGCTGAATTTCTTCACATAAAATGGAAGTAATTTCCTCTTGACACAAGTTTATCTTGATGTAAGGGCTAATTGATAGCTTGCAGGGCACTTGTGTTTTCCAGACTGTTGGTTTTGCTCTAAGCACAAATTTACTCAGTGATGAGAATATTTTGACAACTCTGCCTATCTGTGCTCAGGAACTGCAGTTTGGTGTGAATTTTCTGGGTGCGTTGACCCAGTTTTAAAGCCTAAAACGAGCATGCTCCAGATTAATATGGAAATACTGTAGTTGGCAAAATAAAACAAAGAAACAGGGTAAATAAGCAGAAGTACAGTAAGTTCCGTACAAGAACTTTCAGGAGAGGTTTTGCTTAGCTGGCAGTGGTGTGTTTTTGTCCTTACATTTTCTCTAGAAGGTAATTGTTAAAAAAGTGATGTGAACCAGCTTGCAGAAACATGTCATTCTGACCCACTTGCATGTCCCCATGACCACATCTCTTCAGCAAATCCCTGCCTAGCTGTAAACACACAAAAAGGAACATGTCAGTTCAAACAGAATTAGTTTTGAAGGGAAGGCACATGTTGCTGCATTATTCCTTTGCCTTTCTGGATCTAATAAATGTCTCATTTAGAATTCTCTCTCATTCATATTTGTGGTGTTTATTTTTATGTGCTTCTCAAAGCTTATTTTTAGGCAACTCATGGCTCATTCTTTAGGAATAAAGAAAATCTTTTTGTTTTTATGCACTGTTGTGTGAGCAGAGCTAGGAAGACTGTACTTGTTTTCTTTAGATGATATGACAAATTAGCTTCTTCCAAAATATTACACTCTGGGGACTATGATCGCAGGAAGTCTGAAAGAACATTAGAATACATTACCAGAGCTCTGTGCAAGACATACATGTACATTTGTTGTGTACAGAGCAAGGTTTTAAGTAGAAATGTTCAAATAATTTTGCTAAAAACTCCCCTAACAGTGTCTCTGTGCTGTGCACAGTCACCAAAAAAAAAAAAAAAAAAAAAAGCATGCTACAAGATAGTTGATTTTGGTGCATATTTTGAATGTGGAAAAGCATTTATACTGATTATACAGAAAAATAGAAAAGAAGCTCAGTGCTTCTCCCTTTTATTTTTGTGATCCAAAATCTGTCTATAAATAAAATGCACTTGCTTAATAGAGAAGGATTGTCACTTTACTTCACCATTTCTGTCTTAGGTAAAATTAGCTGGGTTGCTAAGCCATCAAAATACAGCTAAAAGGGTAGCAATGATGAGCCCAGCTGTGTACCTTGTGCTCCCATGGAGCAGTTCCTTGTCCTTTGTTCTTCGCTGCCTTTTGTCTCTTCTCATTGAGGAGCACACAAATTATGGTATTGCCTTTAAATGTGAATTCACCTTGGCCACTTTTTATTCCAGTAGCTGGTGGGAAGGTGACATGGATACCTGCTCACAGTTCCTCCCCAGAGGATTTTTGACTGGGGCAGATTGAAGAATAATAACTAGATGGCCCCGCTGTACAAAGGCAACCAATTACTGGTTGAAGCAGGTAATTATGATGCTGAACACAGCTCAGAAAGTTAACATCTTGGCAACTAGTTTAATTTTAAAATAAAACCTCATCCTCAGTATGTTCTGTATGCAGAGGAACTGTGCTATTTGCATTTGCTCAAGCCAAAATATCAAATTTGGATCAGACTTCCCTTGCATTGAGATAATAAGTGTGGGATTTCACATCTGGCCTTTCAGGCTGGGCTTGTTTTGATAAGGCACCAGCAGCAATTTCACTTTTTTAATAAAGCCATCAGAAATTGCTTACCATGGTTTTGCAGTGTGGTGAATAGCTTTTTATGACTTCTACCTTTGGCTTGATGGGTTTCCTGTTCATCCCGTTAGCTTTCATGATGGAGGGGAGAGTCTAAGATGACAAAAACAGCAAGGGAAAAAAACCTGTGTTGGCAACTGCAAGCTGTGTGAGCATTCAGACCGCCCAAAATGTGGGTGTCTGCAGAGTTACTGCAGAGAACGGCAATGTTCATAAGCAGATTACTGAGTCATGAGCATGTTTTGAATGTGATTACAAGCAGAGAGACAGAATTAGTCTTTGATTTCCATAAAAAATTAATGAGGGAGGCAGACAGGGACAGACAAATTGAAGAGTTCACTTGGTTAATTTTCTAGCCAGCAGCTATTGTAAATGTTCCTCCTATTTAGCAAAGAAAGATACTAAATCTACATTGGTTACATTGGCCAAGAAAAACTATTAGTGTGCTAGAGGTTTACCTGGGGGCAAACTATCAGCAAATTAAAAAAGCAACAACATGCTCATTTGGGGACATTTTGATGCATCTTCCACAAGTGCAGTCAATTAAGAGCTCCTCTGGAAATTATGTTTAGCTGCTGTGCTCCTGTGCAGCAGCTCTGCCT
>JANZLP010000076.1:37246581-37256869 GCA_026930925.1 Chelictinia riocourii
CAATAACCAAAGAGCTATTCAAGCCAAAGGAATCTGCATAAATCACACTGCAGGACAGGATCAGTGCTCGCAAACCCATGCGTTACATTTCCTCTCCGTCCCGTGTGACAGAGCAGCACAAAGCACCCGGCCGGTGCCTAACTTGCACCATGCAACTCCGAAAAATCTTATGGTGTGCAGACCTACCCGCACCTGCTGCATCTGCATTTACTATTCCTGCAGAGACACTAAGGTCCAAACATTTGGTTTGCACCTTGTGCTGAAGGCATAGGTCCAGTGAGCAGTTTATATGCCATTCTACTGCCAAATATGTGATATTAGTAACAGGTAAGCCAAAAGCCCTCCTGCTGGGTTAAATTCTACTGAAATTTCCCAAATTCAGGGAATGCAAGTCACCTGTTGGCAGCAGAGCACAGGACTTCTGAATACATGCAGACGGGTAGTTAACATGACACCAGCTTACCTTGCTTCCTCTCCTCCACCCTATCTCCTTTTTAAATCTTGGTGCTTGCACCCCTTCACAAAAGATCTTTCTCTAAGCAGGGGTTACCAAGGCCAGCACAGGACCTCCACCCCAAAATAAACCAGTTACCTCCATGCAAATGCCATTCTTAATAGTCTAGGTGTTAACTGCAGAACTTTCCTTGTGTTCCCCAATATACATGTTAGGTAATGACTATTTTGGTATTGGCCATGATTTGAAGCTGTAGCATGTCCAGCTTTATAAAAATACATTTATTGATTAAAGTAGATTATGTCATACTATTAATACTAATGCAAAGCGAGTATCTTGTTCTTACATAAACCCCACTATCTTTCAAATACTAGCTTAGGAAAGTCAGATATGCTTATATATTATTATTACTATTACTGTAAAATTATTATAGGATATTATAGAATCACAGAAACTTGATAATCCTTAAACAACACAGCATTTAGGTAACTTAAAACTTGCTGTGACAATGCAATACAATTTTTTTTATATTGTTCACAGGGATGCCTTCAGAGACTGCAAGTTTTGTAATTTTGTAAAAAATATCTCAGTCTGAAGTCCTGAACTATGGGTGAAAGTGAGATATACTGAAAACTGATTTCTTAGCTACCCATTTCTACTTCTTGGTTGGGTACTGAGTTCTACTTTTGCTACTTATATAAATTTGGTATACAAGCAAAGGTCTGTACTGCTTTAGGATAGATGCTATTTGATGTATCAGAAATCTATGATAATATATACCTGTATTTTTTAAAGTCATCTATGCAAGGAATCAAGAAATTTTCATCCTTCTCCGAGGTGTACTTCAGGGTGATAAAACTGTCTGCCAGTGCCGGAACATTCTGACATTTGGCAAATCAGCTGAATCTGGCAGGTCAAACCCATCTCCTTTCTACTATCCCTGTTAGCTGTCTGATACACTACTGTACCTATGTTAATTAGTCTCATTTGACCATCCTTTCACCCACAACTGTTCTTCTCCCATAGCCAGCCTTGTACTGTTATTGATTTGGTTCCTCTCGTTCATGAGCTTCAGGGTGTCTGATAGCTGTTTCCACATAAGACACCTCTACAAGCCATTTCGCATCACCTCCTCTCCATGTGCTTCCCCTCCTCTTTGGGCAGCCAAAGAGCAGACACCCTCTCTTGCTGAATGGTCTGGGGCTAACCTGCACCTACAGATCCAAGTTCACTCCACCAGCTGTCCACTCTATTACATATGTCTTCTCTAGCCAGGAACCTGTATCACCCTATTTGTATGACTGTAGGTTTGAGTTAATATGCTCCTGCAAAGAGGGAGGACATAATGTTTAGGACAGCTGAGCACAGAGGGTTATAGCCTACAGTGAGCTCAATAAAGCCACTGGATTTTTCCCCTCTTTTGGGATGGAAATTGCTGGAAGCTACCTCTCAGGGATCGCACTGCTGTGACTGTGACCTCCAGAGCTGCTGGTGGAGCTGAAGTGAGCCCCCGAACAGGGTGGGGAGGGCTGAGGGGCCATGTTGGTGCTGGGGGAGGCCAGGAAAGCAAATTTCTGTTGTGACAATATCAGGATTTGGGGAGAAATTTTAAGAAGAATCAGAAGATCTACTGCAGTAGGAAGTAATTATACCCTTGTAGGGAGACAGTGCTCAAAAATCAAAAGAAGGGGCAAGGCCAAGGGGAAAAAAAAACCCAAACAAGCTCTATTGAAAAGTTTTTTAAGCAGGTGACTTGTGTATTTATCAACTGCTGGGACTTTCAAATATGACTACACAGCTCTATTTTGTGGATTTAAGATGCTAGAAAATATATGATTTTCCTTTTTGTTTATCTTTCCATGAGAAAATATAGGAATAATATGTTCACAATAGAGTGAATTTGGCATTGTCTCCTCCTGACTTGAACTTCCTTCTAACTTTTGCATTCAGTTTAAGAAATAATTGCTCCAAGCATATAATTTTCAGAGAAGTTGCAGTATTGTAGCTGGGAGTAAAAATTGGGTTATAAGGCAGTAGCATCAAAGGAACGGTTTTATCTACTGTAAGCTGGAGTCTTTTACTTCAGCTTCACAAAGACAATTATCAGCCCATGATGTGAGAATCGCAGTTGTGCTATGATTTTAGCTAGAAATATCTTTGTCACAGTCTCATTTTCTTTGCCAATGTGGGTTGCATGTTGTTTTTCTATTGCCTTAATAAGAACATTATTCTTTTGTAAAAGCACTGATTGAAAGAAAACAAGGAATAAACAAGAGTGGCTACAGAGAAATAGATGCAGAGAAATTATAGGCAAATTATCTGTAATGAGACCGTTAAATATCGGTAGTGGCAATTAATTTTATTTCTGGTCTGCTTTGGCTTTATAGATTAGTAAGTTTGTGTGTGCATGTGCTTGTTTATACATTCTGTCTCCTGGCCTTGAATATACTAGCAGTGCAGTGATTTCATCCTATTTATTTGGTGTACATACATAGTATTAGAAAAAAACAGCTATAAAGATTACTTTATTCCATTTCTTATATAACTGTTCCTCTTCTGAATATAGAGCCGAAACAGAAATTTCATAGTGTCCCTTTATATAGAACTCTTTTTAGAAATAACAACACAAGGACAATTTTGGGTTGTTTAGCAGGTAAATATTCAGAAAAGTTGATGTGTTTCTCTAATACCTTCACCTGTTAGTATTTCAAAAGATAACACTGTCAAAATGACACAATATGCAGGACATACACCATAATGAGAATTACTGTGCCTCCAAAACATGTTTATGTTTTTATAAACTCTTTTAGAAGAGTTCCAACAAAGCTGAGATTAAAATGCTGTGCTCTTTAAAGAGGAAAAGACATAATTAAATAACAGTTATGTGCTGGAAATGGTAATTTTTATGGCCACTGCTATTAATTTAGTATTATTTGATGAGCTGCAAAGCATCCTACTGCTTGACAAATGTATATGACCCACTTCACAAAGTCTTGTGCTTTCTTATCAGCGAATGAGATTGCAGTTCTTGCTTGGCCTGATCTGAGAAGAGGCTGAACGCCCCCAGAAAATTTAGCATTGAGGGCTGAGCATATATACTCAGCATTTATGCCACTATTACTTTAAATTCAGGCATGTAAATTAACAAAAATGTTAATGTCTTGTCTCTTTCTGAAGGCCAGTATTTAATGTGACTGAAAAAGAGCTATTTAGGTGGGAAAGAATGTGAAAGTGCATTTTGTTATTAATTAGATAGTTCCTTCCTCTCAGGATAGGACTGCTATGTAAGTAGCTTTACCAGCAAATTAACCCTGCAGTCATGAGGCTTACTATCAATTTGTAGTGTTGCAAAAATTGTGTTTTGATCTTTTAGAGGGTCTGTTTATTAAATCTATGCATTAAAAAAAGAGAAAAATCTAATAATTTGCTTGAAGAAAGTTCATAAGGAATAACAGCTACATATAAAACATAACAAAAGCTATCACAAAGATATTTTCATTTAAGAAGGCTTCGCTGCAACTTGTTATGCTGTTTTTAAAACAGAAAAAACTTGAGGCATTGAAAAAGGTAGTGAGGTTTTCCCAATGGCTCAATTGTTAGGAGGAGGAAAATAGGTCTCTGCTTTTGTTGCAAAGGCATAAGATTCTGTGTGAACAGTCACTTTTTCTGTATGCCATCATCTTTTACTCTGCTTATGTATATTTTGGGAAAAAATTTTTGTTAAGTGACAGACTGATTCACAGTAACTTGCTATTCAGATTAATCCTGTTGTCTTCCAATTTTCATATATGACATGAAGATAAAGAGTTAAAGCCTAGAAAATGGCCAGAGGAATTATGAGTGTGCTGTGACCTGCAGGAGAATGTACAACTACCAGCAGTTCCTTGATGTTAGCATGCTTTTGTATTACACTTCAGATCAGTGAAAGATCTCTGTTTAAGAAATCAAGTCTCTTACACCTGCTCTCCCTCATGCCCCAGTCCCCCCCAGACTATTACAGACTGCAAGCCTAGGCATGTGATTCAAATGTACTGGTCTGGCCTAGAGCCCAACATCACAAGCAGATGAATTAGTGATGGTAGAGGGAGCTGGGACCGCTGCTGCGATTAAGCAGGGACAGGAACAAGCAATATGAGCAGTTCATGAGCCAGCTTTGCTGCCAGAAATATTAATAAAGCAGAAGTGTCATACAGACAGACTGGGATGTCTCTATTTTAAACTTGCCAAATCTTAAGAGTTTATCGTATACCAAAATACCATGAACATTTACATAAAATCCCAGCAGCAGGATTTACAAGAGTCTCCCACCATTCATTTTAAAATGTTTCAATTTCTAGACCTTATTTTCATAATGAGTATTATCCTTGTATCACGGAAAAGTGCTTGCAGGGGAAACCTAGCTGGAGAATAGAGCCTCAGAAGTGAAATCAAAATAACCCGTCAAGCTATCCTTATATTCAAGCTATGATTTTGGAGGACTTGATCAGTTTGGCAATTCTATCAATGCTACTTGGATTATTTATACAAATAAAAATAAGCCTTAGCTTCAGAAGATGGCATGTGAAGGCTTCTCAATAGCATATCATCTGTTGTTCATGTGTGATTTTAGTCTGAGTGAAACCATATAGGAGCAATGCTGTTATTTAATACCAGCAAGAACCAAAACCCACCACTTTTTTTTTTTTTTTTTTTTTCCGATGAAAGATTATTTTAATCAGAAAACAACCTGGAGCACATGTTGGCAGAGTGATGTGATGACCTGGGACATCACTGAGTTTTCATCCCTCTTAAAGAAAACATGGATTTCATTTCACAGAAAGTCAGAGAAACCAGTCTTCATCAGCTTGTACAGTTAGTGCTTGGACTGACTGGGGTTTAAATTACCAGCACTGCTCATCCTGTGCCTACCTGATTGTAGAAGAAGCTGCAATAAAAGTACTGTAGCATGATTTAGGTAATCTGGTAAAACCCTCTACCCAAAGCAGGGCTAAAATCAAAGTTAGATCAAGTCGTTGAAGGTCATTCCTTTAAACTTCGCTTATGAGAGAAAGTTACTGTTTTTCAGGAAGAAAGGAAGTAGTTTCCACATGCTTACCCATATATTCGTCAGGCAGATTTTAATTGCTGTGATGCTGGGTTGGTATTTGAAGGATTATAGTGATGAGAAGGTAGGAATGATGGCTGAAACCAGTGAGTCCTCCTGGAAGGTCAAATGAAGCTTTCAATTAAAAACTTGGCACTTTCCTTCTGAGTAGAATTGTTTGCTAAGCTGGGGTGAATACTTTTCATGGCCAGCTTTGTTCTTCAGGAGCAAGGCCAAAGCCTGTGGCAGGCTGAGAACCTGTATACCAGCCCCAGCTCAAAGCACACTGAAAACAGTGGGAGTGCTGGAGAAGCTCTGGGGGAAATGACTGACAAAATGAAAAGGGCACAGCACGAACACACAGCACTGATGGTACTTGGCTTTCTGCTACGGTAAACCCAGGGAAGAAAAAACAACCCCCCATCATAAACCCCAGTCCTCGTTAAAGAGGTTTCCTCTCACTGAAGTTTGCATTGGAGAACTTGCCAGTGCCCAAGATTGGAGAACAGAAAAACTTCTGGGTGGATAAATGTAGGAATTTAACCCTGACAGAGAGTGATGGTAGCATGTTGAGGGTGGTTATGCTGCTACTTAATCTGCTTTTGTTTTGGTTGGAAGATCTTTCCTTGATCTGGCTCACCACATGGTTGCAGAAGTGCTGTGGGAGGGAGGAGGAGGACCACCCCTGCAGTGGCTGTGTGGCTTTGTGCTGGGCTGACATGACTGCAGAGGTGGCTTCAGGATGCCGGAGGCAGCAGAGTGGGCAAGTGGGGATGGGGCATGGTCTTCCCTTTCCACTGGTGTGCAGCTTTAGGGTGGTGACTTTGTGATGGTAGATGAGATGACTTTTAAAGAAAGATTCCTATAGGTATAAAGAGCAGTCTTGAACCAGGATGGCCTAGACGTGCAGTCACTCAAGCTGGGTTAGAAAGTGGAAATGAAGTATGTGGGATCTGCAATAGCACTTGAAGGGTCAAAAAAGATGATGGGAACTTTGGTCAAGGTGCAGTTCTGCTTATGTGGGTTTTTCCCCTCTCTGTCTTGGTGCAATTCCTTTTACAGCCACATATGTGTTCCCTTGGAGCCCTTTGGACTTGATTGGTGTTCTTTCTCTGCCTGACAAAGAAGGTGACTTTAATCTGAAGAAGTATTTCTATGGCAGCCACTTAGAAAATTGTTCCTGTGATCTTCTGTTGCAACTTTTTTTTTTCTTTTTTTTTACAGACACAGATGAGGACACAGTGAAAAGGTGTTTTGCCACATTTGAAGAGAAGTTCTTCCAGACCTGTGAGAAAGAACTTGCCAAAATCAACATTTTCTATTCAGGTAAAGTGCTTATTTGTGTATATTTGTAGAAAATAGAGCAACACAAAAAGAGTCTGAAGCTCCCAAACTTTCAGAATAACCACAGTGGTCATGCAGGTCTACCACCAGGTAATTATAGGGCAGGTTTATATGGGAAACCGCTCTGGTTTAATCAAAGATGTAAAGCTAAACCATGGTATTTGGGTGAAGGGACAATGAAGGGCAGGTGGTTTCATTGCTTTGCAGTAGCATCCTGCTGAACTTTATGAAGATGCTCCTGAACTCCTATATGTAGGCTACCACTTTTACATGTAGGTGCCCTATATGTAGGCTACCACTTTTTCTCAGCTTATCTGTGGTGACAGTTTCCTGTGCATGCTTTGGGAATGCTAAGCTTCCCAGCTGGTGTTTCCTGAGCTTGTGCCAGAATGGCTATCGTGGACTTGCCTGTGTATGGTAACCTGACCATCTTGATGTGTCCAACAAATTTTTAAATGCTTAACTCTTTTGTAAACTCTTGCAACTTTCTGGAGTAGATCAGCCAGTACCAGTTTGTCATTGGCTGTGTAAAAATCCTGTTTAGTAAATTGAGTAAAAGCTTAATGGTGCTAAGAGTAGGGATTCCTAGGGGTCATATGTCAAAGTGCTATTATTTGTTGTTTTCCATGAGAAAGTATGCTTTCCCGTCCTGTGTCTTAAAAATAAGCTTTAGAATGGGATAATTGGAAATTCACCCTGTAATATTGCTACAACAGGCTTAGTAATAGTGTGCTCCAGTTCCACCCACCTTTATATTTCAGCTGGTTTTCAGCCTCTTTTGGTAAGGTTTAAAATGGGTTTTCAACTAGGAAAGTGTTTAAATATGTATACAATGATGTATTGACTTCTGCTATACTTTCTCTTAACACCTTGATGTATTAACTTGGTGCTGTAAACAGGCTTTTGCAGCTCAACACGGTAGCCTTTTCTATTTCTGATTTTAATCTGGTAACAAAGGCAAAGTTTAATTGTGAAAAATATTTTAATAACCATCAGGTGATGACTTTATTGCTAGCTATTTTATTGCTAGCAGAATCTGGGTTGTGAACATGAGAACAGCTGAAAGCGTAATAGGTGCAATAACTGTGCATTGCAGCTTGCCTCTGTTCAGCTTCCATCTAGGGAAGTAAGTCTCTTCTGGGCCAACTGGGCTCCCTGGAGCAGTGGTGTTTTGCTGTAGCCAGAGTGGGTGTCAGAACAGGGGCAAAGGGCAGTTTGTAGGTAGAAGCAGTATGTTTTATTTGGCCAGCTGGGTTTTACACTTTATAGGCATTTTTCTACATGTAATTAATATGTACCTAACTCAGAACAATTGTTCTGTTTTGTTTCCCTGTGAGATCTTCTGTTTCTGTCCCAGGTCTGAGGTAAGGCTTTTATGCTCAGAAACTTGTCTTACTTTTTTAGCTATATCAGATCCTGTATACTATGAGCTAGACTCTGTGGAGGAAGTTCTGTCAATTTAGATGCACAATACAGATTATAATTTTCCCTAATGAGCACCTGCTGGCACACGTGCACCCATTCCAGCATTGTTTGAAATGGCATTAATAAATACAGGGTAGGGTTTTTTTTCAACTTGCTGTCATTTCAAAAAGTTATAGGAGAGAATACATGTAATTTGAAAATCTCTTGTGATAAGATTAAAATAAGTCTTTTATTCACAGAAGAGTGACGTGACTTTAAGAGTATGGAAACCCTTTATTAGGGTTATTAATGTTAAGCTACATCAAGAAAAGTTCCAGCAGTGGTTCCTCTTCTCAATGATGTCAGCAATTTGTCACATCAGACCTTATTGTAACTCCAGGTGTGCGTTGGCTTGGATTATGACCTGGTACATCTTATTTATTACAGGCTTATTATATGGCTTATTACATGCTTGTCTTTACAACAATAAATATTGTCTATTTTCAAGAAAGTTAAGCTTTCTGTTGCTCTCAGCTTCATCTCCTCATCATCCTGCCATGTGCTGAGGGATCCTTAGTGAGTATTGCCAGGGATTGCCACAGCATGGACAACTCCGTTCTCTTGGGATGGGCTGCTCCCGGACCCCAGCTCCTCTCTGGAGCACTCCAGGTTGGAGTGCTTTCTGCAAAACGCCTTTGCCTTTCCCTATGTGCTCAGGTTGTCAGCTCTCATCAAACAGAGCCTCAATTCCACAGACTGTTATCCCAGCTTGGTAGGAAGGAAAATTGCCATTAACTAAATCTGATTTGATTAACAGTTCATGATTATTTGAACTACGCTCAAGAAAATCTATAGTCAGTTGAAAGAAAGAGGAATAGCAGTAAAATTTTCAGATGGTTCCAGTAGAGAAATGCCTGTTCAAGTGCTAAATTTTTATTTGTGGCCAGTTTTGGTTTGTGTTTGGGAGTTTCTTAGAGGGGGGGTGTGTTATACTTTAAATAAGCATCATCAGGATCTGCTTGGGCTACTGTTTAGCTAGTAACATTTTTGTGGTTAATTTAGCAGCTGATTTTATTATTTGTAGGAAGCCGTGGCTTTCACTTGCTAAGAAAAATATTGAACATAATATGCACAAGTAAGAAAAGGAAGGAGTGCTAAAAGGGCCTGCCTAAAATGCCCCCCAGCCCTGAGCTGACTAGGTATGAGAAGGTACAGCTGTTCCATTACCTCCTGTCTGGTAGAAAAGGTTTAGATCACAACCATGACCATGTAAACTGGAACTTGGGAAATTTTACTAGCTCCTTGGCATGATTGTTTGGTTTTTTTCATGATACTTAGGTGTGAACTTTTCTTTAAACTTGGAAAATGGAGTAAAAAAACAACTTGGAATTGCATAGCTGAGGTGATAACTCTTTATTTAGAGAGTGGTTTTTAGTCAGGATCTAGAAGCATTTTTTGGGCAAAGCTTTATTGCAGGCAGTTTTGTTGAAGTCTGCGTCTGTTGGTTTTAGATTTCTACTTAGTCTTTGCTATGAGATTACACTTGACCTGAGGACTTGGGCATCAGGTCATACAAAATGCTGCAACACAACGAGAGTGCTTCTAGTATCTAAGTGTATGCTGCTTTTTGCTAACTCTTCTGAGTGGCATACTTCTTTAAAAGTCACCTTTCAGAGTGCTAAATTAGTGATAGTGGTAAATGTCTTTTCAAATATTTTGGAGTATGTTACAAACTAAGAATTAATTTCTACTCTGTTTTGCTGTTTCCCTAGGCAATTCCCTAGGAGGATTTAAGAACAGCAGCATACATTTTGTCTTATTGTGCTTCAGTAATGAATCTTGATGATAAAATCATACCTTAAGAAGATGAAATGATTTGTGGACTGGGTAACTGGAGTCAATGCAAGAGAGAGGGCAGGAGGGAGAAGAAGGTGGCAGGACTGCTGTTTCTCAGGAGTAGCGAGTCATTATCAGGCTGGGTCAGTTGCCTTTAAAGCCTCATC
>JANZLP010000076.1:37896681-37910364 GCA_026930925.1 Chelictinia riocourii
TTAGGGACGAAAGAGCTTTATATTTTAGCTCACATTTCACTAACACTTTCAGTAAACTGCAAAAATAAAAGTTCACAGTAAAATCTAGTTTTGCTGCTCCACCCAAGAAACTAGCATGTCAACAGTAATAGCAGTAAATTTAACTAACTGAAAGCCTGTTCAGGAAAACTTATTTCTGTCAGATGTCAATTTTCATTCTCACCTTTTTAGTTATATGCTACTTTCTTACCAAAAAAAAAAGGAAGTTTTGAATTTTTTGAAGTTCACTTCCAGTTATTCCACTCTTTCTCTTTTGCACCATCTATGGTTATCAGAATACGTGAGGACAATTTCTGAAAATAACTCAAGCTGAATTTCCATCCCAGGAGGCAGGTCTGGAATACACTGTCTGGAAAAATAATTCATTCCAGGAGAAAGGAAGGAGTGATCTTTTTAAGCAATTGCATTTACTGTAGGACAGCTGATGCAAAATACTTCAAATTAAGAGCAAAACTGTGGTATGTCTAAAAACAGATATTGCATGATTGGCTAAACTGCTAAGTTTTTGTAGTTGTGACTTATATGACTGTGTATAATCATAAGCCATATTGAACTGACTGCGGATAAAAAAAGAATCTTTTTCAGGGTAGGTGGGTAAATAAGCAAGAAGTGATAGAAATATTCATGGCAAAGGTTGCTCCTCTAAACGGACATGCTAATTCAAGTGAGGCTGCTAGCACTGCACATGATGTGATCTTATCTATAGATATGGATCATGCATCATGGTGCATCTTGCCTACACATGATCAGAAGCTGTCTGAACAGAGGTGCTCAGCACCCTGGAAAATTATTGTTCTTACATGCTTCAGTTTGAAAATCCTGGTGAAACCTTGATTTTTTAAACAGCAGTTTGAATTCACCCATATTTCCTAAGGAATCTGATATGCATATTTAAATGCTGATTACAAACACATCCATAGATAAAAGATAAAATACATATATGCTACCTGTTATTATTAATACTCATCTATTAAATGATCTGTTTTAAACGTTCCAAGTACACTCCTTCAAAATCTCACTGAAGTCAAGAGACACTATGACTTTAATGAGCAGGACTTCAAAATGTGACTGCAACAAGGTCCAGAGCTGGCTTTGAAGATGATCGGCCCAGGTGTTCTCTGCACAGTAACCTCTCCAAATAAGACCAAAAAGATTTTAAACCCACAAAAAGACAGGTTTTGAACAAAAGTAGCAATTTTCTTTTTTAAACAGGGAAGGCTCAGAGTAGCTAGAAAAGAAATAAAAAACATTGTACATATGTGCCCATGTGCTCCTTGCAAGCATGTCCTTACTTTCGAACTAAGCAATGACTTTCTGCGTCACTGACTCAGCCCCTTGATCCCAGGAGGCTCGTTGAACCCTCTGCGAGATGTGACTCCCAGCTCTCTCCTACGGCTCTCTTAACCACTAACTGCTCCAGGCCCCAGTGTTCACATGAAGGAGCCACCCTCCTGCTTCTCTGCCACTGGGTTTCACCTTCCCCAGTATTTTTTTAATAGCACAAATTTATAACAATCAGATAAAATGAACACCGTGACTCAAAAACAGAAAATGGAATTAGGAATCACTCAAGCACCTTCTAATGTTCTGGGTTTTAAATCTAAGACTAAAAAACTTTGTGCCTTGTAGAGAAAGGGCAGGAAAAACATTAAGAAGAAGAATGAAAAAGAAAGTCTGAAATGAAGAATTAATGACTGTGTCCTTTTAATTCTGGTGCCTCTGCAAAACTTACAAACTAAAATACTAAAAGTATGTTGTTTGTGATGATCTTACAAATGATACTAAGACTTATTTGTTTAATTTTAAGGGCTAGTATTTTGTACTAAAATGCCAGTCAACTGTCGGTTTCCTAACAGGTCCCTGTTAAAGAGGGCAAGGTCTTTTCTTGTCTGTTTCTCCACAAAGTTCTGGATTAGACTTTAGGTAATTGAATTTCAATGCAATTATATTTCAACATAATTTAAAAAATACTGGGCAAATCACAATATGCCATTTTGCTACTGGTTCAATATATATTTGTCAGGTAACAGACATTTGGTGCATATTTACAATAAAAATACTCTAGTTTTTTCAGTGGGGAGAGAAGACATGAGTTAAAGTTTCAGATTGAAATATGATATTTCTTTACTATAAAACATTTCAAATGAATAGAACATTTTAATTGCACTGGATTTTATAAATATTTGCTTTTTTGATAAAACAAAAAAGTAATTTTAAAAAAAAGACCTTCCTCCTTCACTGTCATTACTTCCTGATGGCTTTTTTTAGCTGCTGCTGTTCTGCTAGAAAAAAGAGACAGTGAGGAGAATAGAATGAGAACTGACAATGAAAGAAAAAGAAGGAAAACCAGAAAAATCAACAGAAAAAAATCTAAAATTTGCTAATTTGCTAAAATTCTTCCAACTACCTAAAGTTTCAAATGATATGATAAGGATAAATAATAGAACCTATAACTCATGTAACCCAGCCATATTTTAAAGATACTGTCAGAACTGGATGGGAATCATTTTGCTTTCCACAGATCATGCAAAAAGAAACAAAGAAGACCAACCTAGCCAAATGTCCATTTTGTGGATGAGTGTAGGACAGAATGATTAGTGGAGGATGTACAGCAAGGATTGTTGAGAATATAATTACTATCTGTGCAGTTGAAGAGAATTGTACATTACATTGATTTGCATGCAAAAGGTACCAGTATTGCTACAAGTTTTAGTAGTGGGGTTTTTTTCTCCATTTGTTTCTGAGACAGGCTCTGTTTTGCTTACTCTTATCTAAGCCTTGCATCTGGAAAGGCTGTTTTGCTCTCTGATGGGTCATTCTAAAATTCAAGGGCCAATAGGAAGAGAGCATAGATGGTGGACATGAAGTTTTGGTCATGATACAATAACCTGAGTTACAAATCAAGACCCTTGATTTCACTGCTATGGTAACTCAGGGTTGGCCACCTGGAGCAAAGAACACATTTTGTTTTGTTCTAGTGTTGTTTTGTTTTAGTACTTATTTGTCTATGTTCCCCTTCACAAGAATGTCTTGCTGTTTAAAGTGAGTTAATCCTAACCAGAGATCCAGTAAAAAACAACAACATAACATCAAAGGTGACTAAATAAGGAAGATCAAACAGGAATTAGGCAATCCAGGGAGCAATTAGAGGACATCAAAACTACCCTGAGGGAGGGAACAGGACTGAGATAGCCCACCCTAGTTGAACAGTCCTATTGACTTTGATCAGCCAGGAAAACGTGGATGAGTTGAGGGAAGTCTGCTGATAGCCCAAATCTCAGACAACCTTGCTGAACACACCCTCTTGCCTCTTAGTGTACTTTGGTATTTGACCTGAAAGTTTGAAGAACTGTATCTTTCTGGTTCATTATTTTTAAAAACTGAAAATCTATGTGGAGAAAAAAATATTTTTTCTTGTGAATGTCCTGTTAAAGTATCACATTACTTCTGTTTTTTCAAAGACCTTTGTTTAACTATTATGCTAATCAAGCTATGGTAAGTTGATTTTGCTCCAGAAGAACTGTTGCATTTCACTGGAAGCTAAGACCATGATGACTCCCAGATTGTGTCATACTGGTAAAGTTGCCAATGACTCACTTTTAGGCTTGTGGGGCATCTTGCCCAAGCGAGTCACCTAAGCTCATGCTGCTGTTAACAGCGAGATGGGCATTTCCAAAGGGCTAGTCAGCTGATTAACAAAACCACAGAGGTTTTTTGCTGAAGGGCATGTCTGAAGGCCTCTTGATCAGCCTCTTGCTCAGACAAGGACTATTGCCAGCATTATCCCATATCAGCCACAACTCTGTCTTACCAAATTTGGGGAATCCCTTGGAAAGAGGATTTCCAGCATTTCTGTGTAACCCGTGCTACTGCCACACTACCATCCTGGTAAAAAATATTTTTACGTGATATCCAACCTAAACTTTTCAAGTCAAAATTTACAACCATTGTACCTTGTTATATATATCATCTGCCACTGCAAAGAATTACTTCACTTCATCAATTTTTGTAGTTTCTCTTCAAGGTGTCAGAAGTTGCTGTTGGATCACAAGCTTGCTCCCACTTCACCAGATGAAATAAGCCCAGATCTCTCAGCCTGTGCTTATAGCTCATATACTTAAGGCACTTGGGCATCTTGGTCATCCTCCTTCCAGTTTCTCATCATTCTCTTTGACCTGGAAAGCCCAGAGCAGGATGTGTCCTTCCAGGCAGGACCTCACATGCACCAGCTGAGGAGGGAAGCAGCTTCCTTTGATCTGCTGACTATGTTTCTCCTGATGATGCTCATTCTTTTAAAATTAAGAACAGAAAACATTTACACTGTTCTGGAGAGTTCAACAGGGTTTGTTCAACACTACCTCTTGGACCATTCCCAGGGTTTGATATCCCCATGGCCAGGAGCAGCAGGGGCTGCCCAGGGCACCAGGGCCTGTCCCAGTCCCCAGCCAGGAGTAGGACAGCCAGTGGGCACCAGGGCAGTCCCAGCCCTGGGCATGAGACTGGGATGAGCCAAGGCTGGGCCAGGATTTTGATCCCCACTGGGAGAACAGGGGTCAGACACAGCCCTGGGATGGCTGGGCAGGGCTGTGGGGATGGGGATGGGACTGAGCTGAGGCCAGGCTGGAAATGGCAGTTAGCTTAGAAGTAGGGCTGCTTGCCCTCGCAGGGGTGGCCTAGCTTTCCCCACAGCAGCTCCCTCTCCTCAGGGACCAGCTCTGCTCTCCCAGTCTGGCCCTGTACCCCAGAGGCCAGGCCCCTGGGCTCAAGGTGCCCAGGATCCCGTCAGTACCCGTCTGGGAAATGGGCATAGCCCTACCGCATTTGTCTGTCTTCAGAGACGGCACTGGTTTTTATTTAGGTCTGTAAAACATGTGGCCGCACGGCTCTGATACTGGCTGAGGCCTCCAGGCACAGCTGTAGTACAAATAATAGCCTGGAGTCTCTTCTGGGTGAGGTATTTCCTCTGTGTAGGCAAGAGATTAAACTAAGAACACCCAATTTCCCGTTATGCTGATATTAAGGAAAATTACTCTGTGGGAAAGCAAGAGCTCATTGGTTCGAGTACATTTTCCTTTGGGAAAGTCTCTTCAGAGACTGTTTTCCTTTATCATTACAGGCCAACTCTTCCATTAGGTACATCAGCTGGCTATTGAGTCAGGGCCTATGTTTTCCTACGTTTTAAGGAGCTTGCCAGAGCAGGGCTTAATATTATTTTTCATTTTTATTAAATATTTTTTCTTAGCTCATTTTAAAAGTCAGAAGGATAAAAAGCACGTTATCCTATTGCGCTATCTACTTTTCAAGCCTGACTTCACTAGGCAATGCAGGTTGATAAGTGTTTTACCTCCATTGTGTTACCTGTGATAGTTGTGTGGGTTCAAAAAAAAAAAAAAAAAAAAAAAGAGTTAGCTCTAAGAGATCCATCCTGCACAGTTAGTAAAAATAACAAAGCTTATGGGCATTTTCCTAAATATCAGATAATGGGTTAGCAAGGTCCATTTCCTATAGCTACACCTAACAAACTCTTTCTTTGAAAGGGAGGACACATTAAAATACATTGTGTGAAAGAACAGAAATATCTGGCAAATTGAAGTTATACTGGCTGATTTAAGATAAGGTAAGCATCTTTCCTTGGACGCATACACTAGCACCAGGTAGCCTGGTTGAAGTGAAGATTCCAAGATAATTTGGAAGACAACCTTTTCTTTTTTTACCAGTTTATATAGAACCTGTCCCAGGAATTTCTTATTATAAAGAAGCTAACAATACATGTTCAGGTGATCTGCCAGACATAGACATGAGGCAAATAAAGATACCCTAGTACATTCCAGTGCTGCGTACACTCTTGTTTGAACTTGGAAGGAATCTTTTTCATAATGTAACCAGTGAAGGAGTAATTTTCCTCAGAAATTCATATTGTATTCAAGAAAGGAGAATGGCGGCTTTTAAAGATATTAGCAACATCACTTTCCTAACTGAGAGGAAGAGGATATGTGAGTCTGGCTTCTGTGGAGACAACACCCTCAATCTTCTTTGCTGGGCTAGCAGAAATCATAAACTCTTGAATGCCCATGGTCGGAGGAGACGTTATAATGCCTCTGACTGATCTGACTATGAAGAAGCATGAGGTATTTCAAGAAGTATGTATCCAAGTATAGCATAAGATTTCCTGCATAGTTGAGAAAAGCTTATGAACAAGCATTTATGAGTTTAAATAATTTATTTAGCTGGCACTTTGAGTTTAGCACACTTGCTGATGTGCTATCCAGCCACCCCATGACATTCACTTTGCATGTATAATAGAAATAAAAGGCAAGATTATATGCTTTCAAAATGAGTTTGAGTTTTGCTTCTGTCTTTAAAAAATTAAAGATCATTGGGTATGTTTGCTATAATCCTGACTTCATGCAGTAGGAGTGGGATCCCCCCAAAAGGCACCCAAGGTCTGCAGCACAAGCCCGGGTCTGTCCTTGCGCCCACCCCTGCTTGTCACTTCCCCAACTGACGTGGGGAAAAGAGCAAAGGAAGGTTTGTGCTTGGAGCTGAGTGGCACAGCAGCCTCTGCATGCCATCGCCCTGACTCACTGAGAGGACTGGCTGCCATCACCCATCCCACAGGCCTGCCCAGCTCAAAGGCGATGCTGAGGGAAGGTCACTAAAGATTTCTTGTGATAGGGCTCACTTGCTCCCCCCGAGTTTGAGAAACCCTCCTGTCACTTCTGTTCCACTACAACCCCTTTGCCCCCAACACTGCATCTGCCGCCTTTGCAGGGAAAAAAGGGCTGTGCGGTTTCTTGCTCATCACTGTTTCCAAGCTCAAAGCCTTATGCTTTCAGCTGTCTCGGCTTGGTGCCAAGCACCTGATGCCCCAAACCCCAAGCCCTGTCATGCCGTCTGCTCCAGTCTGGAGAGCCAGAATGACAGCTCCATCTCTTCTGCATCCATGAGGTGGGGCAGGAAATGTCAGCAAGTCACCCAAAAATAAGCAAGGTGTCACCTAGCTTGTCTGTAACATGCCCTACAGGCTGGCTCCAACCTTCCCGTTCCCTCAGCCTGAGTACTCACCTCCACATTGTACTTCTTGCGGGCCTTAGCCACTTTCACCGCAAGGTGCGTGACCAAGATGAAGCTGGCAGCACCCGTCAGGATGACATAGCCGTACTCCTTTGAAAGAACAGCCATCTCGGTGCTGTCACAGAAAGAGAGCCCGTTACTATTTCGGGGTGTGACTGGAGAAGTGGCAGCTCACTACACGCAGATATGTGCGTGCAGAAGAATTGCAGAGCATAGACCCAAGACCTCCAAGCACAAGGACTACCTGAAGGAAGAGAGAAACAGTGAGTTGGGGAATTTTCACCTCTTGGTGCCTTCTGAGTATTAAGCAGCACAAACCAAGGGCTCTCTGCTCAGTTCCTGTCAAGCAAGCCTTCAAATCACGTTAAGTGTTGGTGGGAGGTGGTGTTCTGGAGGACCCTAGTCTGGCCACTGGCTCAGACCCACGACCTCACTGACACGGTGCTGTGCCTGCAGGGATGCTCCGGAGAGGTGGACAGAAAGTGATTGTTCACAGCCACTTCCAACACCAGAGCTAGGGGTCACCAAATGAAGTCAGGAAACAGATTTGAAACAAACCAAAAGAGGTGTTTTTTCATGCAGTGGGAAACAGACCTGTGGAACTCCCTGCTGAGGGATGTTGTGAATGCAGGCAGTTTTCACAAACTCGAGGGGAAACTGAGCAAGGTAGGTAAATTGGGAATTATAATACAGGCAAACACAAACTGGCTCAGAAGTCCCAGGCTGAATGTAGTTGGGCTATACAAATGGTTAGTTTGAACCTCTAAGGTCATCCGTACATAAAATAATAATAAAAACTACCACAACAATACCAATAATAACAAACTTTTAAGCAAAGAGGCACTGGCAAGACGAGTGCTCACGCCCACAGCTTCAAGGAATCCTCTTAGAGTCCCAAGTCAGCGAACAGCCCCAGCAACACGCAGCTGCTGGCATTTACCAACACCTGCACACGCAAGTCTGCTGGCCAGGAGACACCAGGGCCTGTGTGGTTTGCATTTAACAGTTCTGTGCTTCCTACCCCAGGCCTCTCCTGGTTTTGGCTGGGACAGAGTTAATTTTCTTTCTAGTAGCTGGTATAGTGTTATGTTTTGGATTCAGTATGAGAAGAATGTCGATAACACACTGATGTTTTCAGTTGTTGCTAAGTAATGTTTATACTAAGTCAAGGATTTTTCAGCTTCTCATGTCCAGCCACCAGGAAGACTGGAGGGGCACAGGAAGTTGGGAGGGGACACAGCCAGGGCAGCTGACCCAAACTGGCCAGAGGGATGTTCTGGGCATCGGTCAGTGAGTGGTGAGCAATTGCTTTGTGCATCACTTGTTTTGTATATTCCAATCCTTTTATTATTATTGTCATTTTATTTTTATTAATATCATCATTATTTTCTTCCTTTCTGTCCTATTAAACTGTTCTTATCTCAACCCAGGAGTTTTACTTTTTTTTTACCCCAATTCTCTCCCCCATCCCACTGGGGAGGGTGGGCAGTGACTGAGTAGCTGCATGGTGCTTAGTTGCTGGTTGGGGTTAAACCATGACAAGGCCTGAGATGGAAGCACAGAGCAGAAGGTGCACCCAGCAGCCTCCTGCCCTGCTGCCCCACAGCAAGGCCGCATTGCATGCTCTTCCCTCTTTCCTGCTCCCCATCTGCTGGACCTGCCGTCAGCCTGCACCGCTGGGAGCTGCTACACGCCGAATGCTCCAGCACCCTCCCTGCCTGAAAGTGTGCACAAGGGCCCTTCCCCACAACCATCTGGCACGGGTCCTCTTGCACAATCCTAAACCTCAGATGTTGTCTGCCTGCGTGACCCATGACCGTGCTGCATCATGCAGCACAGCAGAAGACAGCAAAGACCTCTCTCCAGCAGTGAGCCAATTCCCTCTCCAAACCAAACCCCGGCCAGTGCCTATCTCCCTCTGGTGCCTCCACGATGTAGCAAGGTTTTGGTGACTCCTGCACTGTCCCACCAGCACAATCTGTCAGTGTGGGGAAAAATGGGCCACCTCATGGAACCGGTGCAAACAGCCTTCCTATTGCAGCAGCGCCAGCACCCCTCACAAGAGATCTTCAGAGACCAGAGGGTTTTATTTCTCATTTGCAAAGAGATTATTATCAACAGAGCGAGGTGAAGACAACAGCTGGCTTTGTCCGCATGAAGTCTGGTAAACAATTATCATCAAGAACATTGAAAACTAAAGTAACAAAGAATAGTCAGCTGTACCTACACATAACAGAGGTTAGCACCTGAGAGATGACACACTGAAAATATAATACGTTCACACCCAGTAGAGCAGGTTGATGGTAACATTTCCCCCTTCAAATTACAAGGTTAGTGGAGAACCCCCACCTGCCAGCAAGAATGAAGCATTTTATCTTCACAGTGCTAAATTATGATCTGGGGCTTTATCGTAGCAGCAAAGAGCACAGCAAAGCATTAAGCCAGGTGTATTACAAAGCTGCTACTCTTACACTACTGGTATAAAATAAACCCTGAGCCTTTGCTCTAGTAATTTGGAGCCACGTTAAGCACTCCAAAGTCAACAGGACTTTCAGCCTCTCTCCGATTGCACGCCTTGCTGCTATTTCCGGATTCTGGTGCCTTGTGTGTATCAGCAACCTTTGTCTGCAGCTGCAAGGACTTTGCTGTCAAACACTGACCCGGTGCACAAGACTGAATTTGTATCTTCCATGCAGCAACGTTTCAGGCCGGAGCCACACGACCAAGAGATTCTGGAGCGTGACACAGCACAGACAGGGAGCTGTAGCAGAAGAGCTCCCCGAGGGTGATTTTACTCCAGAATAGGGGTTCTTACCAAGTTTGCTGTAACACTAGCGTTATTATAAGTCAGCAAAGCTGATTAAGTCTCCTGCGCAGACTCACGCTGGGATTCTGACTGCACTACCAGACCCAACAAGCTCAGACTGTCTCTCAAGCCCGGGGAGCCTTCTATCCCCGCTGGTACCAGGCGAGCGAGCAGGCTTAGCTCCAGAGGCAGAGCTCCCCGCCAGCCGTGCGGAGTCAGACTCTCCCTAAGCAGCCCGGGCGTGCTGGAGGGCGTGCTGCGCTCACCCGCAGGCACCTTCCCCCGGAGCCCGGAGGGACTAAGGGGAAGTCAGGGAGGAAGGTCACGGCGCTTCCTCGCTTTTCTTCACCATCCTCCACGATAATCGGCATAAGCACGCACTGGGAGTGCTTGCTCCACCCGCACCCCCGCCCGGCCGCGTCCTCGGCCCCCGCAGGGGCGAGCTGGGGGTTCCCGGCCCTCACTCACCCTCGGGCGCGGCGCAGATCAGACCGGCGGGCTGCGGGACGGAGCCTGGAGCGGAGCCGGCCCTGCCCGCCGCACCGCCCGCAGGCGGGGCCCCGCGGCGGGGCGGTTCTCGTCAGCCTCCTGGGAAGGGGCCGTGGATTGGGGAGGAGGTTGGATCGTGTGGCTCTGCAGGGCCATCGGCCGTGCCAGTGTCTTTCAGCACGCCACCAGAGTTTCGAAGGGGGGGGTCTGTCCTGTCCAGTAGCTCTGCACGTGTGTCCCCGGCACATTATATATGTATATATTTCCTTAGCAGATTGCATTGTCATGCCCACTCCTAACCATTATTATCATACCGACTATACCTAAGACAAAGATTTTGGTTTTGATTCACAATTTAATGGCTCTAAGACAGTGTGGTAATTTATAGCACGCTTGCTGGAATCTTCTCCTGCTTTTCCCTTTTATTTCACCAGGTCCTGCTAGTATCGGATGAGGAAGCCAGTGTTTCACACGTGGAGTTGCTGTACTCTGTGTAAGCAGATACTTCTCTTGGCAACTACCAGCATTAGTGATATGAAGGATCTTACTTACATCTCCCTTTATTCTGGTCTGTATAGGCAACCCTGGGACTTCAGCATCGAAACAAGCCATTTCCAAGAATAGTTGGAGTGTATGCAAGCAATAATTTTTACATTAAAAATTTCCAGTTTTGGGGATATGTGATACAAAACAGGAGCTGGACTTTCCAGTTCTGTAAATGTTCATAAACTGGCAGAGATACAAGGGGTCTGGCTGCAGGGGTCAGATGGCATCTGTTGCTGTTGCCAGTGTAATGGGGAAGAAAGTAGGACTCAATGGGATCCCAGGCCTCTCAGTCTCGGGTTTAATCTCTTTGCGCACATACCTGCCTTCCCACAGTAGAAAGTTCTTGGACTCCCTGGGGCTCCAGTGAGCCGTGTGGGCTGGTCCCAATACACTCTGCTGGGTTTTCTGGTCAAAAAGGCCTTGGTGAACTCCCTGGCTACAGCACACTGCTGGGGCCTTTCCCATATTTCAGATCATACCTCCTCAAGCTGGTCCTTGTGACCGTGCTTTTCTGTGGTCTCATGGTCAAGCGGGAGTGTAAATGCATGGCACCGTGCACACCTCTCATGCCCCTGCCAAATGAATATATTGCCAACGTCCTGAGTCCCAGTGGAAGAAGAAATGTGGAGGTAGCACAGTGAGTGAAACTGGAGTACAGAGACTTTTCTCTTGCAGTTTTATTTCACTTCAAAAAAACAGCATCTAGAATAGGACATAACATGGGAAATTGGGCAGGAAGGGCCTGCCTTCAGTTCCCATGACAGGCATTCAGAAGGATTTCTAGGGCTGATCCTAAGTGACTGTGTCATCCTCCTCCTCTTCCTCCCCCTTTGAAGTGTGGGCTGCGTAGATGACAGCACAGATGCCAGCCAGCCAGGCTGCCATGGTGCCGGCAAAGAATATGCAGAAGCCAATGAGACACAGAAAGATGTAGTCTTGCTTTTGCAGCCGGGTCAGGCAGTTGAAGTGGAGCTGTGCCTCCACTGCAGGCATTTTCAGGGCACGCAGGCCTTCTGGGGTGTAGCAGGTGATGTTGTCAGGATCTGCAGAGGGAAAAGCAGAAGCAACACTTTCTTGCCTGTGTCTTAAGCATTAATGAACAGGAGTCCTGCTAGAAAAATGATGGAGGAATTTGCTAAACTCCTGAAAAATGTCTACAGACTTCACACCCCTCTCCCTCCAAGGTTAGGTAAAAATGAACAGGCAAACTCTTGCCAAACACTTGCCAAACCACAATTGCCCTCTCAAATTATGCCACTGCAGCAAAATGCTGTCCCTGCACTGTTTGTCTCTGCTGATTGAGCACTTTTATTTTAATATAAGAGCACTTGTGTTTGTTTCTTTTAATCTAATATACCTTCTGAAGTGATATAGCCTAAATTATGCTGGAATAATGAGGCTTGTGCACAGGGAGTCAAGTTTAACAAGAGTGGTTTGCAGTTAGGCATAGCCTCACCTGCTCTGTGAGAGAAGAGGAGGAAACTCATAAATGATTCATTTCCACTGAAATAACGACTATACCCTGTCGTATTGTCATATATGTGGTGATAAAACAGATGCTGGCTTTTCCTTCTGAAGTTAGCGAAGGCTGAGTGAGCATGGTAAAAAGCACCGTCTCCTTTTGGTGTCTGTAGAAGCACAGTGTGCTCTCAGCCATGGCTCTCTCCTTCCCCTGCAGGTTTTCAACGCCTTGGACCAGACACAGTCACTGTGCAAGACACATTCTGGTCACTGCATGATGCACTGTATAGATGGGCCTGAGAGAAAGGGAAGCAGTGGTGAGGCACAAGCTACAGGGGATTTATATTATATTATATTAAATTATGTTGTATATTACTGAGTGATATAGCTACAGTGGTGTTCATGCCGATATCTCTCATTGTCCTGAGTATAACTGGAGAGCTTTTATCTCTCTATTACCCAAATCCATCTAGACCCGGCCAACTTTGTGTCAGCACCTAGACTGCACAGATCCAGCTGAGCACAAAACACTGGCGCAAAGGTGTTCTGTGAAGCAGCAGTAGCTTTTTAAAGGCCAGGATGGGGATCTGCTTGCAGCAGATTTTGGGGCTCAGTCCCAACATCCCTTTGCACTGGAGCTGTCAGCTCCTGTCACAACCCTCGGTTTTGGGCCACCTCAGTCCCAATGAAGAAGGAGTTGCCTTTCCCTGCCTAAAGGCAGGCAGGGGTTTGCGATACAGGGTGTCCAGCCTACATACACTTATTAGCAGTGTGAAAATTTTGCACAGCCCTCACACCAGCCCTGGGAGCCACATAGCTTCCTGCAGACTCACCCACAGCATCTCACCAGGACACAGCAAAGCCCAACAGAGCAGGGAGTGGAGCAGCCTCCATGGGCTCCCTGGTTTATTTGGCTTTCCCATTTTCCAGAGGACAGTGCAAGGTTCCATACTCATACCCCCAGTCTTTCCTGCCACTGCCTTTCCTACTCCTACCTTCCCAAACTGCCTGCAATGAGCTTTATTCTTCTATTCCAGGGTTCAGTGAGTTCTCTCCAACCTTGCTAAGAACAGTACTTTTTTACACTGTTCCATAACTGCCTATAACCTGTATGTGGAAAATAAAAAAATTTACCATCTATAGGGAGCTTAATACACCTAGTAAGACACAGAGATTCCTTAATTAGGTTCTGTCCTAACGCCAACTTCCGTTTGCCTTTCCCTTTTCTCTCCTTGGGCTCTTCTGTGGCCCTTTCTTATTTGATGGAA
>JANZLP010000076.1:38625234-38637318 GCA_026930925.1 Chelictinia riocourii
AAAATAGATTTACTAATTTTAATCTTTTGAGATGCTGGATATCTGTTCATCTTCTACATAGTTGAAAATAAAATAATTGAGATTTTTCTTGTTTCAGAGTCATAATATTGGACTTGGCAAGCTGCAGATGGATAATTACACTGGAGATGTTAAATAGGTTTTAGAGACAAAATTGTAAATAATACAATACAGAAGAATGATGAACTTATTAGCATATCATTAAATCGCTTTTTCCCTGAGAGCCAAGCATATTTTTCATAACTTACAAAAAGTGTCTTGCCTAGCAGTAACGCATGTGCTTAACATTTACAAACCCCACAATATCTGACTATGGCATTAGGTTTATATTGCCGGGAAAATTATGACAATATAGTTACAAATATCAGTAAGTTTATCACTTGATAACAAGATCATATGTATGAGAAACAACCTCTTCTGAGTTAAACATTTTGCAGACCTTTTGTTTCAACTTCCATTAGTGCTATCGCTCACGCTGAGAATTTACAGGACTGCAACATAGCAACAGGAAGATTTGGTAGAAGATCCTTTCACTAACATAATTTAAACCATCCAACTCATTCTTATTAGTCTAAATTATGTTTTTCATTATGATTTTGTACTTAATAAAAAATAGAAATGTGTGGGATATGGGTTTTTTTCAGGGCTACTGGTATCATCCAGAAAAAACATGATCTTCTTCATCAAGGAAAATGAACTTAGTGGAGGTGGCCTTTGCCAGAGCATGTGTTGGGATCTATGGTTTCTTGTGCTGCTTTCTAATAATTCTCCTTTGCTGTTGTCTAGATGAAGATCTCTTTCAATGAGACAAGTTTGCAGACTATGTTTGAGTACCCATCAGAGAGCTCACTGGCAGAAGAAGAGGAGGAGGAAGAGGAAAGACATGCTTCTGAAACAGAGGAGGACAAATCTTGCACCTTCTACATTCCACGCCCAAATAGCACTTTGCATCCCAATACACCTAACTCAGGTGAGTGAGGCACTGTATTGGCACTGTGGGGTTACTAGTGGTGCCTGACAGCGTCCATGTTTCCTACAGACCCTTATGGGGCTCCACACAGGTAGAAATGCTAATGGAGATGACTTCTGCCAGGTGATGGCAGAATCAGGGCTTAGCGGGGACAGGGCTCAAACTAGAACAGGGAACTGCAGATGGGCAGCTTCCATGCTGTCCCTGCGAGGATCCTGATCCCACTTCCTTTTGCGGTGGTGAGAAATATTTACATCAGCTTTGTCCTTCCAGCAGATTTATCCAGCTACACCCCAAAGCACTCTGTGAAGTTCAGTGAGTGGCAGGAGCAGAAGTATGAGGAGATGCCTGCTGCAGAGGGACCCCTCCCAAAGGAAGCTGATTCCCATGGGAACCAAGTCATGGTGAGACTTTAAATAAGCAAGCCTTGGCTTTGTCCTGCTGTGCTCTTATCTGGTGCTTGGGTTGGCCTGGATGGTGAATGGGACGGGATGTGCCTTCCACTGAACGCCTGTGTTTGTGTTCAATGCCCAGGGAGGCGTGCCACCACTCACAAAGAGATCAACACAAGGTCCCACTGCCACTAGCAGACCTGCCTCTCCCTGTAAAGGAGACTCCCTGTAAATGTGTAAAGGAGACTTAAGGCAGCTGGCACACTTTGTACTCCAGGGCATGTTTGGAGGGGGGAATTAAACGTGCTCGTTAGCCCCGGGCAAGGTGCCAGTGCAGCCTTCACCATCCAAAGGTGTGGGTACTCATTTGCTTTGGATTTGATGACACTTCCATGTCAACTCTGCTTTCTCCACAGCTCACCCCAGCAGAGAAGGGCGGACTCTCCGATTTCAGCAGCGAGCCTGCTCTGTATTTTTGATTGCTTCATCTTCTAGCCTGCAGCAGCGGCTGCTGGTCAAAACGTGTCAGTGCACCTTCCGAATGTCCATGCAAGCACCACGGAAATGAGCTTCTGGGTCCCTCCCTCACCACAGTTTTCGTTGGAGCCTGATGCCAAGGGTGGGCTAGATGCTATCGGGCATCCTCGGAGAATATTTGCACTGGATTCTGGGACCTAACTACTACTTTTAAGGCGTATGATTTATTTTACCTGTGGCCTTGCATATTCCTTGTTCAAGATCAGCTGCTGATGAGGCAAGCATCTTAAGAACAGATCTGTAATCCCAGGATGGATGTAGATTCTCTCAGTGCTTATCTGAGTCCATACATCCAGGCACTGTATGGGGCCTGGGCAGCTTTTGTAATATTTCTCCCATCAGAGGCCCCACTGAAGAGTGGTTCTGGAGTTGGAGCACTGGGACTATCTGTGCAGTTAGCTGGATTCACAGAAGTGGTTGTGATTTGACAGCTAGATTGGGTGTCAGTTTTCGGCACGTTTCTGGGTCTAGTTTCACTGAACCATCATGGAATTAATGTGCCAGTTATGTTCTTGTGAAGGAAGCTGAACACAGTGTGAGGGATGGGAAGGGGAATAAATGCTTGTGTCATTTTTGCACTGATCTGTAAAGAAGTGTCCAGACTAGCTCGAGCCTCTTAGAGATTCCCAAACATTGGCCATAGCTTTGATCTGTCCATACCCAACTCTGGGGTCCAGTCTCTTGTAACTGCTAATTGTGCTTCATTTTGCTAGTTCCTCTTGTTGCTTTGTTCCAGCATCTAATGGGGCCAGGCCCAAGGTTTATCTGTCTTGGTTGGCAGGAAGGCTTCTTTCTAGCCATGCTTACACTGTTTCTCTAATGCAAAGCACAAGAGGGCAATTTCACTCCTTTCTTCTGCAGAACTTGAACAAGGAATATGGTATTTTTTCTAGGATTTTTTTTATAGTTCTATTATAATTGTTTAATGCAGCCAATATGCAAAGGAATCTGCAAAACTCTTCCATTTTAAGTATTCTACTACTGTAAACTCAGGGTCAAAATTGCACTCTGGAAAAGATGGAATACTGCTGCTAACGTGATTTGTACTTCTGGGATTAAAAGAGGTGCGGTTGGAATAGATTCAGCCTCTTTGGGCTTTATGAAATGAGTGGTACCCCAGCATGTGGCTCTATCCAAAGGAACAGGCTGGTATCTTTGATTAAATTTGATACTTTTACTGGTTTTCTGTTAAATATAGACGATGAATGTCTAGTCAGGTTGACACTGGTCTATGAACTGAAAATGCTCTGCATACCTTGCACTTGTTTTGATGTACACTGTAGCAGCAGGAGGAAGGTTGTTCTGCTCAAAAATACGGTCAGGACTAAATGTTAGGAGGTACCTACTTCTAGTTGTCCTCCTCTTCTGCCCTGGGTGCCTAAATATTTCTGGAAAGATAATGCAAAAAAAAAAAAAAAAAAAAGATATTCAGCAGCTTGTTAGATGTTGGCTGGAGGGGCCACAAAGGAAGACTTTACACCTCCTTGTACTTCTAAGGTTTGTCATTTTCAAGCTAACTTGAGATCTTCTTCCTGCATGACCGCTCCTGGGAGGTGTGTGGCTGGCAGCACAGCTGCCTGTGACACGACACAAGTACAGTGGAAAGAGCAGTGAATCCCATGTGCTGAGGCTTCTCCCATCAATTAAATACTTCAGAACAAGATGCTGAGACTGGGGTAGAATGAGGAAAAATGCAAGCCTGCTAGTAACTGCTAGATTTAAGGGATGAGTAAGTTATCAGGTATGTGGAGTTAAACACAACTGTGCACACAGCCAAAGGAGATCGGGGACTATGTTTGAAGAAAAGGTTATGTACAGGTTTTCTAGCAGAAAAGGTTTCAGTGAGCATGTTGCACTGTGGAAAAGCTCAGGCCAGTTTAAGGCAGCTCTGCCTCTAGATTTGCAACTTAAAAAAACTGCAGGTGGTGAAGCAAAAGCTGCTTGCAATTAAAGTTAGGGACAAGGTGTCTGAACTAGTCCTAACTTTGTTCTGCTGTGGATCAATAAAGAACGCTAAAGCCAAGAATATCCTGCAGGTTGTTCCACTGACTTCAGCCAACTAAAATGCTGCTCTGGTAGTCTGCATGCTGTTCTCGGTGAATTAGCTCTGTGCCTACAACTTAGGACAGGCTCAGTGGAGGTGTGGGAGTGCAGAGTGTGCTTCTCAAGAGGAGCAGGTGGTGCCCTGGTGTGCTGCTGATTTCTCCTTCCAGTTTGCCTGCTCTACCTTGTAGCTGTGATTTGCACCTCACTGAGTGCTGCCTTTGTACTTCCCAGCTTTGCACTCTAACACCTGTCTGTACCAGATGAACTTTTAGCTTGCCTTTGGCAGAGGAAGGCGAGTACTGTTTTGAGGGCAGAAGCATTAGCTGGTAAGTCATCTCCTAGGATATGCTTCCATATCACTGTGCTCAAAATAAAGGGTATTTTTTTTTTGTAGGTGCCTACCCTGATCTCTAGCATTTGAGGATTAACTTTAGTAGACCTCTAATACCAAAGTGCATCTGAAAGGAAAATTTACTTCTGCAAGACAAAGACTTTTATTAAATGCAGCATCCTTGTACCAGAACAGCAGCTGTCCCAGACCAACAGGACTTTCCAGGTTGAAGAACAAGTTTAGGAATGCTTTTGTCCATGTGCTTGTTTTTCTTTCACCTTTGAAGTACTTTGTGGCTCACTGGCTTTACCAGCATTCCCAATTTCTCCCTTCAGGACATCTAGCAATGTCTGAGAACTCTCCAGTATCTGGGAAAGAAATAAATAAAAATAGTGTATTTTTACATAAATGGTAACTGTTTCTCTTATGAGTTCCCTCCAAATTCAGCTGATCTACCTTGCAGCAAGAGGGGTTCTCCAGTGCTTACAATGTCTAATTCCTATCTCACTGCAGGAATATCTGTGGAGGAATTTTCTGGTTTGTGCCCATATTCTGAATATGAAACAGCTTAACCAGTTTATCTGTCTTGGAGCATGAGGTAGAGAACTTCCTGAAGCAGACTGTGGGGTGAACTTTTGGGTTGTGGGTTGGTTTTGGTTTTTTTTTTTTGGTTGGTTGTTTTTTTTAAGGGAGATTTTGATACCTGGGCTTTTTAGATAAGTATTAAACTGTGCTAAGCTGAACCAGTTTAAGCTGTCTTCCACTGTTAAAAGTGCATGCTTTAGGTTTCTTGCTGTAAGAGTAATTCAACTCCACAGTGACCTTAAGTCAGACTAAATCTTTCCTCTTACTCATTTTCTCCCATTTTTAGCTTATATTATATGTAATATAACGTTTCCTCTTATGCTTTAGGAAGCAAGGGTACAACAGTTTTAGGAGATCTTGCTGCCTGTCCATCTCGCCATTTTAAAGTTTTGACATGATGGACAGTTGATAGCAGGGTTGTAGTCCCAGAGATCATTTACGTTCCTGTGAATCTGTGGAAATCACTAACTAGTCAGAGAAGAGATGAAGGTAGGTGCCCTGCAGGATGAGACACTGGTAGAACATGTTGGTGGGATCTTGCCATCTTGTCTATGGAAGAAGGTGGAGTCCTGCAGCTGTCACGGGCTGGGGAAAGGTCCCCGTCCCCACCTTACTCGGAGGCCGAGACACAAACCCTGCTGGCACTCATAGAGGCGTCGTGCCATGCTGTGCTGGGGCCCTCTCTGGGTCCAGGGGCCGGACAGTGGTCTCTGCCCACCGTGCTAGGTAAGCTTCCCGGGCCTTGGGCCCTCACCAGACCTCCCGGAGGGCTGGGGCTGCCCCACAAACCTCGACACTCCCATGGGGCTGCTGCCAAACGCCCCTGCTGCCTCAGGGTTTGCCCCCTCCTTCACAGGAGAGCCAGTGGGACATGAAGGCCTGCCGGCCCTGCGCGGGGCAGGCCGGACAAGGCTGGTCCTCCAGCAAAGGTCGTGGGGCTGAGGAAAGCGGGGGTCCAGGTGGGGGGCATGGCTACAGGTCCTTGAGCCCTGCAGGAGTCAAGAAACAGTCCTGCCCTTACAGAGACATCCACCTGTTTCATACGTTGTACTTCAGACATCTGCATGTAGCAGGAATAAAGGGACTTTATATTCCTGGTTGCAGTATTTAGCGGAGGATTGAAGAGGGGCTGTTATGTTGTCATGGCACATTATGGCCATCTGAGCTGTCACTTTTCCTCAGCACCACCTCTTAGCTGAGCCCCGCCTTAAGGCAGCCTTGGTCTGTAAGGTGTTTTGAAATACAGTCATTTTCTTGGGTCAGCAGCATTGTTGCTCACCCGCTGATGTGCAGGAGACGTGGGGGCAATAATGCTGTAGCTCCAGCCTCAGCCAGGTAGCTGGAAATCCAGAATTGTGTCGGGATATGTTATATTGTACAGGCAGCAACTGAATCCTCTGTCACTTTACCTTGCATCCCAGCCACTCTAAAGAGCACTAAAACAACATCTTATCCAAGAGGTATCAGAAACCATCTTAATGGTCTGTAGTTTAACTAAAGTTTGTATCAGAGCAGCATCGAGTCCCGAATGGAGACTCCTCTGAGCTATGTGTTCTAATATCCAGGATGCAGGTAAACCCGGCCCATCCCCAGCTGCCTAAGGGTCCTGCTGTTCATCTGGTTAGAGAGTAAATGGCTAACGCATAGAACTAGAGGCAGCAGTGTCTTGTTTGCTTTTTGAACTCTCTCTACAAAGAGAGTTTCTCAAAATAGGATTTTCATTTCTGCTTGTATTTGTAAGATTGAATAAAACTGTTGTGTGGGATTTGCAGAGATTATTTATTTCAAGAGTTATTTGAGGAGTGTGGATTGTTGTTTGGGTTTCAGAATAAAAGGACAATACCACTTTGTAGCAACTAACAGCAGCTGCATGTAAGATGCAGGGCAGATCCATGCATGTATTGTTTTCTGGAGTGCTCTTTGCTGGACTACAGCCCCATTGCGTACAACTGAAATGGTTGTCTACCCAGAGTCATAGGGGTAATACAGAAGTAAATAATAGTCAGTACCTAAGCTGCTGGTTTTATTGTGGCAAAATATTAAGAATAAATACTTAATCTACTGATCTGATTGAACAACTAAAAATTTTTATATTTTCATAATCTGTAACAGAGCAGCAAAAAATTTTGTGGTACCCATACTGTGCCCTGCCTTTGTTTTAACAGAAAATGGAAGAAGAAAGTACCCTGTGAAATACAAAGTGCTACCTTAGAGAAATGAATTTACAAAGCATTGCTAGAACATAACACTTTTGTTATTATCCTTATTCTATTTATCACAGCAATATTTTCTATTAGTGACTGCCCTAAAGAAAAATGTATATATGACTACCTGATCAGAGCAACAGTTCTTTAGTGATTTCAGCAGATCTTCAAATAAGCCTGAGTCAAATGTTAAACTCTGAAGTCAAATAAATAAATAGTCTGATATTTCTTAAGTACCTGACAATTGCCATCTATTTCACTGAGAATTTCTTTTTTTAATCTGGTCGCATATGCCTACAAATAGAGAATAGTTACAGACACCTGTGAAAAAGTAGGCCAGAGATTACAAGATGAGAATGATACAAAAGAATGTGAGACCTGAAAAATATGAGAAAAGGAACATTTATTGCAATTAAGTGTGCCGCCATGGCTGGGGTACAATTGGCTGTTTGTCAAGGCCTTGAAAGGACAGCAAAGCCTCTCTCAGCCTGACAGAGTCCAAATGAAAATACCTCAGCTTTGTAGCAATTGAGCCACAATCAGCACCAAGATCAGATAATTTTGTCTGTCAATGACAAGCGGTTGATGCTGGGTTTAGGAAACCACATGGTGCAAACACTAAAAACCTTGCATTGCATGGTAGATTCTTTTAAAATTAAATTGTAAAACAAATTCTGCCCGAAGTCTGGTTCTACAGCCCTTCTCTGAGCTGTTGATGTTTCTTCGCACAAGTTTTATATCCCTTTTCTTATAGTGTGATGAGGTTTATGACATTACCATGGGACCCTGGATTTTCCCCTCACCTGCATGTTAGAAGCATACAGAAGCAGAAAGAAGGAGTGGTATTTGTGGCAGAAGGGTGATTGAGTTGCAAAGAGAAGCTGGAATATGCAGTATTTCTGGGTTTCTCCTTTTTTGGTTTGTTTGGGTGGTTTGGTTTTAATTTTTTTTTATTCTTAGAGCAGTTCTAAGAAATACTGTTCTAGAGTTAGAAGAAAAGATTTTTTTTTTTAGTGAGGGAATATAAAGAAGAGTGGAAAAGAGCATGGGAGTTGCAGAGAAAAGCAAAATAGGAAGAGAATGGTGGAGGAAGTTGCATGAAGAGAAGTTAGGTGAGAGAGGAGTGAAGCAGGTGGGTAAACAGGACAAGACAGACAGAACTGGAGTGTTCTCAAGTTAAGTAGATGGTAGAATAAGTGTACAAGAAATGGATGACGTTATTTTTGTGGAGTAAGCATAGATGAAGAAATTAACAACATTTTTGTTCTTTGCATTTAAAAAGTGAAAACCCTTTTTAATGTCATTGAGGAAGCACACTTTTATGCAAAAAGTTGAGATTCTTTTTCTTTTTTTTTTTCTTACGATGTAGCCAGATGTTCTTAACCAGATGGACAGAATACACTCCGTGACATCAGAGCAACACCCACCATAGTGTCTCATGGTAACTTAGTTGTATTTCTTCCTATTTGTTCTCTTAGTATTAAACAAATTCATTGTGACTGAAAAGTACTGATGCTAAGCCTGATTTTGAAGTCAAAAAAGATGTTGCTTTTGTCTTCAATGAGCTTTATTTGGGCCTTTGGTATACAGTCACGAGACTGCATCTTGAAAATGCCTTGGGGTCTGATTTCTTCAAAGTTTTGTTGAATCATACGCAGATTTTTTTGCATCATTGTGAAAAAAATTCAAACAAAATAACTACCATTGCTTTTCTATAGCAAATGGAATTGTTAAAATGTAATAGATTAATTTCTGTCTTGTGGAATTAAGAAACCAAAGCAACCCTGAGATTTGTAATCTCTCTATCCAAGTTTGCATCTTGCTCTCACATAGAAAGAATGTGGGTGGATTTCAAGGGAAAAATAGTAAATACGGGATATTTTCCTAGACTTTGTAAAGATGAAGTATGTATAAAACTCCTTAAGGCCTTTTACTAGCTAAAATGAAGTACAGCAATCTGAAAGGATGACTTTCAGAGAAACATTTTAAGTGATCAGACTATGCTGCTCAGTGGGGGACAGAGATGATGTTGTTCTGATGTGCTGTCACATAGTAAGTGATTGAACAATGGAGGTAATAAACCCTGGGCTTAAAAGTTTATATTGGAAGGAAGAAGTGAGATGAGGCAAAGCAAAATCTGATATGCAAAGGGAAAGTCTGGCTTAACTCTTCTGGATGAAATTAATGTTGGGACACAGATCAAGGTGATTCTTGAATGCCTTTTTGATCAGCAGTGACAGGGACATCTGCACAAGAGAAGGGTGTTTTCAGTATGACACATGATCGTGCTGGTAAATACTGGGTGCTCTTGTTATCCTTGAACACGAGACTTCACAAAATGAAAACAGGAGTCTCTATAGAGAGCTTGATTTGTATTTCATAGTATATCTAATTCAACCCTGACCTAAGTAAATGCATCAATTTGCGGCTCATTTAAACCAGTGAAGAAAATTAGCTGTAGATTTTCATTGTTTCAGATGTAGAAACAAAAATATAAAGATGTGAAAAGAAGCAGACCTCTTTATAGAGAAACAGAGCTTTCTTTTAACTAGACATTATAGAGCAAAGGGTATACTGTTTTCTCCCTTGGCTTATTCAAATCAGAATTGCTTACTTCCATGAAAGTGATCTTGTTTGATGGCCATGTATGCTTGTTTACTTGGCTGAGTGAGTATATCCAGCTGGTAGTAAACTGAACTCTGCCATCTTGTGCATCAGTGCTCCTCAGCAGCTGGAGTGTTGTGAACTCTGTGTGTGTAGACCTGTGGAAGCCTGCAAGGCAGGAATACAGTACCCAAGCTCAGCTGCAGCGGGTGGTGTGGCAAAGCAGCCATCTATGTAGATTTTCAGTACCTGACTTGAGGGTTGCTACTTATGGAAAAAATACCAGTTTATTCATGTCCTAAGCAAGGCTGATCTAAGAAGTGTTGGAAGATATAAAATGTACCATAATGTTGCTATATTACCTTTTTTTTCCTTATGGGATCAACCCTTTAAGAGGGAATTTTGCTGTGAGGAACACAGAACAGCATGTTATATATTTTCATAGAATTATAGAATAGGTTGGAAAAGACCTTTAAGATCAAGTCCAACTGTAAACCTAACACTGCTAAGTCTACCACTAAACCATGTCCCCAAGTGCCACATCTACACATCAGTATGTTCTGTGTGTGTATGTTCAGTATGCATGGTGCACTACAATTTGAGTATTTCATTTCTGCTTATTTTCTGACAAACAACCTGAAAATGCAGTATCCTTATCCAAAGAGCCCATGATATGCTTTCAGTTTGGGTTAATTTTAATTGGACTAAGGAAAATGTAGAAAGATTAAATATAAAAGTGGCCATACAAGAGTGAACAGATGGCCTCTCTCTGCCAATATCACCTTGTGGGCCCCAGTGACAGTGATGGAGATTTCTTGTGCAAAATCCTCGTTCTGCTGAACTCAGTGAGGGTTTTACCATTGACCCCAATGGGGACAGATTTCACCTCTTAATGTTTATTAGATGCAGCAGGCAGAAAGCAGACTCATAGCTATAAAGGCTATGACATTTTATGGTTCTGACTCTGCAACCACTCAAGCACATGCTTAATTTTGCCACAGTAATAAAGTTAAGCGCCAGCT
Organism: Chelictinia riocourii; assembly: GCA_026930925.1. Taxonomy (NCBI): domain Eukaryota; kingdom Metazoa; phylum Chordata; class Aves; order Accipitriformes; family Accipitridae; genus Chelictinia; species Chelictinia riocourii. The sequence continues at coordinate 38,635,944 of JANZLP010000076.1, forward strand.
TAAGTGTTTTCAAGAAGGGGTGTCCTTTTGTTATCCCAAATGCGTGCAACGGTTAGTCAGTTTGGGGTGACAAGTGCACCAGTGAAACAGATATTGGATTATATTTGGGGAACGCAGGTATTGTTGCCGGCGGATTGCAGGAGAATAGTGAAACTAATATTTACACAACATCAGCAACTGCTGTTTAATGCACATTGGCAGGCGCTGGTAAATGAATGTATTGCCACACAGAGGGTACAGGGGGACCCGTTGTATGGGGTGACCGCAGATGAATTAATGGGGTTAGGACCATTTCTCCGCACAGAAGCACAGGCAATGATCGGTCCTGATAAGTGTAGGGAAGCAATGCGGCTAGTAAGGGAGGCTATAGAGAAGGTTAAGGAACCTGGCGGGCTACCGGTATATATGGGGATAAAACAGGGGCGAGACGAAACGTTCGGTGCGTTCATAGACAAAGCGGCAGCTGCAATTGAAAAGGCAGGGGTGCCAGACTATATGAAAGGGGCGTTATTAAAACAATGTGCCCTTCAGAATTGTAATCAGACCACTAGAAATGTGATAAATACCTTAGGAGCAAATTGGACTATTGAGGAAGCGCTAGAAGGAATGTCCCAAACCCATAATTATCCAAGTCCTTGATTACATCAGGAAAACTTTAATGGTCTGAATAAAAACCTCCCAAAATGTTGCTCCTTGCTATAGAGATTAGGAAGCTAGACTGTCTCTGCTTGCTTCTTTCTTAAATCTTGAGACAAGATTAGATGGAACTTCTGGGCTACTGAATAGCTAAGAAGATAAGAGAGACTTTTAATGTGCCTGGACATCAAAAAGGGGGAGGAAATTAGGTATTCACATGCCCTACAAATGGCTGCAGCATTACTGGCTCTGAGAACACTGCAGGCATGAAAACGCAGGAGGAGGGAGAAAAACAGCTGGGAGAGAGGAGGAAGTGTCCTGGACACAAGGGACATGATCAAAATAAACTTTTCCCAAATTAATGGTTCCTTTAAAATAGTGAATTAATCCACCAGTTCTTAGGGAAGCCAGACAACTATATAAAGTGCCAAGCTGAGTGAACCTTAAAATCTTGGCTGTGTGTCAAAACTTAAAAGTAATGAGCTGCCACGACCCTGAGCTATATTATCACTTCCGAAACGGACTCCACGTGATGCATTTCCAGTCCAGCCGCAGAGGTTTCAAGAAGCCATGAGCACACTTGATGTTTGATGGAAAATGCATTAAATACAACTTCACAGTGGCCATTAAGACGCCTTAGCTTATGGGCTTGGCCACCCAGTATCCTGCCATTAGTGGCCTACGCACAGGCGCAAGAGCCCTGGGGATCCTGGCCTTGGCTGAGACGGGAGAGCTCGTG
>JANZLP010000076.1:39072810-39084405 GCA_026930925.1 Chelictinia riocourii
ACAGACAATACAAGGCTTAGGAGAAAAATGGGGCTTTTTTCCAAAGATATGCTGCATAACCATGTTCTTACCACACAGCTCTGTCAATAAGTTCTACATTAGGGCATATCTCTATAGAAAATTATAATTAGGATACTAGGAAATCATTTTTAACATAGATTTAAATTCTGTAATTTAGAATACCAATATGTTTTTTTTTATCCACGATCATTTTTTTTTTTCAAACAGGCTATTTTAAAGGAGAAAAAAAAAAATTCCATTCAACAAGTTTCATTTGACTTTTACTGATGGTTGAATACACATGAAATGTGCTTTCAATGCATAAAAATCACAGTGGATAGCAGCAAAGGACTTGGGGGGAAATTAAGGAGAATTTGATCATTCACATTGTGATTAATCTGCACATTGATGAAAGATAGCTATTTCACACTTCTAAAAATAAACTTGAGATCATTCTTTCAAAAAAAAAAAAAAAAAGGCCCCCCAAAATACACAAAAACCCCAAAACAAACATAAATCCAAATGCATTACTTTTCTTTTACACACAAAAATGAAATATTTTTATGGCAGCAAAAGATTTTGATAATAATCAAAGTCTGTAAACTGTAATTCAATCTCTTTTTGTTGTTGTCGTTCCCAAAGTGCAAGATGCAAGATTCCCATAAGCTTTCAGTAGTGCTTTTCCTGTAAATAATCCTTCATTTTGTTTGGCAAAGGCAGTTTCTGGATCAGGTCTATTCTGGTGTACTGACGTATTACAAAACGGCACAGGTATTGTAAAGAACGCACCTGCATAAACCGAGATACTGGATTTGTCAGTCTCACTGGGTAAGTTGCAGATCCAGGCAGTCGGGATCTTGAATAGCAGAAAGCTCCATTTTCAGAGTCCCTGATTGAATGTTCAATTAAGTCCACTATAGATGTATGTCCCTCCACATCTGGTTGTTCATAAAAGCTAAACCTACCATTTGAGTGTTCGATTCTAGTGTGAAGAGTTTTTCCATGGGAACGAAAACTCAAACTTAAAAGATAACGATCATGCTTTTGTATGATTAATTTAATGAATGTTAAAACTATGCTTTATTTTCATCTAGTTCTCATTACCTTCATTGTGAGAAATTTGCATGTATATGCATTTGCATGAGAATAATATGCTAGATATCATGCCTTAAAGACAGATAAAAAGATAGAATGTGTCTTTGTACTGCACTTGCACAGGATCAGGTCAAATATGATGGTCTGGATGTAGGATCAAGTCCAACAAGGAAGGAAGCAATGGAAAACAAACCAAGAATTGCTCAAGAAAAAAGTAACTAAAGGAAATATACAAACATACCAGGGTCAGTGAAAGCACTAAAATAAGACTTGTGGCAATATGAACAGTTACCTGTTCATGTGGCCAGGAGAATAGTTGATTAAAACAGAAAACTTTTTAGTATCTATTATTTTGAATGAGACCTGCAGTTAATTCTTAACCACCAGTTCACCCCTGCAAGTTAATACAAAACAGCCTGTTGTGTAGCTTGTCTCCTCTGCCTTATTTAGGAGTTAAGCTGCCTTTTTATACTTACTGGTTTTTATTGGATTGTCAGTATTATTCAGCTTCGCATATCCAAGCAGATTCCCGCTGCTGTCATGCAGTTGGTTGAAATCTGGCTTGATTTAATTAACAGCAAAGACCTGAAGGCACATAAGGGCATAACCAAAAAGCAAGTCAGAGAAGCTATTGAATGTTTCTGCTGTTTTGTCAGTGTCGCACAACTCAAATGTTCTCTCAGAGTATTTGAATTCCAAGCAGGAGAAGAAATTGAAATGTGATTCATTGGAATGTAATTCTGAATTCCTGCTTTTTTAACAGTAAATACAGGAGAGAATTGTTTCTACTTCATTCTTTTTGAAAAAGTGTTAATGAGATATATATATAACACCTTTTCAAAAAGAATTTTTTTTAAAATGCATTGAGATTCCTGCCCTGTGAGAGTAGCTATGGTGTTATTTGGAGCTGGTGTAGCCAAAGCTTCATAGATAACTGTGCATTGAGAGGGATAAAAAAAAAAAAAAGGTTATTTTTATTTATGTAGTAGTAAACTGCTGAGTAGAAAAGAGATGTAATTATTGTATTCTTGTCTCTTATTGACAAAGCATATAAGATCCTGTTTTGATTACTATAGAATAATTTGTAAACATATTTCACTCCTCAGAAATCCCAAATTAAACAATGAACTCTAACAAAATGATGTTAATCCTTATAAAATATGTTTACTTGGTGTATCTCATTCCCATTCAATGCTCTCTGCTTGTGTCTTGAAACTGTAAGCACTTCAAAATATTGATTGTCTCTGTGTGCATCCAAATCTCAGTGTAAAAGATGTGAGTCTACGTTATGGCATTCGGATCCTGCTATAACCAAAATATTTACTACCAATATTATTAATGTTTGGCTTGTGCTTTGTTTCACAAAATCTCTTTTGTTTTTAGAAGTTTTCTTTTGGTTCCTTAATTTTGGAGGCATGGGAAATACTTTGTTTTTCACATTGGATAAATCACAATGCTGTCTTTGCTCTGAAGCTTTCCGGTTAGCTAGGGAGAAACATGTTTTTCTGTGGAAAATTTAGCTGTTTGAATGTATTTGAATTATCTGAAATTTTATTTATATACTTTCCACCTGTTGAGAAATATTTGTGGTGTTCTTCTAGCTTTCGTTCATAATTCAGGCCCCTGTTTTGAAACTTCATATTTGGCATACTCTGAGGTATTGACAGACTGTTGCCTTGACTAGGAAAAACAATCATGGACATTTAAAAAAAACATTCTTGGTGGTGTCCTTCCCTTCTTCACTTTGAAGATTCACCAAGCATTTAATTATGTAAAGTCAATATGCTGCTATTTTGGAAGTCTCAGTTATGTTTAAAAGATACTGTGCATTCAATTCCAGGGCTGTTAGTGTTTTGTTCATTCATAGAATGGCTGATAGAAAATTTCCTGTGCAAGATGGCAAGCTTGTATAAATCTCCATGTAATGTGAATATGTCTTTTCTTGGCTACAGTTTATTGTCCGCTTATTACACCATTAGCTTTCCTTTTTTAAAAACTGCACATCTCTTGAGATTGTAATAGAATCATAACATAGGAGTTGAAACAAATATTTGAGTTGATCAGTGACAGAAGAGAGATAGTAATGTATAAAGGCAGTATTTAATTACTTGAAAAGGGATGACCATAACAGACTGTCAGATGTGACAGATTATACAGCCTGCTCAGTAACTACAATGCCACCGTCCTCCCAGCAACCGCATTGTCCTTGCAAATTCATTTTTTCTTAAAGTAAGCTGGAAAAATCAATGAAATCAGCTCTGATTGCAGATGGTACTCCAAAGAAAGGCTGTAGCCCTGTGTGAGGTCTGCATAAACCTCTTCTACTGAAGCTGAGACTACACATCTACATATATGTACAGTGCTTCATATAATGAAGAAATCAGCAAGATCTATTTTGTTGGGGTTTTTTTTTACAGGTTGTTCATTTTCACTATAGACTTGGGGATTTAAGGGCACAATGATAATGATTCCTTCCACAGGAGGAGATGCTAAAAAAGCATTATCTGAGGAAAGATAGAAGGGAAGGACCTTCATAATTCACCAGTGTTGGAAATATTTAGAGGAGTTAAAAGTATTTATTAATGATAACATGTTGGGAATAAGCAGTATGATTGCAATGAAAATGGAATCGAGATTTTTGCCTTTGTCTGTGTCACCTACTTGTATGACCTTGAGCAAATTCTTTCTGCTTTGGGTTGTTTCTCTTTTCTGTAAAGCCTTCAGAATATGACTGTTACAACCCAATGCAAAGTACTTGTCTGGAGCTGCAGTCAAATAGTAACAAAAACAGGTAGTAGGGAATGTCTGAAGTTATGCAAGATACGCTAGCGAAGTATGCAACAGGAGATGGATTGTATATACAGTTATGTTTTATAGGCTCCGAGATAGAATTCTGTCCCACAAAATCTCCTGCAGTATCCCATTTATGATAACTCAGAATTCCTGCATTTGAACACCTAGAGGGAAAAAACCTCTTTATACAATATATTGCCTCAGTCTTAGGAGAAGAGGTTTGCAGAAAGATCATGTTTGGATACCGCCTGTCTTCAGAATATAATTCGTCAGTGCTTCTGGATACTTAAACCTGTAACATTTGTCTAAGACTACTTTGGAATTCAATGAATTGGATTCACTTTGGAACTTCAGTGGAGTCTCCTTTGTCATGTGGCCCAAAGGCCATATTTTTGAATCTGTGTTTTGAAAACACATCGCCTGTGGCATCTCTCAGTCTCTTGAACTGATTCTGCCAAGCTAACTTTTTGTTCCATCACTCTGAACCAGAGTGGTGTTTCCTTGCCCAAGAGGTGAGGAGTGGTGTCCTGCAGGTCTCAGTAGTTCTCTCCCTTCCAGCTATCTCCATCATACGACTGTCACCATTTATCAATCTCTTATTTCAGGGACCTTCAATTCCTCCCCGCAGTGACTTTTTCTCTTCCACTGTCATATCTGCAATCCAGTCTCCTAATAACTGCCATCTAGAAGATATAATACTGCAGTACTTTCTGCACCCAGTCCCTTTACTCCCCAGAACCCATCTAGTCCCACTTAACCATTTCTGCACTCTTCTCCTTCATGTCTAGTATATTTCAGTCACATCAGAAACTTCAGTGGCATATAGCTCCTGTTGCTTTAGTTATCCTTCACTAGTATTTCACCAAAATTTTCTTGCCTGTGACATTACTCTAGTACCCAGGGATGACCTCCCCAGATCTTATTATTCTTTTCAAACTTCTTTCTACTCTCTCCATGTATATCTCACTAATATGTTTGATGGGGTTAATAGTCAGTTCACTCACTGTGCACAGAAATAAAAACACAACCAGAAATATTAATGTGTCCCTATGACTATGCATTTTGTGGGCAAAAAAGGTGTGGATTTTTTTCTCAGATGAGATTGGGTTACCAAAAGATTGTTTTCAATCAGGAATGACTGTTCAAAACAAAGAACACTTCTCTCAGGGCTTCGGTCTACATGGTGGTGTGTCTACTTGTGATGGACTTGAGCATTCTGCTGGAGATCTGGTTTTTATTTTTCCTTTTATTCCTCTGTTGTTTTGTTGCTTTACACTCAACTGATCATACAGAAGGAAAACTATTAGTTTGTGGCCAGTCTGTCTTAATCTGAGACCTTGCTATACCACATGTAGTTGAGTTTGGGAAGAACATCCTCTAGGAGAGGAGCCTGTGGAAATCATGCCTGGCTTATTCACCTAATTGCAGCTGTAGTCTCATCACCCACAGAATTTCTTGTTACATAGAGGTTACATTTATCTTCACTACCTATCATAATTTCAGTATTTTAAAATAATTAATAAATATGTCTGCTAAAGGTCAAAAAACCAATGGGAAATTCCTTTTACATAGGGTCTGTTCATATAATTAAAGAAAAACATTCTCTAGAGCCAGGAAGTCAGAAATGAGGCCTTACTTTATGGTATCGGAAGGTAACATCAGGGAGAGCTATTTAACGCATGTCCAGTTTATAGTCTTCTGTGCAGAATCTGATGTTATACACTATGATCCACTCCTTATGTTTATGAAGGTGTTGGTGATGCATTCTTTTAATGTAGCTCTGCTACTATTTATGAATTTTGTGCTCTTTTATTGTATTTCTGAACATGCTTATCTGTCTGAGTCTATATTAAACAAAACCACCATCTTTCATGATCTTTGGTGAGATTAATCTTAACTCCTTTGTATAGGTAAATCATAACTGTGTTGCATTTGTTTACCCCATTTGGCATATCTTCCAAGATAATTTGTGACTTGATTTGCAATGATAGTGATATATCTGATTTGAGATCAAAGGAAGTGAGGATCCTAACAGGAGGCAACAAAATTGTTCATTGTATCTTACGAGAGTAAATGCTACTGAATTAGCCTCATCTTGTGGATAGTCTCCCGGTTCTTATTTCTGTGGGCCTTGGGCTACATTTGTGAAGAAAGGGAAAGTGTAGCCTATGTCATTACAGTAAAGGAAAAATAGAACAAAAGATGTTGAGCCAATACTGTCAGTTGGAAGGAGATTGGAGAAGTGGGGACAGCAAGCTTGGGAAGGAAGAGTTGGAGAGCGAGCACATTCCATAGTGGAGACTGTATCATGTGGAACAGGTGGCACTACAAGTCTTAGTATATGTTGTTAGAAGACTATAAGGAGACTAAATAATATTGGCAGCCTCCCAGAAACTTTCATGTGACGGTTGTAAAGTTAATGATAAAAATTAAACTTGTTGATAGCGGCTAAGTTCCCCAAGGGTTTGTGGCAGAAATGCAGGTGTTAGACCCTGAAAGAGCATCCAAAGGTTGGAGTACATATGCTTGAAGACCTTGTTAGCTGATTAAGAAATGAAGACATGAGTATTTAATTAATCCTTCAGTCTTGGCTAGGTGTCTGCTTAGTAATTAATGCTAGTTCTGTCTTATGTTGTGTGGAAACATAGATTATCAAAATTAGCACTTTGTGTCTATTCTACCTGAAGATGTTTACCTTGAACTGGTTTGAGCATGTGAAGGACATTCCCTGTACACTCTTACTGGGCAATTAAAGGTTAGCCTTAAGAAGCTCTTTGTATATATTCATTACTTGCTATTCAAACTGGTTTGCTACTTTTGTTCTGAACAATATTTATTTTCAATCAAAGAAGTTGCTCTAGTGTGCATGTGGGGAAAAAATCCTGCTTTCCTGTCCTATGATCATCTCTTATAATTTCTGAAAATTAATGACACTGTTTGTACTTTTCAGCATAGATGTTAATTAATGAGGCCATTGCTAAAGTGTGGTTATATATATTAACAGAAATCTCTACTTGCTTCCATACTGCTTTTGTAGTAAAGTTACATTTAACCTGAAAATGCTGCATTCTGGTTTCCATCTCCATTAAGACCCACTGTAAGCCTTGTTATGAAAATTCCTGAATGAATTGCAGTATTGGAGACCTGCTTACCTGTTTCCAATAAAAATGACAACCTCAATTTACCTGAAATGTTTAGTCTGTCTAGTGAAAAACTTGAATTTGCTGAGGGATAGCTCCTTCAGAACTCTGTCCCGGCATCTTCCCAATGTCAAAAGGAAAGTTTAAAAATTCCTGCAAGCACTGGATAGCATGGAAAGCAACTAGAACAGGAGATAGATATTCAGGGAAATATTACACCTCTACTTGTATTCTTCTCAGTGCTGACTTAATTATTTGGGCTTTGGATTTTAATTTTACTGCTTTCTTCTGCTCACTGCCCTACTCACTCTCACAGCTAAGAGGGAGTAAAGCAGAAACAGTAGTTTGCAAAGTTCTGTTTGCTTCCACCCAGTACAAATGCCCTAATAGTTAAAGGAGTTGAATGAGCTGAATTTAGGTGAGTACCTGAAATTGTAGTATGTCTATTACTTTTGGAGATGCAGCAGAGATCCCCAGCTAAGTTGGCAAGGTTTTCCTCCATGAGTTCTCACAGTAGAATCAATGAGACCTGGTATTATGGGACCCTGTAGTACTATTTTTATGGTTGTTTTTCAAAGTAGAACCACAGTTTAGTAACCAGTGCTTTTAGCTGCCTAAGAAATCTGCTTGGGGCCTATGGAGTAAAAGTATCATATCTGTATTAATCCAGTGCCACCTGCTGAGCCAGCAACTGCATTGTGCACTGTGTCTTTCCTGATTGTAGAGTTCTGTTGAACCAGCTGGCGTTCTGATAGTCTAACTTGGGTATAAAAGCTACTGCCTTTGAAGACATGTTTCTGGAAATGTATAAGAGATACTTTTTGTTTTTCTTTCAGGTTGTGTTGTGTAAGATTTGGGCCCTCTCCTGCAACTCAGAACTTCTGCTTTACTAAAACAGTACCACAATCTCCAGCAGCTTTAAAGGGAAAGCGGGGCTTATTTTATGTATTACTATTTTCCTGGTATTTTTTGTAAGAGTGCAATTAAAATCTATTTACTATAGGTTGCCCTCCAACCCCCCACCCTTCTTAATTGTTTACTTGGAGCTCAGAGAACACAGTTCATTGTTGGGAAGAAAGAGAATAATTCAGACAACTTGGTCAATCAGTGTGCAGCTTGTTTTAATTTTTACACTGCCTCTATTGTGTGGAAAATATGACTTTTATAAGCATGATAGTGCAACCATGAAATGAGAGTTTTAAAAAATGTTTCATCCATAAAATGAGAGGGTTTCAGAAATTGGTTGTATACCTTTAGACGGTACTGTAATGTAAGTTGTTGCAATGTTCTTTAGGTGTATGCTGTACAAATATTACAACCAAAAAATCTACATGAAAGGAACATTGTTTGCAAAGTCAAGTACTCAGAAGCTAGGAAATACTGGATTTATGGTTGTTTGTGCAAATGTAATTCTCCACTCTTGTATGTGCTTTCTGCACACTGAGTAAGGCAGGAGTCCCAGAGAAAAATAGTGCACAATCACGTAATTGGATACTTAATCACAATGCATACACATATGGAGCGGAATTAAGGTTCTATGTGCAACCATAAATCTGACATTCCCTGACTCTCAGGTACTTGATGTTGAAAGAATTCCATTTAAGTTGCAACATTTGTTCGTTTTAGGTATGATTTCCTAACTTTAAAAAGGAAAAGGCTAAAATACTTTATGCAACTGTTAAGGTTGGATGCAACTCCAAGGATGGAAGTTCAGGGTGAGGGGCTAAACTTCACAGCTGGTCCTATTCTCAAGTAACACAGCGTGAGCTACTTCACACTGGAGCAGTGGCAGCACTGGGGACATCAGCTAGGCTTGCCACAGTAATTAACCCACTGCAAATGTAACCACTCTCCCTGCCTTTTGGACCTTCTACCTTCAGCATTGCAATAGGAATCATTGCCAGAGGAGTTGTAGGGATTAGCAGTGGTGGCTGGCAGGACAAGAGAATTGTCTCTGTGCAGTGGCAATTAATTGCCAGATTCAGGTATTGTGGGCATGAGGAATGCCAAACTTAATCTCTGGGTGAAGAGAAGCGGAGCAGAATTTCATGGGTTGGGGGGAAAAAAACCCCAAACCTCCTAGCTTGAGGAGTTACGCGGTTTGTGTTTTTTCTGCTATATATCATCAAGAGCTTACTACAAACTGCACGGATTTGAGAGATCTTTAAAGGTAAATCCACAAGATCGATTAATAATAGGAAATGTGAGGGAGTTAAAATATTTTATATTACCATCATCTGCTAAACTTGAAATGGTGTGCCCAGATTGGCTGTCTTACAGCGCATCAAGATTTTTGGAAAAGAGTAGGTGATTGTAAAAAGGTTTCAGTTCAATTTCTCTTCTGTAAATAGCCCATCAAACCTCATGGATAATTGTTCAAATATATAACAGCCATCTTACACAAAGCAAGCCAACCCAAAACAACCTATAGCTGTCCAACTATTCCTGCCAGCAGCTAACTGCTTTTGGAAAACCTTTGTAAACTGGGCACAGTTCAGCTCCCTTGTCAACCTGCCTTGACAGCTACATCACAACGAAGAATTGCCTGTGCTGTTGGATTGCAAGTGGGAGTTGTGCATCCAGCACTGTATTTTGGTCAGAAAGCTTGCAGTCAAGTGAGTAGATTCTTGGCCTTCGACCCCTCGCTTTTTAATACACCACCTCAGTTCTGTAGCTCTCATGTGGAACTGCGCTGATCAGAAGTGTAATGTGAAACTGATTTTGCAAAACAATAAATTGCAGAGAGCTTGAGGAAACAGGTGGTTTTGGTTAGTAAATTGCACATAAAATACAAAACATCAGTAAATGGAAGTCTTGGCCCCAGGAGAGGAGAAGCATGTTTTAGCCCCCTTGCTTTCCCTATTCTGGTGATTGGTTTAAACTCACTTGCCTTTGGCCCCAGAGGGGGTTGTTCTAGCAGCCTAGAATAGCCAGAGACTGCAGAAGCTCAGTCACAACCTTCCTGTCCGCATTTGCTAAGGATTGTAAATAGCAAGTTACAGCATCAAGGAATATGAGCTTCACATGTGAATACCTCTGATATGGGGATTTCCCAAGTTGCTAGATTTGCCAATTCTATGGACCCTGTTAGTGGCCAGAGTGGCATAATCTGCTAGACTATCTGGACCCCTTTGAGGTTTTAACAATGCTTCTCTTCTTTGTGATGGCATATCATTTGCAAAGCCAAATGAAATCATACCAAGAAAAACTAAAAAGTAAAAAAACCCCAACCAAACAAAAACTTAAAAAAAAAAGTTAAAATAATCTTTCCTTTGCAATTTACACTGAATAACTTTCCATGAGGCCCAAACTAACTGCGGTAATAAAATGTAGCTGATACTGAATTAATCTTACCAATTTGATGCATGTGGTAAGGATGATGGTTGCTTCAATCCTTACTGTACCAAAGATGTATAAATGTAAATTGTGTTTTCAGAACTGGAGCTCTCTTTAATGTTGACTTCTAGCTGTGTTGCAGCTAAACCCGTGCCCAGATCCAAGACTGCAGACGCTCACACACAATTAATCTCACAAATTTATGAATGCCAGAGCATGGAGCAAAATGAAAACAACTGGAGGAATGTATAAGGGGAATAATTGGACTGTATCCAGATGTGCATGTGTAAAACATCACCGATTGACTCCTCCCCCATATCCTGTCTGAAGAAAGGAATTTTTTCAAAAATAAACTGGGGTTATTTGAAAGAAGTTGTGGTGTCTGAACGAAATCTAATAGGCAGGATTAGTGGTAATTAGGTACATTCTTTGCTTCTTGGGTTTTTTGGGGGTTGTTTTGGTTTTTTCAACTCTTTTAGTATCATTGAATTTAGCAGATATATTGCCAGTTTCAGTGTTACAGCTGGAGCTTTTGCTACACGTAGTTGAGCTGCAGGATGGAAGAGGAGAATCAGAAGGATTGTATGAGTGTGTGTGTTGTGCACTGTAAATTTTATGAGTAGTGATGGGCACTTGTAAGTTGTCTATCAGGAAAATTTTGTAATGAAGGCTAGTTAAGAGGCAGAGGGACACTTGAAAGGTTTTATATAGTGAGACTTTACTAAACTGAGGGAAAAAAAAAGTGGCCTTCCTCATTTTGTATTTGCAGATTGGAATAGAAATTAAGGTAACATGCTCTTACACAGATTTTGTTAAATCACTGGCTTTCAGTGAAAGAGGACTATCACAGTGTATGCAGGTAGGGCCAGCGTCTTTCCTCTCAGCCACGACTGAATACTTTCTGACAGATCTATGATTACAATGGGGATGGGAAGAGAAGAACGGGGAAGGGAAGGAAAGGAGAAAAGTCTAGACCAGAAAAAAGTCAACTTTTGCTTTACTGCTTTGTTGATTTTTAAAAAAAAAAAAGTCTATCATTCCCCTAATTATTTTGATGCACTTTAAATGTTCTTCCCCTTTAATAAATTGCATTGCTCACCTTTAAATACTTGTGTGCTTTCTCAGCACAAACTTTTCCTAGACATTTTGTAGCATGGAAAACTAAGTGCAGATGAAGAAGGTAAAATCGAAGGGCTACTGCAGAGCAGCAGTGCTACCCGACATTTCCTGA
>JANZLP010000076.1:39129586-39144002 GCA_026930925.1 Chelictinia riocourii
GGTTGCAAGACTGGAGAGCAAGAACGCCCTCCACTCCTCCCAAGGTGACGACAGCATCCCAACAAGCCCAGGACATTAGTACACCTTTCTTAAGTAAGTCTGCTGGTCCACTAGATTCCTTCAGCGGAGGATCTGTTCTGAGAAATGATGCTTTGATTTTGATGGAATTTGTTCTTCTTCCTGCTTGTTTTCCATGGGAAGGCCAGGTCCCTTGAGTCCAGGGTCTTGTGCTGTCTTCTGTCTCTTCATCTTTCTCTTCCTTATATTTCCCATATACTTGTGATACCTCCATGGCTTCCAGTATAATTCTATCTGCATCTCCTCCGGCTGCTATTTATGCCAACAACCCTCAGCTTCCTCTTTTATACCAAATTTCAAGGTATACCTTGAAACAGATCTACCATCAACAGATAAATCAGAGAATCCTTGAACTGCTGGGTTCTCCAATTATTATAGGAATAAACAGTGATGATGATAGCGATGATTTTTTTAAGAATAGTTCAAATATGAATTTAGCAGGAGACCTGTCAGGTATCTGAGACTTTACGTTTCATAAATAAATAAATAAATAAATAAATAAATTGGTGACTTCAGTATGTTGCCTGACCCAGTAGATCAGTTCCTACCTAAGACCATCAGAAGTCATTTTACAAGGATTAGTTACGAAAGGTTACCTAATTAGTTACTAGGAACAAAATACTTCTTTCTTTCTTTTTTTTTTTCCTTGCTCAGGTTTCAATAATGATGTCAAAGAAGTCTGTTGCTGTCTCTGGTTTAATCTTGTATTCTGTGACAAGTTTATCATATTCATATATCTGTTACTTTATCTTTTAACAACACAGACTAGTTGGATTTCTGAACTTCTGTCTTCCTGTCTCTCCCTTCCCTCTAAAAATATTTTGTATTCAAAATATATTTACAAAGAATTCTTGTTTTTGTTTAAAGTTGGTCTTTCAAAGGAGTCTTAGACACAAGATGAGAGACTTCCTTGAAAGACAGAAGTAGAAAGGCGTCAAAATTCAGTTCTCCTTTGAGGTGGAATTATCTTTACATTACAAAAAACTGAATATTACTGTTCCAAACCCCTGCAGTTTGAAATTCACCCAGTAGTCTATCAAGCTGTTCAGGAAAGATGCTTGATGCTACTCTAGTCTTGCAAAGCACTATATTCCTATAGGACTAGAGGTCCAAATGTGGACTGCAGGTCTGCTGTTGGAGTTTTGAATTTTGCAGAGCAGAAGCTCCAAGCCCCAGGGTACTTCAGAAGCTCCAGTGGAACGTAAATAAAAATCAGCAGTGTTTCATTAAAATCCCATGCATACTCCTCAGTTTCACACCTTCCTCTGACAATATAAAATAGCCTTAGAGACACTCCCCCCCAGTCTTTTATTCTCCTTGGAAGATTTAGAGACCATGTTTTTATGTAAGAGAGGCTGCCAGGAAATGGCAGCAAGTTGCGTTTACTTCGGTGCTTCCCCACAGCTTTGCGATCCCAGAGTTAAAAAGGCAAAAAGGTACCCTAGCCCCTTCCCAGACTGACCTTCTCGCTCTTTCATCTGCGAGTCACAGCTGGTAACTTTGAGTATCCAAGGCTTTGGCACCAGAAGTAGAAAAACTGCTGCTTAGAAATGAAAAATAGATTAATAGTGCTGTAAACCTGGAGTATTGCAGTGGTGAAGCTGGCCTGCTTTCTGTAACTGCCAGAGCAGTGTGCGCAGCCTGGAATTTGAAAGCTAAGCTGTGTGCTTTCATTAACAGTTCTGCTGCTCGCATACAAGGACACTGATGTAAAACCCAGTGCAGTTGCTCCTAGCTGGGTTCCTTCTGTAGTGGCAGGAAAAGTAGGAATTTGTCACTGAATTAAAGAGATTTGTTCTGAATTCTCACCAGGGGCAAATTTCTCAATTAAGAATATTAATTTTTCTTGGTTTTTTACTAGTGCTACTTAAAATTGTGTGATTACAGTGGTGATGGCGCTCAGTACTTACTGCCACTAATATGAAGTCTCTTACTAATTTAATCCTGTACGCTAAGTCCAAGGTTGCTGATTTTTTTTTTTCTTTTTGCCTAAACAGATCTCATTAATATATTAAAAATTAAAGACCAGATATTACCCCATTCCTCCATTTCCTCGATTCATTTTGCCTGCATTCCCCTGTCCTCTGCACATGGGGATGCACACTCACGTTCATATATTCACTCTCTTGTTAACTATCTTTAATCACCCCTCAATGTTGCTCTATGGGCCCCCGAATTCTTCTGCAGTTTGCCAAGTCACCTCCTTCCCCCAGGAGATTTGCTTTTGTCAGGACGTGGGCTTTGACAGCCACCCAGATAGCAATGAATCAGTGTTTTTATTTTTCCAACCCATATGCAAGTCAGCTTGCTTGATATAAATCACACTGTGGCCAATTCACTTTGAAACGGGATATCCATTTACCAGCTGACTTTACTGCTGGGTTTCTGGACTGATGCATCCAAAACCCTCCTTTTTTAAAAAATGACTACAACTTTGTGACTAACCTTTCCAGACTGTATTTCTCAACTGTAGGCTGGTGTTTATTTTGGCTGACTTCCCACTGTATAATATACTCTGTTCATGCCAGCTCATGGCAAAACTCACAATTAAAAAAAAATAATAGCACAGATGTTTGTCGTAACTTGCTCTGCACACTTCACCTTGTTAGCACCACCCATTCCTTTTCCCCTCTCCCCTAATGGCATCTCCTCCTTATTTTTATTACTAATCTGAAAGTCCAATATTTGCTTTTTGAAAAGCATTGGATCATGAAACTTTCCACTCATTGGCATGTCGTAGGGAGTGGCTATCATGCAAGGGTAAGCAGACATGTTTAGTGGGTTGCTTTGCGTACTGGAAGTTCAGCATTACCAACACATGAAAATCCCTCTGGCTTCCGTCCCATCCCTAGATCATTTCAGGCCTCATTTTCTTCTCCATTGTGTTTGTGTCCACCGACTTCCCAGGAGCTGCTCGTGATTTACCCTGAAGGAAGCAAAAGTGGAATGATCCACTGAGAGAATGAGAGAACGTTTGTATAGAGAGGAAATTTTGAAAAACAGTGTGAATTTACAACTTTGCCGAAGATTTAAAATCCTTTGTGAATGTTCTATGCTCCCCTGGAAGCTGTTTAACTAAAGGATTCAGTGAATGTTCTTTGAGTCACTTCCTCATTTGGTTTGAGCTGTTTCCAGAACTGTACGAGTTAGACTGAATGCATGTAAAATAAATGTATCTAATATTTCTTTTTTTTCCCTCTTTCCTCCTTGCTGCATCCTGCAAAGGGGAACAACAGAGTAAGTTCTTTGTCCTTTTACAAAATCTTTTTGTATCCAATCTCAAGGGTTTTGTCAGGAAAACTGGTTTCTCTTTTGGTTCACGCAACTATTGCCTGCATACTCTTAACAGCAAACTCCTATTAAAAATGTGGATGCAAAAGTGTCTTCTAGAAAACTATTAATGGCTCTTTGTTTTAATTTCGGGGAAGGAGATGTGTTAAGTCTTGCCGAGTGTTGTTTTTTAAGGCGGTTCAATAAGAATGATACTAAAAAACAGGATCGGGACCAAAGATTATGAAGGTATAGTAATAAAGACCTTCTGAGGAAAGGTTACTACAGTCTGATGAAACTCATTACAGCTGGATTTTTTGACCATACATCAAAGCTTGTATTAATGGGCAGTTATAAAAACCCAGCACTAAAGTCTTAAATAACAGATTTGCTGGCGTTGTTGGCTAAGCTGAACTAGATCAGTGTACTGGCTTTGAAGGTGCCTTAAAATGGATGGAGGAGGGTGGGGTCAACATTTGACTTGGCTTCTAGACCCTTGATGTGTTCCAGCTGGACAGCAGCAGAAGGGTGTGGGGTGTGGAGAGGGAGAACTGAAATATGCGTGGTCGGGGGTTTTTTTTTAAAATAAGCAGCACATAAAAAGACAGTTTTGCTGATGTTGATCTGATAAACTAATAATCAAGCAGTTCCCAGGGTTAGTACTTTTTCATGCCATTTTTACTGAGCTTAAGAATGGAAATTGCACATCTCACACTTTGGAATATGATGCAGAGAGAATTTGTCATACCACGGGAAGAAGTTATACAGCTTTTGTGCTCCCTCCCCCCTCCCCCCCTTCCTGTTTTGGTATATTAACCCTTAGGAAGATGTATCTGGAGCATCAAAAGATGCTTCATAGCAAATGTTGAAAGTAGCCCCTCAAATATTGCCTGTAGAATCTCATTGTGAGCTTGAAGCATTTCTGGGGTATTTGGGGAAGACCTAGGTGGGTTTTAAATGTTCTGGAGGTTGAGGAATTTTGTCTGCTTTTACTTTTTGTATTTTTAACAAGTTTTTGACCTCTTCTGTCTCCACAGTAGCTGGGCTCAGAAGCACCAAAGATCTGGTTTGTTGGCCTGCCTGAGAAAAGGGGCTCTTAATGTTGGGTGGGGAGGGGTTAAGAGAAGTAGTGTATTGATGGCGTGGAGAGAGGGACTTTACACAGGAGGTGGTGTGAAATGTAAATGTTAACTGTACACTAAAATGTCAAGGTAATGTTTATAATGTTTCTTTACGATATGCTGACTTAAGGCTTTGCTGCTGCAGTAGATGCTGATCTGATCTCAGAGGAGAGAGAGGTTAGACTGTAGATGCTCTGTCAAGGGAAATGGAGCACCAAAGAGCTCTTGGGGCAGGAACAGAGTCTGTTGGGCAGGAGTTGCAGGGACCAGCTATGTTCTCCAGAGACCTGAGCTATGGGGCACCCCAGGGAGGTCAGGACCAGTAGCATCTGACATAGCGTTAGTTGTGGTGTAGCATAAGGCAGGATACCTGTAAGCAAGTACAAGGAGAAGCCTGTGAGATGTGATGGTTGGTGGAGCTGTTAGCTTTCCTTTCACTCTGAGCAAAGGGCAGTTCTTGCTGTAGGTTCAGAAACGTTCTTGCTCTGGTCTAGGCTGTCAGCCAGAAGGTAACTCAAAAAGAAATCTCCAGAAAACCGTCACCCTGTTCTTCCTTTTGGGCCCAGTTCCTTGTAAGGATTCCTGTATCCTCATCTGTGTGTCCCCCTCCCTCTCTTTCACACCTGTCTTTCATGCTGGATTCTGGGGGTTGTATTATCCCAATTAGACAGATAGAATTAACATGCAACTGCCTGCAGGGGCTCAAACCCCACAAACACCTTGAGATTTCTGGACCTAGTGGCATGGAAAATGAAATGGATAAACCTGATAGGTGTCAAGAGTTTTTGGGAAGGGGTTGGGGGGAGAGGAGAACGGCAGATTGAGGATGATGATGGTTTCTCAAAGCTTCTTATGCAGCTTTATGCTGCAAAGCTGCATAATACCTCCTTACTGTCCTGGTACAGAATTACTGGGTAGCTAGCAGAGCTGCAACCCTCCTACTACTGCTGCCCAGCCTGGCATTCATACTGTGGATCATGTCTTATGTACGTATGTAAAGATCCTGTACCCACCCACCCATTCAGATTGTGGCTGCTTTTATACCTCTGCCTTCAGCTTTGCACGCTTAGATTTACAAAAGTAAAAATAAACATTAGAGTAATGAGTTCCTAAGAAAAAGTGGGGGAAGGGAAGTGAAGAGGGTTTATAATCATCAGCGGGCTACTAATCATTTTTATTTTTACTTTTTATTGTTGCACAATCATTAACGTAAGTGAGATTTCTCACATGGTTAAAGATAAATATATCTTCAAAAGCTTTGTTGGATAAAATCTGTAAAAGGGTCGTGTAGAATGAGGTAATGGAGACCTACCTCATTCAGCAAGCACATGTTGGCAAGCCGCGTTTTACTAATATTAAAACTGAACTCCACTCCGCAGCCTTGCGCAGAGGAAGAGTGGGGCATTGCACAGAGTTGCACAGAACATTGTAGCTTCAGTCCAGGTACTGAAGACAGAGGAGCTGAATGCTTTTGGGTGTCTTAATCCATCATTGTGAATTTGCTTCCTCCCCTGTGCATCTTCATCACCCTCATTTAAAAAGAAAAAAAAAATCCCCCCCCCCCCAAGAGCCCTCCAGAGCCTGCTGTTTGAAAACAACAGCGAAACCTGTAACATTCTCATGAAGTCCATCTTCAGTATGCTTCTACCATTGTTAGGTTAAAAGATTAGATAGGTGCTCTGTCCTTATGAAATTTTGATTCCAAATCTCTAGGCACTCAAGCAGTAAATCAGCAACAACAAAAAAAAAGCCCAAAACCCAAAGTGACTTTAATACAGAAAATTCACCTTTCCTTTGTCTTCCTTAAGCCCTGAGTTAGTCAAGCATTTCTGCTTAATTTGAAGACACTTTAATGCTGAGCTCAGACTTGAGAAAATTCAACTTGGAAAATAAAAATCTGATTAAATTACTTTTTGTGGATAAAGTGATTACAAAGTTCTTACCTTCTAATTATTTTGCATTACTGCTTGCTGATACCCTTTACAAAACATGTAGATATGAAGTTTATAAATCCTATATTTGCATCTCAGTTAGTGGAGTTGTCACAGTGCAGATAATACTGTGCATGTGAACATTCACTGAATGTAAAGTCAGTTAGTGTAATTTAGTTTGAATTTTCTCTTGGGAAAAACAGAATTCCCTTTGAAAGGAGAAGGAAAATACTCTCCCTGCCAGGTCAGTTTGCATGTTATTCTTTAAAATATTTCTTGGTGACATTAATTGCTTAGATTCAAGTCTATTTTTTTTTTTTTTTTAATTTTATTTGAGGGAGGGTAGTTTTACTAAACCCAGATTCCAGATCAGCTACTTCATTAAGAAGACCAGATGTCCTACTGTCTCTTGAGACAGTCCTGGAAAATGGGAACTTAGCGAAGTCAGGATACTCATTCTACCTAAGTATATGACAACAGCTCTCTCAGTTCATCTATTTCATGCTTGGCTATTGACATGTAAATTGTGGTTACAGTGCTAGAAGCCATATGTATCTTTGCATTGTAATAAGGCTCTGATGCTTTCTTTTTCAAATTCAGCCATGTTTCTGAAGGGTCTTCAATTACCTCCGAGACATAAACTCTGACTCAGCCAGTTACTGGCTGTGGTGATGCTCTAGGAGTGCCCCAGCCAGATTCAAACTGAAAGTAAGTGGTTCTGCCCTGGGATTGCTTAAGTCTGTGTTGAAGTTAAGCTCCTAAACTAGAAAAAGCAAAGAAACGTTTGGGTTTGTTGCACAGTAGTAAGTTGAAAAGCAAACTGTGCTGATACGTCAGAGGGTAAAATGGTGTCGACAGAAGTGTAAACTGTGCATTTACTAGTTTTACTACTTTTTTTTTTTTAAACTAATAAATTTAGAAAAAAGAAGGCATCGAATTCTAGGAAAAGAAGAATCCACTTCAGTTATGACTAAAATTGGCTTCAGGCCAACTAGGTTTAAAAATAACTTGTAAATGAAGAAATGTTAAAATATTTTTTAAAGTGGAAAAATGCCATAATTTTATAGACAGTGTTTCAATCATTGCTTTGAACAGATAAATTGAATTTTACAATGAAGTCACGGTGTAAAAGAGCAGACCAAGCGAGTGAGTGTGCACGCGCACACATGCTGGGTCAAAAGCAGTCCAAAATGCAGGGAGGAAAGGAAATGGTAGACTGTTTTTCAGTCCCTTTCTTGCTGCCTCACTGTTTCAAGGATGTGAAAACACGTTTTGGATAAAAACTATCTTCTTGTTCTACTAAATATTTACTAGTTCAAACAAAAACTAGATGCAACCTTGCTCCCCCAATGTTCCCAGAGAAACAGGGCAGCCCTGGTTTATATTCTTGTACAAGTAAAATAATTACTGGCACAAGAGAGTTAAAAATGTACAGGGAAAAAGAGATTCATAGTATTGCATCAGTTGCACTGACTGTAACAAGATGCAGGCTAACAGGCTGAATGATTTCAAAACCAGTCCTGGCGAAGCTGGTAACTGCCTATCAGGGGTTCAGGGTTCAATAGCTGTCACGGGGTTTTACATTTCTGCTATTAAATGGGACTGCTGACATTAAGCAAACTCCAGGAAATTTAGAAATGACCAATCTTTTATTTCTGTAATGTATTCATGGTGGGCTCTTTACTGTGCTTTTGGCAAGGCATCTGCATGTTGAAAATATTTTTAAATTCTTCATTCTTTGTGGCATAGCCAAGTTTTGCACCACTTCCACTCTGATGAAGGATCTCACTGAAGCTCTACAGAAAGGTGAAAACTCTTTGGTTGTGAAGTTTCAGATTCTAGAGCATGAGCATCAGCCCTATTCTGGACATATAGTGAGAATTGCCCTGGGGAAGGCAGTGAATGCGGCCAACCTCTAAGGATGCTTTCCCAGCCCTGGTCAATGAGCACTGAGCGCTGGCTGGGGGAGCAGAAGGTGCTTCTGGACTGTGCTGCACCAACCTCTGCCACAAAGGTCCTTTGGGGTCTGGGCTGATGCCTGCAGCTGGAGTCCCTGTCTCTCCAGGTCTCAGAATATCTGCAGTCAGGAAGGTCTGATTGCCAATTCAGTGCAACAGTAGGGGGTCACCCACAATGGGGACCGAACAGAAGAAGAAACACACTCACAGGTACCACAAGGTTTTGGGATGACCTAAAAATATCTTCCTTGTCTTCCAAGTCAGTAACTGCACAAAAACCTTCTCCCAAGTAGTAATTGGGAGTAAATAAAAATTTGATAGATTTTTTTTCAGCCAAAAATGTCACCAGGCTCACCCTTCCATAGCATTTACAGTGTAACAGGAAATGTAGTCATTGGACATGAGGGTGGAGGGCAGCTGGTGAACAGCCAGACACTGCTTTTTTCTCATTTACAAGGGAAAACAAGATGATCAGGAGAAACTGAATGCTGTTCTCCCTGACTCTGTTTTGGACAAAAACTAAGATACGCACCTTTAGAGGCTGGGAGTCCTGAGGAAGGAAGCACTGGA
Source organism: Chelictinia riocourii (assembly GCA_026930925.1). Taxonomy (NCBI): domain Eukaryota; kingdom Metazoa; phylum Chordata; class Aves; order Accipitriformes; family Accipitridae; genus Chelictinia; species Chelictinia riocourii. Next base: position 39,138,515 of record JANZLP010000076.1, read on the forward strand.
AGCTATTGTGGGTAGCTCCTACCCCCACATTTCTGCTTTTTACTCCTGCTTGCCAGTGGATATAGCGCACAGCCTCTTCCCTTCTAGAACTGCTATAGTCTCCTCCCTATCTCTAGTACCCTGATTTTCCTTTTGGGTTTAAAAAAGTAATTTAACAGATACAGATACAAAGAATAGTCAGGATTATGAAAGCCAACATGACGAGGAAGTGCTAGAAGGAAGACAGAACATCGTGAGGTAGGTTCTGAGATACCCTTTAACAATCTGGAGCTGGAAAACCTCTCCTTTGCTACTGAGGAGTTGGTGTCCTCTTCTGTAGTGCCAGTCACCAGCTGGGGATAAAGCAATGGTTTGTATGATAGATCTGGGTGATTATAAACATTCTTAACAGTATCACAGCACTAATTGAAAAGTGAAAGTGGGTTAAATGCCTCTGAAGAATGGCTGTGAAATATATTATTCAAATCAGGAGGGAGTAAACTCAGTTTACCTATATTTCATTTCAGCTGCAATATCTGTTCCCAACAAGGTGTGACTGAATTCCCCCTTGATTGTGTCTCCCAGTAAGATTAGCAAAACTTTTCTGAGTGATACTGCAGAGCTGGAGAGGGGAGGAGACGGTTATGGGCCTCATTTTTGGAGGTATTGAATAGTCTTGTACCATGCTGACTTCAGCTGATGCTGTGGGTATTGAAGGCCTCTGGTATTAACAGCAAGGCCCTGACTGCAGTGGCATTTTCCAAGTGAAGGCTCATTCTCCAAAGCTATCACTTTCACGTGCAATATTTCCCAAAAGTTTAATCAATCCTTATGGAATTACATTTTTATTAGTCATGAAATGTATTTTCTTTACATTGATTATTTTTCTCTGAAAAGCAATTAAGTGGTGCATGAAAGGTAGAGATGTAACAAAATTAAATTCAAAAGGTTTAGGGATTAATCATTTAATTTATAAAGATCAATCGCATTGTAAACGAAACCCCGCTGACTCAGAAATCCCTTACTACAGATTTTACAAACTTTTACTGTCTTCCTACTACTCCCATAGGAATGGGAATACTCTGCATCTCAAAGTAATACCCATTTGGTCTATCTTAGAAGTAGTTAATTTCCATTATAGTCTACTGAGAATTTGGTATTTACTGAAGATTGCTTAAAGTGAAAAAAACCATAGCATGATAAACATATCGATAATCGGTAAGTGGGATTGCTAGGAAAAAATTGAGGTAAATGTTGGAAAAATAAGACTTCCCATGGTGAAAAAAATAGGCATCTTCCCCTGAGGGTTTTTTGGTTTTTTTTTTAGGAATTTGTATTCGCTGTAAAGAATTTTGATTTTTGATTTTTGATGAAAAAAGTAACCTGTTGACACTTTAAAGAAAACAGAATGTACTAAAAAATATTTTTTTGGACAAAGCCAACAATTTATACCTGTGTCTTTTAAAATATATCTTAGTGTCTACAGCAGGCCTGAACTCAAAGGCTGCATGCAGGTTTTTTTCTCTGCTAGGAGTGAATGTAATTATCAGTAGTTTTCAAATTACTGTCTATAGACACTAAGGAATTTGCTAAGCCTGTCCTTGTTGTCTGCAGAAAAAAGTTAATTAACAAGTTAGCCAGGGATGGGACCAGTGGTGGAGGAAGTGGCTCATGAGAAAGGCAATTATGCAAAGTGCACTCTGAGATGGACTTTCTCAAATCAGCTAAGCATCTGGGAAATTAAATGGTGATGGCACTTCATGAAGTGCCCTGGTTTGGCTGTTCTTTTCACATTTATAGCACCTGGGAGCCCTTCTCCTAGACCTCAGGACCCTGATGTGCCAGGTACAAGCCCAGAAGAGAGATGGCCTCAATCCCAGGGAGCTTGTTGGGGGGGATAGAGCAGGCTGGTGCAGCAAGGCATATTGGCTTAGGTTCAGCCCCAAGTACACTAGTGATAGGCCAAATTTCTGGCCTAAAGCATCAGAGAAGCAGACTCAGGATTGCTTAAACCTAGCATGGCCCAAGTGTGAGAAAACGGATAGAAGACAGCCAAGAGAACACAAGGAAACAATGAGACAACTATGGTTGACTTGATAGACAGTTACCTCAGCACACAGACAACCTAAATACTTTCAGATTTTATTATTTGTGCTGTGAGCACAAGTTTTACATAGAATAAGCCCAACTGCTAAATAGCAATAGCTAAACATCAAAACACAGGCTTTTTTCTAATGGTCTTCCTATATAAAGTTTTGGCAATGCTTATTTCTCTTGCACATAATGTGCTTAGAATTACTTACTAGTAAATAAAGAAGTCAAAGTTCTTAAAAAATACAAGAAGTAAATGTATTATTTCTCTGATTTATAGTTTGGTTGTTTTCATTTTTCCTTTAGCAGCTTATAAAACAAATGCAACATGAATGAAGGTAGATAAAAGACTAAGCATTACTGAAGAGCAGAAGGCAACTTAGTGGAGATGTCTTCAGCTTATATATCTTTGCTATCAGTATCAATGCATGAACTATGGGTAGAAATATTCTTACTGTTTAGTTAAACAATTTTTAAAATACCTGTTGGCAGTCTTCTTGCCCAGCTAAAGATCAGCTGCTAATGTATTTAATTTAACAGCAACCTTCACACTAACAGCATCTTCTCCTATGCTAACTGCAGTGCTCTGAATGCCATAGATATGAAGGCAAAATTCTGTAAAAAATATAGAACAGACTAAACTTTAATACAGCTCTACATGGCATGATATCTTATTAAAAAAAGGATATTTATTTAACATCCTGCCAAGCAAACTAATAGGTTTAGTCTTTTCTGTATGCATATTGCTTCTTTTGCTATTGGAGTTATACATGAAGATAAAGCCTGAAACTATCATTTCAGTCAGTGGAAATTTCTTTATTGACTTGAGAGAGTACAGTATGTTTGTTAACACTATAGCAGAATAGTCTTGTAATTTTATCTGAGCTAGCTACTTGCAGCCAATTTTACTTTAAGTCCTGTTACATCTGTTTCTGAAAAATCTGAATTCGTATTTACTGAAGTTTTCTGTGATTCTTGGTTGATGAGTTAGAAACCCAGCACTTTTGTTAGTTTTTGAGGTACAGAAAAGGCTGGATTCTTTTCTTTAACTATGCTTGTTTGTTTTCTCAGACAGTTCTGTCTTCTGTTACCTGTCGGTATACTGTCTAAGCTGCTGGCCAGTTACACCAATTGAAGTGAATGGCAAGCCTCCCTGTAACTTCTGTGATTCTGGTAAGAGAAAAGAAGCAGCAACTGGAGAACTGAAGTGGGGCAGAATTTTATGCAGTATAATCTTACAGGCTGTAAATTTATGTCTCAGTTAGGTAACTCAAGTGCCTAAAACACTTAGGAGAAAAGCTGTCTTTGTTAGAAGCTTGCCTCTGCACTCTTAGCTGATCAGGGCACTGCTGCCTGATCTTGCTGCAAGAGGAATAGGTTGTTTTTAGTTCTCAAAAAAATGTTATTCAGCTGAGTCTAAACAAAGCTGATTCCCAGACACAATGCCAGTGAGCAATGCTGATTCCCAGACAGATGATATTCTGGTTATTTTGAAGTTAAAACCAGGTTTCTGTGGGGGAATTTTTTTTTTAAAGTGAGTTTCTCAAGCTTATTTGGCAAAAACATTAAAAAGTAGGGCACAGTTCTTCACAGGTCACGTTAAATCACAGATTATTCACAATTCCAATGTATTTTAAAAATGAAGATTTAAAACACCTTCTGAAAAAGCAAAGGGTGGAATGTCTTATAAATGTTTTAATAATAATCCTTTTCCTGAAGTGCAAAAACATTTCAGCATAGAGTGGATACATGCCAACACTATAAATCCCCCAGATTAACATAGAGATTTAATGTTACTGTATTTACCTACATTCTAGGAAGTCCAAGAATTCAAAACATGCCTACAAAGTCATAAATATATTTCCTTATTCTTTATTGTAAAGAGCTTCAGGGGTGGCTATGCGCACTTGGCTGTATTTCTTTTAACTATCCAAAGTTATCTTGAAAGTAGTTGTTTGTTCTTCCTTCCAATCTAAAAATAAAGTTGCTGAACTGGCTGCAATTAGAGAAAAGATGTGAGAACAGAGGGGAAAAAAAGATCAAACCGAGAAAAAAATATAACATTAAGAAAGACTGAGAAGCTTAGTAAATGGTATGTGAACTGAATTAATGAAAATTTTCAGACTTTGTAATCACGTGGCATTGAGAAGATCTCAGGCTTATTAGTGGCTAAGAAATATAGGAATCAACTCAACGATTAATTTTTTTTTTTACTGGCAGTTCATTAAAGACACCAGATGGACAGTGAGTTCTGGTGAGAGAACTGTAGTTTTCAAACCAGTTTTTAGTTTGCTTGGTTTTAATGAGTGAGTAGGTGCATGCATACTGTAAAGAGTGCTATTTTAACATAATCTATTTCCATTGTTTAAAAACATCTAGCTCAGTGGGGTGAGCAGAAAGGTGTGCTTGTGTCTGGGTCTTGGATATAACACTCAAGAATACAGTATTTTTAAACTCTTCCCTGAATCCCATCTGTATTTCAGTCATGGAATTGCTCCTAACTCAAGGCTGTGGCTTGACTAAGCAATGTTGCATATTTTAAATGACTACGTACAAATTCTAGCCAAGTGATATTCTGATACTGTAAGTGATAATCATACTCTTGGAAAGGGTACCAAGAGGCTCATTTAGTGCATCTGCCTGCCCTAAGGCATTCCTGATAGGTGTTTGTTTCACCTGTTCTGGGAAACCTTTTCAGAGGGTAAACCATAACCTTCCCCAGTGATCTCTTTCAGTGCTCTGTCTATGCAAAGTATTTTCTTATTTGTAATCCTAATCTTCTCTGTCGCGCTTCACACCCATTACTTCTCCAGGGTGCATACAGAGAAGAGAGTGTTTTGCTCCTCCTAACAGCTGCCTGTTATGTACTGGAAGGTTAATATGTCTGCCTCAGCCTTCTTTTCCTTAACCATTACATCTTTCCTCATGTTTTTTAGACCTGTGATTGCTCTCAGTGATCTCTTCTGAGCTCTACCACAGTCTGCCCTCCTTTTTTTGAAGAGTGAAGTTGTCAAAACTGGACACAGTGCTACAACTGAGGCCTGGGTAGTGACAAGACATGTTCCACATGCCTTTTACAACAGCATGACAAGGGTGATTAATGTCCATTTTGCAATCCACAATGACTCCAGATCCTTCTCTGCAGAAGTGCTACTACCCATTTTTTATTTAGGTAACCATCATGGTTTAACCCCAGCTGGCAATTAAGCACCACACAGCTGCTCGCTCACTCCACCCCTACAGTGGGATGGGGGAGAAAATCACACACAAAAATGTAAAACTCATGGGTTGAGGTAAAGACAATTTAAAAGGACAGAAAAGGAAGGGAAAATAATAATAAGAGAGCGCATGATGAGAACAGCTAGTGACAAAGTGTTTCTGCAGAGCGCGATCTGGCCTGGCAGGATTCATCTCCTCA
>JANZLP010000076.1:39237399-39247624 GCA_026930925.1 Chelictinia riocourii
CCTAGCCAGTGACAGCCTGTCCTCATATTTAACTGCAATGGGTTTATGTATCTCTTAACAGTAGAAAAGGTATGTAGAAATGTTTAAAATAATTCAAATAATAAAAAGCTTCAGCAGCACAAGCCAGGAACAAACTGGCTTTAGAGTCACTGCTCTTATGCCATGTATATAGTGAGCAATTTCAATTATATGTTTAGTTAAACTGCTTCATGTTTGGTGAGACCTGTGTAGAGAAAGACAGCCATGACCTTACGGCAGGAGAAACGAAAAGAATAGGTTAAACACCAAGTACACAGAAAAGCTTCAAATAAAGAGAAAATGTTTTACATACGATTTCTTTCTAACAAAACATGTATTTTCTAATATGCTGGATATTTCCCTTGCCAGCTAAGCAGCTCTGTTGTGCTTCTCAGCAGCAGCAAGCGCTTGACTTACAGTACTTTCAAAAGTTGAACACATCTCACAGACGTGCCTTTGGATCTGACCCGAGATCTGAGTCTTTGGATCTGGACCTCATAATAGCTGATACTTGGCATTTGGCGTTTTTTTTCCCTCAATTGGTTTTTTTTGGCCTCTTTATTATTACGAGGTTCGGCCTCGCAAGTCTGAATTTTGATAGTGACACAAGTGTTAAATGATTCTCCTTTTGGAAATAACTCATAAAATAGCTCCTATTAAAGACAGTGAGGGCAAAGACTGCTTTGGTGATTGGGCAAAGGCTGCCCAATTTTTCATATAGTAAATTTCATTTTTCAGTTGCTTTTAGCTTGCCATATTTAAGATGAAACTCTCCATATTTATTCCTCAGGTATTGGGAGTAGCAGATATGTGCATTCACCTATACATTGAGCAGCGTGGAACTTAGTTTCAGTGTAAATGTTAAAAATTGGGTTCAGGTAAGCCTAGCTAATGTAAATATACTCCCCTGCAAATGTTCTGTTGCTAAGTTCACTCATTTATGTGTTTTTGAACAAGGTTTTGCTTGTGGAGTCACAGAAATATCTGTTGTCCTTCCAGTAAAAACCCATCTGATTTGATAGATGCTAACTCCTGAAAATAAGTACATGAGTTTAAGTTTCTGGTGGTGTTGGTGTTTTGGGTTTAATACTCATCTACACATGCTTGCCCCATCCCAGAGTTCAGATTGTAAAGCTGCACTACATTGTACTCCTAATTCAGGTATTTCATCTTCGACAGCTAAAATAAGGACCATAAATAACACACAAATAGCTCAGTTTCAACCTCCAGACCATGCAGCCAACTTCAAGCTTGGCAAGGCAGCAATTTTTAATTCTTTTTTTTTTTTTAATATCAGGGAGAAAATATACTCTAGGGGCCATGCAGTATAAGCAATGAAAGATGCTGTTCTGGTGCAAATGTTTGTAGATGTTGGCTGTTTTTCTACAGAAATAAATCCATTTCTACTGAGAAGCAAAACTGTTCAGAACTGAAGGTACAAAACCAATCTCTATGGAGGTTGTGTAACTTAAGCCAGCACCTTGTTTTGCTATTTGGGGGGAAAAGTGCTACATTTTCATGGTTTGGGGCCTTTTATTTAATATACTTATTTTCTGTAATTCTCTTAAGTGTGCTCGATGATGCTGACCATACAGAATTTTCTCAGATATAATCTGCACAGGGAAATAAGGAGCTTTATTTTTTTTTAATCTGTGGCTTTAGTTTTTGCTTAGTAACAATCATTGCTAAAGATGTTCCATTACTATATGATGGATATAGTCGATTCAAATTCTTTCTAATTTGCAGTAACAACTAATTTGTGTCAGCTTCCACTTTGTGACATAGTATCACCCCAATAACTGTTTTGCTGATACTTTTGTCTTTTGGAAGTAGTAAATTTGTAGTGTGTTTTCTGTTACCAATTTCTTGAAGTTAAGTCCTCCAATAGTTTTGGTAAATGAGTATCTATGAACTGTACATGTGTATTTTTTTTTAGGCACCTCATGGGAACAATTGAAAAAAGGTTGAGGGAAACGATGCTGAGGGAAATTAAAAATATCATTTATTCATTTTAAATCAATATTTTGACTTTTTTTTAATAGGCTTCCTATTTGGCATGTCTTTTGTAAAGACAGTCTTTCATCGGCAGTGCAATATGCTTCAGGTGATGCTTGTGCCCTGGCAAATGATGATGAAAATGTCCCGGAAAAGGTACGCTGAATAAATCATGTTAATTAGCTACTCAGTCTGACTTGATACTAAATTAAAAAAAAAAAAGGTTCCTATGCTATGATTCATAGAGCCTTCTTGGCCAGAATGTTTAATGTATTCTGTTGTTCTGTGAACCATGATTTTATCTTCCAAAGTTTTTGTTTTCCTTTACTTCAAGTTTGTTGTAGTTATGCAGCAACACAGCTGGACAGTTTGGGGGGGATGGAGGACAAATAGTAAAGCTAGTAATGGTGGCTCAGGTTTTTTTATTTGGGTGCCAGATAGTAGAAGTGGTCATCAGGGATAGTATGTGGCTCTGTAGAGACCACAATAAGAGGTGATGGCCTGCGTAAGTCTAGGCCACAGTATGCCAGTCGCATCTGTGTTGTGTTAAAAACCCAGCCATGAATGGCTGCTATCCTAAATAGAAGATTCAAGATCAATTGTTTTAAGTCAATATTTTTTGCTTTGTTTTCCTCCTGTTTATAAAAATTCACAAAGCTAAAATACATATGTGAAATGCTAATGAATAAGTTTCTGTCCCTTATTTACATTACTCAGCACTTTAGGTTAAATGGATTGTAGTCATCCCACCCTGATTAACTCATTACAAGTTTCTACATACTGCAATTTCATAGTGAGTTCCCAAGCTGTTGAGTCATATCAAAAAGTCATGGTAGTTTCATTTATTTACTTACACAGGTAAAGAATCAGCCCTGTGATAAGCATGGGTAGTATTGATGTTACTGGTCTTCCCATTTCCCCCATCAATCAGTAGTAGTGCAAAATCATGGTCCTCATTCCAAGAAAGCTTTTATATGCCACGTCAAACCTGGAAAATGTGTGTTGAGCATTCTAGTTGACTCAAGTGGAGAGCTGCCTGACCAGAAAAAAATACTTTAAATATTGTAAGTTTCTTAAGCATTTTGACATCTAGGGTAGCTGTATTTTTTTTGCCAGCTTGTGTGGCCAAATAGCATTCAGCCCTATTCTTCCTGGCTGCCTGAAAAAAAAGTCCTGCTTGAGTTTAATGGCTGATGTAATAGAAGTGGAAAGATAAGTAAGCTTTGAGACGGGGAAGCCACTGGTATAGGTTTTCCTACTTCTTTGCAAGATTCTTCCCTTAATTCTGTTAATGTGGTTGCACTGTTTAAGCAGATTTCTGAACTTAAACCCAAAGATGTGGAAGCTCATACATTATACTGTACTTTTTGCTCATTAAAGAAAAATCTCTGGGGTGTATGAGAAGTCTTAAGAATGTGTCTATTGCTCGTAACTAGGTTGCTGGAGCTGTGCTGCTCAAAAAGAGAAGTCTTGCAGCCCTTGATCAGTTTTCCTTAGATCAGTTGTAGCTTTGAGGCATTGATGCTATTTAATCTTAGGGACTAGGATGTGAGCTAATAACAGTTGGGGAAAAATGTTGTTTAGCTGTTGTCTTTAAGATTTGCCTGCTCTAATTTGTAATTCCTGCTCTTCCAGTGTATGCCTTAACTCTCAAATTAATATGATCATGTAATCTTGTATAGCATAGCAGCCCATTTTGGATCTGAACACTAGCACTTCCAGTACTTGACCACAGAATTTTAGACAGCCCTTATAAAACAAGGGGGGGGTGTAAATTCTAATGGATTTCTTGCTGCTTATGTTGTAGTCACAACTGAAAAAAAAAAAAAGTTCGAGGGGCAAGTAAATTCTTGTTAGTTCTCCAGTGTGGTGGTTTTAAAACTTTTTTCCTCAAGTGTGTGTTTTTTTGTGAATTCACTGCAATTGATTGTAAATCTTCAGCTGTAAAAGAGGAATTTGGTTTAAAAGGTTACAGCAGACTTGTGAAATTGTTCTAGTTCTGCTGATAAGATTCCTATAACTGAAATGTGCCAAGTGTTATTTTTTAAATGGTTGTCTGTTGCAAGTCATCTTGGGATTTCTCCCTTGCCCCCTATGTTGGGCAGCAAGGAGACAGGGAGGATTTGTCAACATGGGAAGTCACAGAATGATTACCTTCCTTAGTGCACAAGCGGAATGATTTAAGACAGTGTTAAAATGATCTTTCCTGTGAAGATTTAACTGAATTGCTGTAGATTGCTGTAGTCTTTGTACAGATGAGATTTTAAACATACGTGGGTAAGTGGCTCTGAAGATTCCTGTAGCTTAACTTCTTGTTGATATTTTGGTGGTTTTAAAGGTAGTGTTGTTCAGTCTGTACCAAAAGTAACTCCTTTAACAGAATAGAATGCCTGTGTTAATGCATACTTACTGTTGTTTTACCTTTAATACACTAGGGGGAAGAGGCTGGTCCCAGGCTGGAGTCTGAGCATGCAGACTCAAGTACACAGAGTTACTCTACGGAAGAGCTGCTTGATGACTTTACAAAATCTGACCAGGCAAGACTTCTATTTCATTCACTGTCTCCATGCACTCTTCAAGTGCTTCTTGGATTTCAGCGTCTTTCATTTAGGTTATCTAAAGCTCACAGTAACTATCTATCACATTTCACTTGCGTGCAGGGTTGCTGTCAGACTCATGTTTCCAATGAAGGAGAAAACATGTGAGCTAACAGATCTTGTATTTCCCATGTGCATAAGTAATAATAAGAGTAATTTAATATTTGTAGGTACTGACTAAATAAATCTTTCCAAGATTAATTAAAATTGGATGTTATAGGTAAGGATGTCACTTTATAAACAAAATGTAAAAAACTTTCTAGGTGAAGTCTGATATATAGATAAGACTTGGTGGTTGTAGCAGTCCATTTGAGCTTTGGTCCTTCATGGCTTCTGTCAGTTTCCTTTCCTTTGTTAAAATGGAAAAAGGTCTGTTTGTTATATATGCCATTAATACCTTTAAGTCAGTGCTTGGTCTTAAGTGTTGCAAAGCCCACTGTTAAAGATGATTTATTTGATACATATTTTTGTTTTGTAGATTACAAGACAACATACATAGGACATACTTCTGAATATATATTGCATGGTTTAGATATGTAATTCTATAGTAAAACATTTCAGACCTCTTCATGTTTGGTTAGATGACTCGGGGTAATCCAGCTATTGACAAGAGCCTCTTGTTCAATAGTATTTTGTATTGCTGCAAGAGTCAGTCTGACCTGTTTCAGTGGTTATGTACTTTTCCAGATTTAGCCTTATTTTGATTATGCTGTGAAAGGGCTTATGAAAACTGAAGACCTGGAATAAATAAGACTACTAGGCTTTTGGAAGTGATAAGGGATTTATCTCTTTGTTAAGTTACAACATGGAATAGATTTCTAAATCATTTCAGACCTCCATTGGAGTGATAAAATTGAAAGCCTTCCACAAAATTAAGCTTGGGATGAAAATAGTAAATCTATATTTTATTGTAATGGAGCATGCAAATAGAACCATTCATTTCAGTTGCTGAAATATTCAAGCTTATTTTCTTGTGGCTCTCTTTCTATAGAAATGCATGGTTGAGGAAGCTGTTGCACATGCTTTCTCCAATTCATATTTTTACACTGTTATTGCAGACTATGGAAGAGTGTTGCAACTATCTCCAAGAGGTGCTGAATACCACCTAGGTTTATGAAGAAAGAAAATTTATTTAATTGTTTTGCTGTGTGGTTTTCAGGTTCATCGATGACAGAAATCTGAACTACTGAACTGTTAAAACTCTGTACTAGATGTTATTATATGAATACTTTTCCTATTCAAGTTTTGAAAAACATATGTTCATCTGCAATGTTTTTACAGACTACAGAAATCAGTGAAGCAAGCCAGCCTGAAGTTGAGACTCCACCTTCAGTAGATAGAAGTGAAGCTTCATCTAGCATAGTTGCAAGCACTGAAAACATTTCCAGTTCACCTACCTCAGAGATACCTCCAGTCTCACAGCCCAAGTAAGCTCTTTCATTTTATTTTTTCGGTCTTTGAGAGAATATCACTTACTCTGATGTTAAAAGGGTTACCTATTTAGGTTTAGTAGGGATAAGACTAGACTGCTACACATGATTCTTTTGCTGTACTTTGGTTTATGGTGTCAATGCTGATGGAATATGCCATCGTTTACTCGGTGTGTGGATTAAGAGTTGTGTACTTGCATGAAGTGTCATACTGTTCTCATTATCACTGTATAAGCTGCTGTTTCTTTATAGTACAGATTACTTAGCACATAAAAAGCCCTCGGGTCTTTACCATTAGGAATTCTGCCTTTCAAAAATGTGCTTTCACATCTGTGATAACAAGCATCAGGGCTGCTTCAGTGATGGCCTCTGCTTTCAGTTAAGCGACAACTTAGCAGAATTTTATTCCAGGACTTAATAACAGAGCAGTGTTAAATAAGTGACAATATTAAGAGACTTTTGATGAAATAGCAAATTTTAGTCTAAACACAACCAAGACAGTTTATAATTCTGGTACTTAGTAATGTATTGCAGAGATACATCTGCTGCAGGCAGTCTTCAAGAATTGATGTGCTTAATTTTGTTTCCCTTCTTTCTGGAATGCTGTGCTATCAAATGTGAACTGTAGTATGGAAATTCACATATGTATACTTCTAGGTACTTTCACAAAATTCTCCTGGGCTTTTTAATGTATACAAAGAGGAATATAGTCTTCTACTTGTCTGCTGATAAAGATTGAATAAGTTGGTAGATAAAAATTCAACATATTAAAAATGAAGTAGAATTCTTTTTGGTGTTTTGGGTTGTTTAATAGTCCAGTTTTTCTGGTTTACCAAATTTAGTTTCGTTACCCTAGAAAAGACCTGGAAATCTTGTCTGCTGACTGATCTTGCCTAGTCTCCTAGGGCTAATGCTTAGTACTTCCTAAGTGTCTTCAGTCGTAAGTCTTAAAAAATCAAGCTTCCCAAATTTGCAGTTTTTATAAAGCAAAGCTGGAATGTATATTTCAGCATGTTTCTTTTTATAGCTTTTATTGACTACTGTATTGATGCATTTGTGTAATGTGTTGTAAGTCCTACTGTTGTTAGGTCTTAGAAGGAGATTCAGGATGTTCTTTGCTTTTGAACATTCAGCTTGGTATCTTGTAATTGTTGAAAACAGTCTTGCTGTCAATAGTTGGGGAGTACTAGAATGATGAACTCTGAAGACTCGAACTGTGAGACAAATGAAAATGGAAACTTGTTTTGGAGCATCCAATATATTAGTTAATGCTTGGCAGTAGTGTTCTGACACTAGTAGCATTTACAGGAAGAAAGGGTAGAATGAGTGTAGGAGAGATGCATATTTATACATTATTTCAAAGTTCAGTTTAGCTTTATATAGTAATAGGTGTTCTCTTTGTACAGATTAACTCTAATATCCAAAACAGCTATAGTCCAACTCCATAGTTGAACGATCTTTAAAAAGACTCAGTTGCATTTGTTAGCTTTAGACAGCATTTTTCCTGGTTTAGATGCTGATTCCCATCCATGCAACAAAGTCCAGCTTCTTTAGGTTGTTACTGGTCTAATATTCCAGCAGGACCTCTTAGTCAAAATATTCTGGAAGTAATTTTATTCCAAATACTTTTACTTTGTAATGAATCTTTTTTAGGACAGCGCTGACGGTAGCTTTTTGATCCAGAGCTAATCTGGGGAAAACTTCTTGAAAAATAGTCTGAGCTCCTCTTCTGGCTGCAAGTAAAGACAGCTGCCATACAAAGTGAGCTTGGTAATGCGCTTTCAGAATTAAGGCAAAGCTACTAATGAATGAAAGTACCCGAAGGAGAGAGCGCACTACAGCTTTTAGGCTTGTGCTACTCACATTCTGCCAAAATTAGTTACTTGAGGCCAGTTAGGTACACCTTGATATCAGGGTATTTTCAAGTATGTACTCGTCCCACATTTTATTCAGTTGATAATTATTTGTGCTGTCGTCTATCCACTGAGACCAAGAATATGTGGAGCCTTTTACTTTTGAGTGTAGTGGTCAACCTTACTTCTATCATTGAAGTGTTACATGCAGAGCTAAACTGTGTGCATCTCAGATGTGTGCGGTCTGGGGAGTTCAGAAAAACTACTCCCTGTTTGTAGCTAATAAATTCTTGTATTCCTAGCATTTGTTAGATTCTGCTACATAGCAAAAATTCTTGAATACCTATGAGTTTTTTGGTTTGTAACGTGGGAACTTTATCATATGAAAGGTACTAAAATTGGCTCCCTGGGTTTGTTGCAGCTGCTTCTGTTGATAATTGTAGCAGTCAGAGAACCAAAAAGATCCCCTTTTAAGTTGCTGATGTGCTGTTTGTGTTTTGGCAGCTCTGTATCATGACAATGGATTAACCTAGTTTGCTGCTGACATTGAAGAAAGCTTACGTTGAAATTTAGGAGGCAGAATAAAGCTTTCACTTAGATCTGGTTTGTAACCTTCTAGATCAGTATGAAAGTCATCCCCGTACTGGGGAAGAGAGGACAATCACCAAGTTATCAACTGAAAGTTATTATTTGTCAGTCTTCTCTTCCCTACCCATTCCATCATTCCTAAAGAGCACAGAGGGAGGCTTTCTTTTCAGTTTTTGCTTTAGGATTTGTCTGATGTGCTGTGTTCAGCCTTCCTGGGAGAGAGGAAGTAAATCAGTGGGTAGGTTAGGTAGTTTAGGCTGTTGATGTGGCTTGGATAATGGTCTACTGGGTTACCTCATTTTATTACATTAGCAAAAAAAAATTTAAAAAAAATCTAGTGGAAAGGAAGTCTGGCTGGATCTACTATGTATAGTTATGCCACCCTTTTTCTTCTAGTTTTAGCCAAGTTCTGTTCTGACTGCTGCCCAATGGCTTGGGAAAATTAGGAGCTTTTAGTGATGAACTTGGTCTCGTGTTTGATTCCATTGTTGAAAGGGAAAATTGCTGGCAGTCAGGTAACTCTGAAGCTGTTCTTAAATTGTAGTGACGATGGGAAAAATTATCTTTTGCGGTGTTTGGTAAGATGTTAGATGAGAGTTCTGGGAGATGAGAAGCTAACTCTGTGTTCCTTTGCTGAGACAAACAGTCTGGAAAAGAAAATTCCATTCTTTTATGGGTACAGCTAAAAATGCAGTTCCACAGGTATAGCATACTTCATTCCTCCTTTTTTAAAATTATTTCTGTGAGACTGTTGCTTTTAAAAAACTTTCAAATATCTTCAGTTATGTGGTTGATTAGCAGGGTTACTTGTGTTATCAGAAGGGCAAAAAGCATGTTATTTCTTTCCCTTTAGTGCAATAGAGAATTCCCATGCTGATATTCCTGTAGTCAGCTCTAGTGAAGCTGAGCAGTCAGAACCTGACTGTGATATTGGTGTGACACTTGAGGCTGACCCTCAGAGTGAGGCTTCCTCTTTCGTCAGTCCACCAGAAAGGTGAGTACTGAAGTAGGTTGTGAGTCTGAATAATTTAAAGGTAATTGTTCTTTTCTGTCCTAGCCTTGCAACAAACATTTGCATGTGCTTGCTTATCTACAGATGTGTGTCTAATACTGCATATGGCTGAAAATGTGATCTTTTTATAGGTCCTAATACTCCTAAATTAAACTTTCAGCCTTGCAGGTCAACATATAGAGAACATATCATCTTCACATGGCAAGGGAAAGAAGACAAAATCTGAGTTTGAGTCAAAAGTTTCAGCAGCTGAAAAGGGGGCAGATGGACAAAAATCTGCTCTGAATGCCTCGGAGAACTTAAAAAGGGAGGTAAGCAGTACTGATAGCCACATGGTACACACAGGAACCTAATGCCCTCTGTTAGGTTATCACTGTTGTTAAAGATGAGTGATACCCATCACTTTTCTGATTGGCAGTGTATAAATACGCAGCCCTCATTTTGAGCACTGTGTGTGGTTCTGATATTGCCATATCAACAATGGTATAATAAACTGGGAGAAAGGGCAGCAGCATTGATTGATTGGCACAGAACAGCTTTTATGAGCTAAGTCTCTTCAAATACAAGACTTGGGGAAATCAAATAAAACTATCTGGAGCAGAATCCAGAAGAAACATTCTTCATGTAACAGATAGTTAAGCTGGGACTTCCTGCAGGATGCTGTGGATGCTGAATTTTTTTACATAAGTTTTTAAAAAAAAAAAAAGGGGGATGGGGGCGGGGATGTGCATT
>JANZLP010000076.1:40138124-40152315 GCA_026930925.1 Chelictinia riocourii
GCTTCACTGGATGAAGCCAGCAAACAGCCTCGTGTTTCCCTCGGATTATCGTTTTCCAAAACACAGTTTGCATAGGGATGTATACTTTGCTTTGCTGATCAGTGGGAACTGTGCTTCTACAGCTCAGACTTTGAAATTTTTCAAGATAGGGAAGAATAACACTTTTAAAATAATTCCCCACAGCAGATAATGAAAGTTGTAACTGTGAGAAAGCTTATTAGAGTTATGTGAGTCTAATTGATCTGCCCTGGTAATAAAAGACTCATTTTCTTTTGGCAACCAGAGGTTTTGCACCTGAACATGCAAGAAGTCTATACTTCTTTAAATCTATTAAAAATGAAAAAAATCATCTTTGCACAAAGAACTAGCATAATTAGTTTAAAAATACTGTTTGAGACATCAGAGAAGGACTTATAAGGAAATTAATTGTTGTTAAGTCCTTGTGAGGCTTTTCATGCTATAGAATGAAATCTTGGGGTTTCCTGAAATCAGTAAAAGAGAAATCAATACTGACTATTGAACCACAGGTTTTTAGTTCCTTATTATAGCCCACATTGCCTTTTGAATTTCATTGTAACAGCTAGATTCAAATTAAAATCATTCCCCCTATTGCTGCACTGAAATAACAGTTGTATTGTTCTTTAGTGATGCAAAGGAATAAACCTTATCTTCACTATTAAAAAGGCTGGCACTTTATCAAACAAAAATGTGTGTTGATTCTGGTTTACTTTTCCTATAAAAATAATGACTTATACTTCGGTCTTTGAGAAAGAGCATGTAGCAAAAACGAGAGCATAGTTTATATGTTTTTACTGAGAAAGCCACAGAATTATAGAAATGTTGATTCAAAGGGACCTCTGGAGGTCATCTAGTCCAACCTCCTGCTCACAACAGGACTATCACCACCAGCAGATCAAATCAGCCTTGGCTTTGCTTATCCTAGACTTAAAAACCTCCGTGGATGGAGATCCCGTGACTTCTCTGGATAACTTGTTCCTGTACTACAGCACCCTCCTGCCAAAGAAGTGTTCCAGGCAGTTCTCCCAGTGCAGCTATGGAAGCACAGTCGCTGGTTTGCCAAGGGGCTGGGGCCACCTGCTCCTGGAGCAGCACGCTCCTGGGTCAGGGAACTGCGCCAAGCCTCACCCAGATCCAGACTGAAGGTTTTAATATTTGTCCAGGAAAAAAAATCTCCTCCCGGCTGAATGCAAGAGCGAGCCCCCAGCAGGGTGCCTCAGGCAGGGCAGAGTAAAAGAAGGATGGGATGTTTAAGGGTCTCGTAACGTAGGGGCTGTTCTAAAGAAGACTCTGCACAAGAAACAGGTCTCAGCTCTGTGTCTAATGCACACCCTTCTTCATCTCAACCTCCATATCATTTCTAACACCTCCTAAAAATGTAGTTTTCTGGCTTGCTTTCAAGGTCCCGAGACATACAAGGCACACAAAAGCAAATGTCGTCTTACCTTCTGACCTGTAAAACCTGGGACCAGTTAAATCCTCATTAAATTCTCCTGGAGGACAGTGTTTTATACATTGTTTAACCGTACTAAGCATCTATATCTAATTGTTTCTGCGTGTAACTGATGAGAACATTTTGTAATTAGGTCATTACCACACATGGCCCAGTAGCCTGAAGATGCAGTGCATTTTTTTAAAGGTAGCAGAGTTGTTATTACCATTATCAGCTTTTAGACTTTCCCAAATTAAAGTGCCTCACAAAAACGTAGAGAATTTCCAAGAACATCTAATCAACACTTCATACAACGGGTCAACTGAGGACTAAAAAGCAAACTAAATTAACACAAGGTAGGTTACATATTGAAGAATAACAGTGCAATCATACAGGTTTTCGGTAAAACTTTTGACAGTTTCATTAAAACATGTATTAGATTCACAGAGTTACTATGCCAAGATATTACCAAACTCCTCACAGCAACTGGTAGCAAATTAACACCTAATCCTTAGAAGGAACATACCCCAGTGAATGGGCCACTATGTTACAAATAATTTCTTTCAGCCTCCCATAATGTCAGGACCGGTTGCTTTCAGTTAACTCTTAAATACAAGTCAGACTCCCATTGTACTTCAAGATAAGTCAGTGTATCAGGACCACTGAATCAAACAACAGAAATATGTCAGAAAGAGATTACATTAACAGTAACTTATTTTCACTGAAATGCCAAGTAAAAATAGTTGTGTTCTTGTGACAACTCCCTCTTCCTGCCCTCTGAAAGATTTTCTGCAAGGTCTCAGTGAATTTCTAACAACTCATTGATCTAGTTACCATATCCAGTGGAAAAATTAACCAATTATTCTAAAATACCCCTCCAGTGCCCAAAACTGTAAAAAGAAAAAGATGGATTAAAAATCCTGTCATTCCCAAACTGAAACAAATGATCAGTTACATAGATGTTACCCTTTGCTTTAGGCAGTATTTCAGCTCCGCAGACAATACAATAAAGTCCTTTCTTGCAAAGCTGCTGGTGTGTTTCTTTCTAACAAGACAATACACAAATTAATGTAAATACTAGTTTGCATATAGTCACTATGCAACTACACAGATCAAAGCATTCAAATATAAACAGAAAGAAATATATCAAAACTGCTTCAGAGAAATATACTACTTGAAATACTCAAAGAAATCCATTTGAATCAATGTTTATCATTTATACTAGCTAATAATGAAAATATGCATCATGCTAAAAATGCCTAGCCTAACTTAAATAGAAATACTTTCATAGAAATATGAGGTATGTTTATAGTCTATCATGCTCCAGGCTATCAAAGCCTTAGTTTGGAATTTTGCAAAGGAGCCTAGGTAGATGGGTGCCCAACTCTCGTTGAGTTTCAGTGCGATTATGCTCTTACACTTTGCAAATCCTGCCCTAAATATTACGTACTAACCAGAAATTGGAACCACTGCTTATATTAAAACAGGAATCACATCTGTAATGAGTTATGAGCTGGACTCTGTAGGCAGTCCATATCTGCAGCTTCTCCCTGTGTTAATAGGACTGGAAAACACTCAGCCTTTTTGTTTCCCATGAGAAACAAAGGTATCTACTGAGTGTGCAAATCATAAAGAACTAGAGCAAACCATACAGACCATGAATAAACTATTTAATCTGTATTATTTCACTCAAAAGATTATATAATACATTGTTCTTATTTCCCTTGCACCTTAACACTCAACAGTAGCCACTTAAAACGGGTACTTTATTCTACCTACGTGGTACCTTTCTGTCACGGGCGTTGGCACTTTGCCTAACTGTAGCTTTTCTTCGTCTGCTTTGTCTCTGATCTTTCAATCCTTTAATAAATTCAAGATTTTATAATTATTTTACACAGAAGAGATCATACTTAGCTATTATATCAAAGAATGAGAAGAATTTTCAGTAATTTAGCTTATATAGATTTGGGAAGTCCAAGCAAATAATTCTAGGGAAGTTGGTACATAGACGCCACTTCCTGCTATTTGCAGGCTGGGCAGCAGGGTATTTAATACTGGGAATCACCATAAATATATTAACAATAGAAGTAAAGAATACCCTTACCACTAACACATTAAATATCATAGTTAGTTAAAGACAAATTAAGATTGAATTTACACAGCTTTTACACCAAAAGAAACCTTGTACCCCCCCAAACCCCAGCAGTAATACAAGGATTATTATCCATCAGTTGACCCAAGCAATACAGCTATGGTCAGGATTTGAGTTTAGTGAATTGGTTGATAGAGACTTTTCAAGAAAAAATCTAGTATCTAGTAGGCCAAATGCTGATATTTCAATGCACATTTAAAAAATAATATTTAAGGAGCAATTTTATATAAAATGTAGATGTTGCAAATTAATGCAAAATATTTGACACTAAGGCGGTCATGTCTTAAAGGATTCCTAATCAAAGAAAGATGCAACCCAAGACCAGGAAAGGAACAATCTGCTCCAGATAAGGAAAGGAAGATGGATTTTCTTTTTTTTAATGTCACGGATTTAAAGACAGACAAATCTTCTGAAAAACAAATAAGGGATAGTGGTCTATGAGACGAGCAGACAAGCCACAAAGCTTAAGAGATTTCTATCATCTATATAAGCTTTATGTTGATCTACTTTCAAGGTGAAACTAGATTTCCAGTGAAAAGACATACGTGAAAAATACTTGAATAAAATATCAAAAAGAAGCATTTTTATAAGAGATTCCTAGATGCATCCAGAACACCATCGTATTCAAAGTTGATAGTTTTAAATGGATTTATTAAGTAAACAAAGTATTCTGTTTCAAAGGCTAGGGTAGATTGCTTCTGGACCACTTATACTCAAAATAAGTAGTCATACATTTTTAAACATAATTTGACTTTTACACACGGTTTAAAGGAGATCAAGCCTTCCTACTTCAGTTTAATAATTGCTTGGAAAGTTACTGAAATGCTAAGGGAAGGAAGATTAAAAAAAAATATTTTTTAATTTAACATTTTCTGTGATCCTTCAGAAGAGGGTACTATTTCCAAATACAGATTAAACTTGGCAGCAAAGAGTCTTCACATTCTCAAATAATTATTTTTGCCATTCTAACAGTTCAACTTTATTCAATATTAGAACTGCATGTATTATGTCAGTATTTCCTGATTTAAAATTTGAGCTTAATCTTTATTTAAGCTTAGGTTTATTATAGTCTAATCAATTTGCTTTAAGAACTTTCTTTAAATATACTTTAGAGAGACTTTTTTGTTATTTTTATACTTTTGTCATGCTAGGAGGAAGCAAACAGGTGTATGATGGATTAGAGAGAAAACATTAAATATGAAAAAACCTCTGTATTTAAAGGAGACCAGATTCTCTTGCTGAGTAGAAAGACAAATACAGAACTGAATAAATGAAACACTTTTAGTCTCATTCAATAATCTAGGCCTCCCACCGAAATCAATTTATCACCAGAAACAAATACAGAATTACAAAAAAAAAACCCCAAAAAACCAACAAAACCAGAACCGATGGAATCGCAACACAGGGACGATTAGTACAATCCATGCTAATTTCCAAAGTTCTGCAGTTAGCAAGAGAGACTCCATGTTCCTCCTCCCAAATATTTTCTGAAGTTATAAAACTTGTTGTAAAAATGAGTTGAAAGAGAAGCAGCAAGATCTGATACTACTTTGTACTTCCTGTATTTTGATTTTCCATGTGATGAACAAAAAATACCTAATGATAATGAAAGATATTTTAATAGAAAAATAAGAAAACATACAAATACGCTATTTAATCTCTAAAACCCCCCTCAATGTATTTTAAGTTACAGTCCGTTTTCTCACAAACAATAATGAAACAAACTTTGCTAAAACTCAGAGAGTGAAAAGACAGTAAGGGGTTTATTAATAGAGAAGTTATTGTTCCTTTAGAGCAAGAAACATTAAGTTGAAAGTGAAAACAAATCCCCTCCTCATTTGCAAATTGCTAATGAGACAAGTACTAGCTTTTTTCTTATTAACAAAATACTGTATTTTCATAGAATCCTTACCACCAAAGCACCAACTGACTAGTTCTGTCAAAAAATTACATTCTATGTGTTGACATTCTGTTTCATTTAGTTACATTACATTATTTTATAAAATAAGTCAAATATTAAATTCAGATATTATTCAGATTTAATTAAGTTAAAAGAAAACCGCCACTTTTTCCAAAGGTTTTTAGTACCTCACTCTTCTGAGGATCATGCTCTGGGGAGGCTTCCCTCTGGATAGACTGTTTGGATGCTACGCTGGCAGTAGTAGTGGAGCTTTTTGGTGAATGAAAGGCATTGATAAGGTGACTCAGAGGAACCGTAGCCTGGGGGAAAAAAAATAATTAATCAGATAACAATTTAAGATTGTTTAACTATTTAAACATTTCTCCATTCCAAACCCTTACTTATAATTGCGTATCTTGTACACTGCCTCTTAACTGAGGACTTCATAATAAACCACATGAACTTAGCTTCAACACCACAGTGTTAGCTGGTATCTCCTATTTAAAGAAAAAAGACAGTTTAAAGTATGCATGACAGATTAGAAGTTCACAAAGCTTGGGAAAAAGAAAAAAAAGGGCTATATTTCCTGATTTTCAAACATAAGCATGGTTTAAAGAAAATAATCACTAGATTTGCAAATATAGAAGTAGGTACAGATCACCAACACTTAGGAGATGCAAAGACTGCCCTCAATTCGTACTTAAGAGAATGTTTAGTTACATACACACAAAAAAAGAAACAGACAACTTCTTATAGACTGTTCTCAGCTGAAACAGCACATAAACAAAATTGCCACTACATTTAATACTTCCTTCACAGTATTTTTTCAAATTTTTTCTTTTTTTTTTAATGTATCACTTGTTAGCTGTGTTAGATATGTGCTGTTGCAACCAGTTGACAGAACAATAAGGATTGTTGCCATCTTCTGGCAAATATTACAAACTTAACAATCACTTTATGCAAATAAAATATAAAACTATGAAACTGCCTGTTTTTCCCTTGTAGTCACCAAGTCTCCATCACAGTCCATTAACTTAGATTCCAAATAGGTGTTTCTTCCCCATATAGCAATAAAAGATATAAAAAAGGAAACAGAATCAATAGGGGGAGAAAAACAGAGGAAAACCAATAGCAAACAACTTCTACACTGAAAAGTCGGCAAGTTGACACCATCTCTTGAAATCTTTAAAACCTGTTTCTAGTTACTCTCATTCAGGAACTTTCTCTTCTTTGGAAGAAGTGTTCACTTAAAAAAATCCTGAGCCTGTCTTGGTGTCTGCCAAGACAAAACTAATATCACCATTCTGATAAGACTTCACAACACAGCCACAGAAGAGAAGTAATGCCCCCAGCCAGGAGCACCCCGGGGCTGGCTGGGGCTGCCAACAGCCCCTGCCAAA
This sequence comes from Chelictinia riocourii, assembly GCA_026930925.1. NCBI lineage: Eukaryota > Metazoa > Chordata > Aves > Accipitriformes > Accipitridae > Chelictinia > Chelictinia riocourii. Next base: position 40,145,027 of record JANZLP010000076.1, read on the forward strand.
GCTGAGGCCAAAGGGCCCCAAAGTATCCATGTGGAGGAGGCTGGAGATCCCTTCATCCAGTTTCTCCTCTTCAGGTTGAAGCCCTCGTTTACCAGCCTGTTCTTCATACCTTTCTGTTTAACTATACTGAAGCCAGTGCTGATTGCTCACTCCGAGCTTACTTTCTGCAGCTGACTTTTTTATAATGTTCTTTCTACTTAAAAAGCAAACAAAAGCAGCATCTCCTCGTGTCAGTTCTGTAACTGGCAGGTTAAAAGCCTGTTCCAGCCACATCTAAGCAGAATCAGTTTGAGCATCTGCGCCTTAGTCTCTGCCTGGAAATCAGCCTCTTGCAAACTCATACCAGTCCCAGCAGTATCGCTGCCTCCAGCAGCAGTGCTCCAAAATTCCTCCCAGGGAGATGAATAGCAAAACCCTCAACGTGGTCCTTTTATTCCAAAACTACCTGGTCTCTCAGCTGGTGCCAGTGATCCTAATTCCTCCATATACCTGGTCAGGCTTGTTCTCTCAGTGGATACGTCCCCATCTTCTTGCTTGCATCAAGTTGTTTGTTTCCCTCAGGATGTCACAGCTGAGCCTTGACCATAGAACCCAGGACTTTTAAACCAGTCCTTTATGGATCTCTCTCTCCCCGTGAGAAAACCTTTCTGTAAACCCAAATATTCCTTCTCCTTAGCTAGCTGTGGCTTTTCCATCTTTTGTCAGGAGTTTTTTCTGCAAGGACTAGCGGCGGTCTCTTGAAGAGAGCTGTTTCTCAGCAGCTTCCCTGGTGCACGCAGTACCTTTCCCATCATCCTTGCTCCCCTGCAGCAGAAATCAAACTGTGCCCGTTTTCCTCTCCGGTGGGGATAAGTGGGTCCTTCTTCCCCTCATGTTCATGTCTCCTCACTCTCCATGAGCAGCCTTAGTTCCCTGGCTCTTGTTGGTGATGGACCTTTTGTTTCCATGAAATAAAGGCCATATCCCCACGACGGCCACCTGCGGGCTTGGGCAACTGCTCCCAGCCCTGCACCTGAGCCGCAGCAAGGACACATTCCTCACTGTGTCAGGAAGGCTCCAGGGGACATAAAAGTCGTTATTAAAATCACTGTTTCTGCCTGCTGATGGTAATTGTATTTCTATTCCTGCAGGAGCATGGGGGTTCACACATAAATGTTTGTAAGCGTTCAATTTATACTTTCTTAGTAACAGTAAAGTGCCTTTGCCAAGGCATTTGTTTAAAGAGTTGAAGTAAATAAACATACTGGGAATTTTTTCTGGGGAAAGGGAAGTCACTGCTCCTCTCGCTTTTACTGCCCTGTCCCCTACTGCTAGTCCCATGGACACAATGGGTCCTGCTCTTAGAAATGAGTCCATGTGGGTAACGAATGTTAGGCAGTTGGTGCAATGCTTTCTCTGGCTCCTACAACTCCATTCAAGAGCTCTTCGTGCAGAGCAAATACATTGGGACTCTTTTTGCTCTAAGACTTATATGCTTATTAAGCTTTCTGCAGCGGAAAAATATTGCAAGGCAATTCAGCTTGCTAGCTAGGTCATGAATCCATGTATATGTTATGAATGGCAACGATATGCATGTGCCCTGGGCTTTACCCAATCATATCAAGCAGTAACACAAGTCAGGATGAAAATAAATCTTAATACCAACTGCCCTACATGAAGCAAATACTTATTTTACATAAAACCAAATTTTAGAATGTCAAGATTGTAGCCGATCCACTTTGTCTCACCATGACTTAGCATAATGACATACATATAGAAATGCATATAGATATACAAATAGATATATTTGTAAACACAGTCTTTTTTCCCCCATTTCTTTCGCTGAATGTAAGTGCCCCAAGAGCCAGCACTTGCTCTCTCGGCGAGGAATCTCTCTGCACGCTAGCAATCCTTCTCTTCCTTCCCTGGGCACAGGGAGGGCAGCGCGGGCGCCCAGCCCTGCCGTGTTAACACACAGTTAGCGTTATTTCTTTGGGCAGCAGCAGCTGGGAAATGGCAAAGCATGGCTTTAACGCCGACTTCCAGCGTCGCTGGGATCAATGTGCCACCCTGGGTAAAAGGAAACGCTGATGGGCATCAGGTCCTGGGGATGCTGGCAGGGGATGCTGCCTGCAGCCCTGCCTCCCTGGCCTGCCGCAGCGGGCCCCGCTGTAGTGATCTCAGCTCTGGCAAAACAGCAGCCTCAAAATGCGCTGTAGCATGGGATTAAATGGTTTGCATGCCCTTTGTCTGATACCCACGGAGAGCATTAAGGGGAATGCCAGAGGTTTCGAGGGAATGCCCCGAGGGAGTCAGGATGTGCTCAGGTTTTCAAGTGCTCTGGAAAAAGTAGCAGAGAGCTTTGCTTTTCAGCAAAAAAAAGTACTTTTCAGCATTACGCTTTCTTGTACTGAGTGCCTGAGTTCATTTATGCAGCTCTGTTAACTTTCACTTCACCTTTCAGTGGTGTTTCCTTCCCCTGCACACTTTTTCCTGTGCACAGCCCAGCCCAGCCTCCACCATCGGGGTCCCGTATGGCTGCATTAAGAGCCCTGCAGTCCTCATGCCTGGGATGCCGGCAGGCTGTCGTGTGGCTGCAGGAGGTTTTTGGCTTGGCTTGGAAGCCAGCACGAAGAGTCTAGCGCTGGTGGCTGGAAAACAAGGCTCTACGCATGAGCCAAGCGAGTCTTGCAGGCTCAGGAGCCAGAAAGCAAAGTGAAAGGCACGGCTTTGGATTCCTTTTTAAGGTGTTGCTGTGATCGTGAAGCCACTCATGAAAAATCTGTCATGGGAGGCCCAGATGCTTGGGACTGGCTCCCGGTGCTTGTGTGAGGCCAGACATCGCGGTGTGGAGCAGCTCTGGAGAAGCAAACGTCCATACAAACACGTAGGGGTGTGCGGACCCCCAGAAGCTGCGGGGAAGGGGCTGTGCTGGGGTGCTGCTCCCCCAGTGAATGGGATAAGGTCTGCCAGAGCCACTCCAAAAGGCACAGAGAGGTGCTGCTGGCCTGGGAAGGTGCAGTCCTACCTCTCTGCTGGAGGAGCAGAGCAGGTACAGGAGATGAGATGACCTGCTGCTCGCTGCATGCTAAAAGAAAATGGTGTTTCCTGGTAGCGCTACAGATCTGACATCTTGATCCATTGAAACGCTCTCAAAATAGAAATCAGGGGGGAAGCGATCAAAGCCCTGGTGTGAGGAGAGGTTCTTCTCCTCCCTGCTGGCCTCTCTGGGGTGGGCGAGCCCCGGTGCCCCGCAGCAGGGTGGGTCTGCTCAGGGGCACCCACCGCAGCATCAGTGTGTGGGGAGGTTTGACTGTGCAATGCATCACTGAGCCCATCGCTTCTGGCTCAGCCTGAGCAGGTCTGGAAGGAGAAACTGATTGTGATTTAAAGATGTCAGAATCAGGAAATCCATCACGTCCCTCGCTAATCTGCCACTGTGATTAATTACCCTCACCATTAACTGCCCGTTACAAATATATACCTTATTTCCAGCCGAAATTAGTCCCTGGGCATGGCAGTGCCGCGCGATGACGTGTGGAGGAGCGTGCAGGGCCTGAGTGGCAGTGGGGCAGCCGGGGCTCCAGGCACAGACACCCACTGCCACGTGTGCATGGCTGCTGCCAGCACCCACGGGCCAGGGACAAGGGGGAGGGAGTCCCCGTGATGGCCACCCCAAGAGTGGCTCTGCGAAGGGGGGTGGGACCCCCGCTGAAGGGCTCAGGGACATTGCAGGGGTAGGGGGGGCTGCGGAGGGGGCAGGAGGGGGATGAGGGACGGTACCCTGCCCCAGGCCCTCGTGGGAGCATCCTGAGGACCTGCTCCAGAGCAGTACATCACGTACCAGTCCCCTTCCCACGCAGAAGGAGCTTCCAGCAAATGCGCAGGAAGAGTCTTGCTCTGGCTCTGAACTAAATTGTGCAGTAAATTAAGCCTGATGTGCATGAAATTTCCTCCGCATGTACATTCCAGGGTGAACCTGGGAACAGGTTTTATCCAAATACTCCTGTCTTTTGTCTTTAATTTAAAAAGTTAGAATCTCCTGTAATTGCTTCTGTGTTCATGGAGAATTGGGGAATACTAAGAAACCCTCCAGTGGCTAATTGAATGCCTTATAAATGTTCTGACTGTAAGCAAAGTTCTCTGTCTTACATTATAAAGATATTTAGGTCCAATTCTGTGCTAGGGTGATAATTTTATGAGGGATTTTCATATCTTTTGGACGCAATATGGAATGGATCATTACCTTTTTTTACACTTAATTGCTTTTATCATCCAGAAATATTCAGCGTTTAATGATAATAAAGCACTTCTGCGAAGGAGGCCAAACACCATATACATTATTGCCTCATGGTGCTACAGTGCGCAGTTCCTCAGCACTGCATTTCTGTGTGTCATCTTCCCCCCTTGGCAGAAGGGGATGCTGTGGCCAGGGGAGCAGCAGCTCACCCCAAATCACCCTTTGGCCAGCAGGGAAGAGCACTTTGGTTTCCGGAGGCACAGGCCAGAGCTCCACAAAATTGGGAAATTTTCTCGGTTTCCCTAGCATCCATATTTCCTGGCTTCCCAGTGCCTTTCCTGGAGGCAGCCAGTGCACGGAGGATGCTTCTGCAGCAGCTGGGGATGAGATGGCCAAGCTTCCCTGTGCTGGCACCACTGTATCCCGCTGCCAGGCTCAAAGAGGGGATCAGGAGCCGTCTGCCTTGCTGCAGCCCGTGGCAGGCACAGAGTTTCTCTTGAATCGGCTGCATTGCCTTGAGCAAAGGAAACGTGCTGCGCTTCGGGCAGCCGGGTTGCCCACCGGGCTGGGCTGGCACGTCTCTGCCAGCTTTGCTCCTCGGAGGCAGGGATTCCAACTCAGGCAGAGAAGTTTGCTTACTGCGTTGCCCATAGCTTTCCAAGAATGCTTTTTCTGATGACCTTCTACAGCTTTTAATTAAAAGCACTCGCATCATTTATTAATTATTTATTAACTCTTTATAGATGCTACAAGCTCATCACAGACATCAGTGGAGTCCTACTGATGCTTATAAGCTCATCAGCAGACATTGTAATTGATGGCTATAAGCAATCTGCTGACCTGTTGGGCCCTGCAACAATTGATTAACTATTCATTAAAACATCTAGTAATCATTTATGAACCTTTTATAAACTATTTATAAGTGAGCAGGGACAGATTTATTCATTACTGTTCATGGGCTTACAGGGGAGGGACAGGAGGAGGTTTGTTCCTAATCTGTTCTGTGCTGCTGATTGTCAGAAAGAGGGAAAGTTCTTGGCTGGTGGAACAGAAAAGCAGAGAGTCAGTGTTGGCATCTGGCATAACAGGAGTTGATAGCAGTTACAATGCAGGGTGGGGGGAGCGAGGGGCTAAAGTCAAGTCCAGTGAATTCCTTCAGTTGAAAATCCATCTCCAGTGTCACTGTGGGGACAGTCTTGATGATCTTGGAGAGGCCATGGCAGTCAGGGGAGGCTCCTGAGGCCTGGAAGACAGGAAATGCCTATCTTGTCTTCAAGAAGGGCAAGACAGAGGATGTGGGGAACTACAGGTCAGTCAGCTTCATCTTGCTGTCTGGGAAGGTGATGGAGCACATCTTCCTGGAAGCCATTTTGAAAGATGTTAGGGACAAGGTGTCAGGGTGGAGTCAGCATGGGTTTGCAAAGGGGGAAATCATGCCATGCCAATCTGATAGCCTTCTAAGATGATGTAATTCAGTGGACAGAGCAAGAGTCGTGCATGTTGCCTACCTTGACTTTCGCAAGGCTTGTTCTGGTTTGCACCATAACATTCAAGTTCAGTTTTAGGAATTTCCTGATCTCTTTCCAAAGAGAATGCAAGTGTGCTTCTTAATTTGTTTGCTGAGGTCTGTTAGAAACCCTTTCAGGTCAGTACCTGCAGGAGGATTGCTAGACTTTTTAAATCAGTTGTACCAAGTATACAGTTTCAGAAAAATCTCATTATGCCAGTTGCTTTTTCCTCAAGAGCAAACAGCATAAATTGTCTAGGTTTTGCTCTCTTCAAAATGTTGCATTGAATTGTGGCCACAAAACATGATTAGTTTATCATTGTTATTCATTGGCAGGGTAGTGGCTTGAGAGATCAATTAAACTACTGTTTGAGTAGTGCTACTGTAGCACTAATATGTCCAACCAGTGAGTCGACTTCTGAAATATTCAGGCATCTGCTTATAATTCATTGCTGATCTCTGCTGCTCTTCTTCACTGATGCTTTGCAGAGGGAATATAAATCTGGTGACCCATAAGCATACCGACCACTTTCTGTCCTGTTTTCATTTTCCTCTCACCACTCTTACCTGGATATTAAGATAAACCACCTGTTACTAAAAATAAAGCTACAAGTTGTATTTGCTAGAAAAGCCACTGCTGGCTCTCAGTGAGAAGTACAGGTTATTGACTGCTGGACAAACTGAACTGAAAGCCAGTGTTAACATCTAGCGTAACTTGTTCATAAGTGTTACCTTAAGGTTAGCGGGTAAAGGAAAGTCTATTCAATTCATTAACCTTAATGTTGATGTGTTTGTTTTCTTGTTCACTAGTGAAAAACCTATTCTCAAAAGTGGGTGGCTGATTCTTGCTGCTTGTTGGAAACAGACCCAGCTACCCTGAAGGAGGTGCTGCTACCACGTTACATGACAATACAAGGTCACTATTTATCCTGAAACAGAGCTGTATCCTATTCTATAAAACAGGGAATCAATCTTTGGTGTAGGTGTCTATCTTGCATAATTTCTGTCTAAGCATCTGGACCAGTTATCTAATGTCTTAGTGCTTGATCATGTACTACTGGCACATAGTGGATGCATGTTGAGGGTTTTTTTTCCATTTTATTTGTACAATGCAAGCAATACAGGCAAACTGCATGTGAACATGGGAATTTCAGCTTGTTCCTGTGCCCCACTACCATTGTTCTTTGCACTCCAGAATAAGGGGGTTTTAGCTCTGCATCAGACAAAGAATGCCTTTCTAAAGCAAGGCTGAAATGTATGAGACTTTGGACAAGCAAATGCAGCTTGTGAAGAGATGTTTCACACTACCAAATGACATCTCTTCAACTATGCCTATTTAGGGAGCTGTTTCTCTAACATAAGCTTTGGTTTCTACCATTTCCATCACACCTTCAGCTCCAGAGCAGTGTCCAGATGAGGGGCAGCTTCATTTTCCATGCTTTGGGAAGTAACATCCAACTACCTGTTTATGGTATGCCAGTCTACGTATGCACAGGCACAACAGACCTGGGGATGCTGGGCTTGGCTGAGAAGGGAGAGCTCGTGGCGCTCGGCCTCGGCCTC
>JANZLP010000076.1:40537170-40548252 GCA_026930925.1 Chelictinia riocourii
ATTCGTTAATAAACTATCATTTTAAATGACATTTTAATTTCTAGATTTCCCCTTACTTTTGATCACACTGATGTCATCAGCTCCTTCTCCTACTGCCAATACGACTGCCTTCCCGTGTTTCTTAGTCAGCTCTGAGACTCATGCTTTTTGTAAAGGAGTGACTCAACAGCAAGTCACAGTTTTACACATACAGTCAAGTTCCAAGAATTTTCTCCAAATCAGCCTCAATAGCAAGAGCCTGAAAACTTCTGGTAAGTCCTCTGGTTCCGTAACTGTTATAAGATGACATGATATTGGTCATTCCTTGCATTTAATGAGTAGGAAATCTTCTTTTGTAGCAAAGGCAAAGGAATTCTAAGCAACTGAAGCATACAGCAGAAAACCTCATTCTTATTCAGCATTATAAATCGTCCTCTTATGTGTATACAAACATTGTGTGTGTTGAGAATTATATATGCTGTATGTAAGATTATAAAACACAAAAATGTCATTCTTACTCAGAATTATAAAGCATCCTCTGATGTGTATATAAACATATGTAGCATATATAATTCTCAACACACAATAAGATTATAAAATACATTTTCTTGCAAAAGTCTTTGATTTCACTTTTACCTACTAAATGTTAAAAAGAACACAACTCCCTAAAATGGGCTACTTGAGAAAAGCATTCAGCTTTCCAGCTGACACTGTGAGAACTAAAGAGTAAAGAAAAAGACTTCCTAAATTGAACTATCAACAAAATAGGCATTTAGTACAGGAGCGTGCGTTTCTGATTCAGTACTGGCAAGAATGGCCCGTTGTTAACTTTTGCAGTTATTACATAATGTTCAGCCATACCCTCAGACAGTTCTGTTCTGGATTTTAATTAATACTACAGCTAACCGTATAGGGAACATGGCCAGGAACACAAATTCTGTAGCTTCTGCATATATATTACGGAACCTCAAAAGTTTGAGTGCTGTAAATCACAGGATATAGCAGTGAAATATGAGGAAAAAATACACAGAAACAAGGAAAGCATGCATTGCAGAATCAAGAAGTCAGAAAAACAGGTGGAAACTAGAACTGCTAACTTGTATCTTCTAATGCAGCTACGTTATCATGAATGAAGCCTGAAGCTCTATTAAATTAGTCAACAAAAAACCTTTGATTTTTGTTCAAGAGTTCAAACCCCAAGTACATGAAAGGAACACAAGCTTACTCTTATGACAGGAACCAGATTTTCTAATCAAAGCAAATTGTTTTGGCATTCCCATAAAATGCTAATATTTAGAAAATCCACTGGAGGTAACTTAGTGACATTAATTTGATGTAGTAATGATTTTAAGGTCAAGTTGTGCTCTTAAGTAAAATGAGAAAAAATAGTTGTACTACATCTGCCTACTTGCATTTCAGTTAATTGGCATTGGTCCTGTGGTGCTACTCCCACATAAGCACTTAATAATCAGCAATGGTATATTTTAATTAAGAATGGATAAGATTGTGTGAAACATTTTTGACTGCAAGACCCTCTTTAGTAAAATTTATTTTAAAGAGCTGTACAGAATACTAGTTTCTGTTTCTTTTCCAAGCAATCTTAAAAACTTTTTTTTAAGATTAGACCAGTTCTGGAAAAAAACTGGCTTTCCTGGAACAGAACACATATACAATTGGAGTAGGAATGAAAGGACAAAACATGATAAACCTACTTATGAGGCCATAACCATTAACTACTAAGGTGTTAATTAATTAACTACCAATTACAGCTTGTCCCAAAATGAGCTCTGGTTTGACTTTTGCACTTTCTCCACAGAGTAGCTGAGAACCGTAAAGTTCTTTAGTTTGTCCAAATAGCTATTCTTTTGCTTCCTTTTAAGAAAAGAGGGGGAGAAAGGAACACGTCCACCTGTCACCAGAGCCTTGTCTACAGATCTGGCTCACCTTTAACTTTGAAGTTATTTTTCAGTTTAGTATTAGAATTCTTTTTTGGCAGGGAATCTCTTAGGTTTTGCTTTCTAAATGTTTTCTGTAGGTTTAAAGTTGTGGCTGAGATAATGCTGCTCAGTAGAAATATTCTAAGACTGGACCTGACACAGCAGAAGGCCCTGGCTCTGATGAGTCTCAACTGCTCGTAGGGTTATGAATGCAGCAACCCTTTGGGTTTGTTCTTTTTACTTATTAAAGTCCCATTTTATGAACACCCCTGGCCCGCAAATGCATACACAACTAAAAATAACTTGAATGTAAGCCAAAGTCAGCCCACCTGGCGGTTGCAAATGCAGTTATCTCCTGTTCCTTCCTTCCTTCCTTCCTTCCCGCCTGCGTCCCTCCCCCGCCTCAGTTTAACCAGAGCACAGGTGTCTTCCTGCACACCAGCACTGGAAAAATGAAGCAACTGCTCTTCTCTTAAATCAGCGGGGAGTTGATCACTTGTACTGATTTACTTGTGAAATGGAGCAGGGCGATGCTAATGCCCTGCAGATGCTTCCCTTCCAAACCTCAGCAGGCCCAGAGGGAGCTGGTGAGGTGGCACACTGGGGATGGCTGCCCTACCTGAACCACAAAGGAGCAGACCCTCACGGTGACTGTAAGCAGATCTGGCAGAGGGAGGAGGCAGTACTACACTGGCCAAAGCCAAATGGGACTACCTACACAGGTAGTTGGAAGTCCCATCCTGGGGTCTCTACCTTTCCTCTACTCCTTTCAGCTTCTCTTAGTCTCTCAGCAGTTACCAGTTGAGGCCTTCTTTCCATGAAAGATGAAGGGAGATAAGCAGACCCAGGCACCTGAATGGTTTTATTTAGCTAGGCCTTTTAATGTAAAACAGATTTGCTTCATGTTTATTTGAAAGAACACCTTCAAAGACAGCAATTTCTTTTGGCACAACCATGTTGATCCAAATCTAACCTGAAGGCAAGCCAGGGTAGAGCTGCTTAGTGAAGTTCTGCCCTTGGAAGCAGCCCTATAGGCAAGGTCTTGGCTGTGGAGCTGAACAGCCTCTTCCACGAAGCCTCCAGGGATTTAGGGGAGCTGTTGCCTCACCAGGAACATAACTCTGTGTTGCCTCGGCAAGGCAGTGGCTATCATGATCTGGAATACTTTCCAGTCCATGGTCATGAGGGGCTTCATTACATTCTTTTTTTCTCTCTCTTTCTTGTTTTGCTGCTGACAGAAGCCTTAATTCAATGGGTTTACAGTTCACTGAGAAATACAAGACATTGCACTGATGAACAAAAGTAAAACAGTGCTGAGAACACCCTTTTTCCGTTTCTCGGTTCCAGACATGTAAAACCATGCTAAGATTGCATCTAAAAAGAGAAGGCACAGCCTCTGTGCCACCTGTATGCAGACACTCTTTGGGTGGCTGATTACCCCTGGGTATTTCATACAAAGTACACAGCCATCAATGCATTCTCGTAATCTGTGAAAAGGCACTTTCAGAGGTAGATACAATAGCAATAAATAATTCTCTGAAGAATTTTCCCCTTTTAACAGACTATCACTTCTTCGCTCAGCCAACTGCTTTTTACCACATTACCGTCAGCCAGGTGCCTGACTAACAGGGATTCTGCTGTTCTTGTGTGGAAGGGAAACTGGTAGATTTTGCTGATCTTTCTCTCTCTAGAGAGAGAGAGGTGTAGATTATTTTCGGTAAAAATGGGGGGAAAAAAAAAGAAAATTACTGTTCTTCAAATAATAAAGTGAGATAATAGTTTGAGATTTATTATTTAAGTGATTTACTTAGTTTTTATGATTTCCATTCTTCACACAGAGACACTGACGTAAGTAGAAAGATAATTTCATGAAACCCTGCACATGGATAGTGTGGTGATCGTGGAAATGCCTGTGACCTGTTAATTAGTTTCTTCTCATCTTTAGAAAGTGGCAAAGCTGAACAAATCTTGGTTTCTGTCTGTTATTGCAGCAGCTCATTGCTGCACCCAGGTGTTGGGGATCTGTGAGGCTACTGAGTTGATGCAGTTACTGAAGGAAAACTAGAAATTCACACTAGGGTTTCCAAACCCAGCAAAGTACCTCTCTGGCATTCTGTGCAGTTGTGGACTGCATATTGTGTCTGAAGTCATCAGGGTTTATCTTTGACTATAATCAAATTAATTTCTGTAGCTATAGGAACCCACTGTTCCCAGACTTACAAGTCCACACAGTTCAGAGAACTGCAGTATTTGTACTTCTCATAACTAAAAAACTCTGTAAGGGAGTGAGGTCTCATTTTGCCTGACTCCAGAATCCCCCTACTTTGCGTCCTATGCTCATTTCTTGAATTTCAGTTCTCCAGCATTTGTACCTCTTAAGAACTGTTTGTCTGTCCCTAGTTAAAAGTTTCATTCCTATAAAGCAATGACTTCAGCTAGGAGACATGTGACTCCTATTAAAATAAATTTTAAAAAATACTCCTTCTATTTTTTTGCAAAACCAGGACCATTACTGGCTTAAATTCCTTCCCAAGGTGATTGGAATTTCCTTTCATCTAAACTTCACGTGCCTACAGATTTTGCCAAGGGAACCCAAACTATGTGAATCAGGCAACAGAACGGCAAGCCTCCATGAGGAAGGGGGAATCATATCCAAGAAGTGTTCAGTCCATAAGAAGTTGTTCTAACCAACTAACCCTGGACAAGTTGCTTATTGATAATTTCTGTGTACTGTGCTTTGCCCTCGAATGAAAATTATTCTAAATAATAATATTCATAAAGCACCTGATAAAAATGGACTTCACTTTCAGGCTTGGAACGTAAGTCCTAGTCCTAGCACGATACAGTTCATCTCTGGGCTTACTCCAGTTCTGGTCTACTAAAAAAAAAGTACTGTCCAGGTGTGTGTACAGGGTTAATCTATACAAAACCAAAAGAGGGTTTCTCCAAAAGTGTATTTGCATGAATGAAGTAGGGTATTCTTTTATCCTTTCTGCATTGTTCTCTAGAGCAGAATATTTGAAATCAAAGTAAAATACATGCAACTTGACATATTTGATGAAGAATACGTGGAGTTCTATAAATGGAGCACAGTGTCTCAGAATAACATGACATTTGAATTATGTCTGTGGTAAACAAACCAGGTTATGTGTGCTATTACCCTATACGACTATCACCTAAACCATATTGCTACAACTTTGTCTTCAGGCTATAGAATTTCCCATATTTCATTAAAAATAGACTGTGGTAACATAGCCTCAGACCGAGTGCATTCAAAACCACATCTCTGCAAGAGTATTTTTAAAGTTTAAATAGATGACTGACCTGGTTCCCTTATGAATTTTACCATACAGCATGATCTCAATTCCCTTAAAGATTAGTAGTGCAACACCAACACTGAAGAGAAAAATCTCTGCTATGATGTTTTTTTAACCAGGGGGAAGAAGTACAACTCTGCAGAAAAAATGTTAGAAAAAACATTAAGCCAAATGTTTCTGAAGTCCCTAAGAGAATTAGCTCCTTTAGTGATGTCATCTAATCAAAGGCTTTGTGAAACAGTCCTGAGAAATAATGTTAACAGATAACACATGTTACAGCAGCTTCATAAATATATAATATGCACAGTTCTTCAAAACCACTTTGTTTCTTAAGCAGTGTGTCTCCTGAAGAAGCAGTGAAATGGGGAGAATCTTTTGACAAACTGCTTTCTGAGAAAGGTCAGTGATTTTTTCCTCTCTGTGCTGACTGTTAGGATGGAAAATGATTGAAAATTATAAAATCCAGTCGTGGACTTAAATAGACCTGGCAGTTACCTAAACTAGGGTAATTTGGGTCATTTACAGCAGTGCCTGTTTCTGCTCTGCTCACGTGCTTAGGCTATAGCATGCTGTCAACTACTGAAAATAGTTGAACATAACTTTTAAGTTTTGTATTTTATTGAACAAAGTAATATAACAGGCAGCAAAGAGTTCCTTCAATAAAGAGTAGAATTTCATTTGAGTATTGCTCAAATATTCCTGACTGCAAAACCAAACCTTAAAAATGAAAACATGTTCTATGTACTTAAGAAAAGACTTTGTCACTTGTGATACACTTTGTTTCTATAACAGGGATAGGATCAAAGGTGGCCATCATTTGAAAGGGCCTGTTGCTTACATAATTATCAAATGCATGTATATCCCTCCTTCCATTTTGGAGGGACACACGTATGATCCAGCTACAGTGCTGGGCACTATGTGCTTTTCAAATCTGTTCCTTGAACAGTTGACATCAATATGATTGCATTACTTCCACAGATTAAGCATACTTGGGAAAGAAAATATCTTTGGCATAATAACAATAGGATAAAGCAAATTGTAAAGATGCTAAAAGCCATCAATTTTAAATTGTTCCTGGACAACAGTTTACTTATGAGCAAAGATTCAAATAGTGTTTCGGTCAACCTAGGCTGATACTTAGCTGGAATAAAGTCCGTCACTTTCACATACCTCCACGTTTTGATTGCTTCTGTTTCTAAATTCACAATAACTTGGTAGTGAATTTTTACAGATGCTGAGAATTCTGTAATGGGAGTTACAGCACTCAGGATCATAATGACAGAACTGCACTTATGTTAAAACCTTAATGTATTTTCAAATAATTATCTATGACGTGATGCAATTCAAAGGGAGCACAACCTATTTTGTGCTGACTGTGTGAAAAGACTAACTGTGCAATAAGGATACAGTTTTTTAATGCAATTCAACATTCCATTCTATAGCTGGATTGGATGCCTTTACAAAGTTTCTGAAAACTGAGTTCAGTGAGGAGAACATCGAGTTCTGGATAGCTTGCGAGGATTACAAGAAAAGCAAAACTGCACATGAACTTTTGCCAAAAGCTAAGACCATTTACGAAACATTCATACAGAAAGATGCTCCAAAAGAGGTATAGTAAAAACATTCTTCATCGTACACAGTATTTGACACAACTGCATCTGATGAAATCTACTTTTAGGAAGTGCACGCCCAGAAGCAGGGGCAACAGTTAATCATGTAGTCGCTGACGTAAGAAGGCTGTATCTTAAATGTCAAAGCTCTGGAAGGAAATCTGGAAGCAACTGCATAGATTATTCTCACTGTCTTCCATACTCCTTTCAATATTTCCTCCATGTTACTCTTCTAAGTGTAAAGCATGTGTTTAAATATTATATCATAGGAATCAGAGATTCCTAATGTTCTGTAAAGCCAATATATATATACATATACAGGGTATATTTAAGAAAAAATAGTGATATTAAATGTTAAAGCTGCAATGAGGCATATCAGCTAGCATTTGTGAAAAAGTATTATCTATCTTTATGTAAAGCTACCTCCAGAACAAGATTTATTCTCCCTTTCTCTTAAACCAGTAGTTATCTATTAAATTATTACATAACTGAAATTCAGAAGCTTTAATTTTGAATAAGCCACAAGACTAAAAGAGACTAGAAGAAACTATTAAATATATCCTTTAAAATAATAATTATGTTTTAAGCATGGACTTTTCTTGATTGGCCACTCCCCCTTTGTACCCCAGCTCTTACTACATATTCTTTGTATGTGCTGACAGTAACATACCCAAAAATATGTTGATATGTCAATCCTCACCAACACTAAGGCCTTTTTATATTACCATAGCAATGCAAAAAGTTTTTATATTTATAATTTCTTCATGTTACTGAAGCCTGTTATAAAGGATTCATAAATGATCAAAAGGAAAAATTTTTGCCTGCTCTAGGAAGGAGATGAACAGGTTGGGAGGTGATGAACTGTCACTGAAATCACAATCAGCCTCTTCAATAAGTATTTTGGACTTAAAATTTCCTATAATTCTACCAAGATTGAGGAGATCAAATATGTCACTTGCCAATGCTCCTTTTCACCTGTATTCTTTTATTTGTCACAATAGCAAAAGGTAAACACTAACTGCTGCTTCCCTGCAGCAAGGGTGAAAAAGGTGTAATTCTCATTTTAAGAGAAGGATTGCAAAATGGTGCAATTTCCACCTGTAATTCCCATAGATTATATTCAAGATTAAGTTCTGATTTTCCTAGGAAATGTCGCCTTTCAAAGAGATGTCCCTTTTTATTTCTTCCCCTGCTGCATGTCTTTGGGGTGGACCTTACATAAAAAGAGACCCCCTGAGTTGTTTGAGGTAGAACCTGTCATTGCCAATTTATCAATCTATGAGCAGTTATGGTAGGGCATCAACCACTGGTGCTGTCAACGCTTATGAGATTGACGTAAGCAGAAAGATGAGCAGAAGGAAAGCTAGGGAGGGGACAGGGTGTGGAAGTCATACTTTGACTGACAGTAATGTAACCATTTCTTTATCTGTCACACTTTTGATTTGGTGCGCGTAGTGTGGGTGCTGTTGTTCACCTTAAGCGGTTGGCTTTGGTGAGACTTCTTTCCTCGGGTTCAGCCGAGTGGCCCAGACCAGCCACCGGCATCTCATTTCAGACCACGCAGCTCTGGAATTTGCCTCTTCCCTCTGACTAACTTCTTGTCCAGCAGAGCTCTTTTACACAGAAATTTCTGAGTGTACAGTTTGATAGGATCATAAAATCTTAGGTTTGATGAGTGGACCATTTTATCATCCTTATTTGCCCTTCAGTTCTTAGATCGAAACTATTTGGTTTAACCAGCTTTATGGAAATGACAGGTGCATCTCAGTGAGGGGGAAGAAAAGCATATTATAGAAGTCACATTTTGACTAGATCAACAATATTTTTATATATTCTACACTATTTTTCAAAATAACATGCTTAAATCAGTGCCTGACACTTTAATAAAATTCTTATACTAGTTAAATCTTCCAGGATGAATGCAACAGCACATGGAAGAAATGATCATTTTGATATGATTTTCCCATCTAAAGCCTCCAGAAACCTATTAAAATAATTTTTATATTTTAATTATTAGAGTTTTCTCACCTTCCTACTACAAAAACTCTACACAGAAACCAGAAATTTTAAAGATTCACTAATATAGTCTAATGAGACAAAGTTCTACATGAATCCTAAATGAGAATAGAGGGACTTCTGTATTAGTCTGTTGTTGCAAAGCCTGACAGCTGCAGCTATACAAAGATCACTATTAGAAAGTTTCTTTTAGTCAAACATCAAACTTTATCTTCTGTTTTACTCGTTTTCCATTGTACCAATGACACATCTGTTAAGACTTTCTGACAGCCATTTCTGAACATGAGCATACTAACTAATTCTGTGGTATTAATTTCTCATTGTATCAGGGATTCAAGGTCATCTTATCAGAAAAGACTTTCACCAAAGTACAGTATCGTTGCTATGGATAATAACAAAAGAAATGCATGGATGTACATTAAAGAAATACACTTTTCCTCATTCTCCAGGTGAATTTGGACTTTCAAACCAAAGAAGTCACAAGTCAGAATATTGAACAGCCCATCATCACCACCTTTGATGCAGCACAAAACACAGTCTACAGGCTGATGGAGCAAGACAGCTACCCACGCTTCCTACGATCTGATCCTTATTTAAATTTGGTTAAGGGGAGAAATCCCAGTCATCCTACCCTTAGGAGACGATCACGGTCTTTTACTGTCAGTGATTTCCAGGGTGTACGACCAGACTTTACCGTCTGGTAACAGGGAAACTCAACCCTCATAAATTCTAGCTGCTGCAGCAACTCATATGTGTTTTAAAATCCAAATCCTTAGCAGGTGTGAATGAGTGGAGAGCAACATTACACGCACTTATACCAGGTCAGAGTTCTGTAGCTGATGATTAATCTCATTTATTATAAAGATGTAGGCAACATATTGCCATGACACATCATGTAAAGTTTTCATACAGTATTTTTTTTTAAACTCAAGCAAGAGCTGTAACCGTTTTTGGAGGAAAAATGTGAGTTTCCTGCATAAAAATGTTGTATAAAATGCCGTTTGATAATATCCACCATGTATCTTGGGCCTGTATTATTTAGGACAGAGTTTCATCACAGTTAGAATCTATATACCTAGCCTTTGCACATATTTATGTTTCTACAATATTTCCTACACTAAGCATAGAGTATTTGTGGTATTTTCTCATACTGCAAAACACATAGGAACTTTATTAGGTATAATGTAAATTGCATGGATTTTAACTACAGCCACTGCATAATTAAAATTTAGCTATTGCATATTTTAAGAGGAACATAAGAATACCTATTTAAGTTTTGGGGGGTACTGCTGTTTTCATATTACTTGTGTCTCTTCTCTGTATTTAAGTTATACTGTAGAGATTAGCTTTGCCATCAAATACTTGTATTCTAATTTTTTTGCAACCAAATGAGCAGCAACAAAGGGCCAAGAGTGCTATTTCAACACAATATGTGTCATTAAATATCAGGTCATGTGTATGCATGTGTATATATATTTTTTAAAAAAAAAAAAATCTTTTATTTGTAAGTATTAATTGTATACCAACTTTGTTACTAAACTTTGTTCTAAATTTTTTCTGCCTTTTATTTTGAGAAAGAATCTGAAAATTAACAGCTCTTGGACACAGGGAGAATAACCTTCAGTTCTATTGGTCACTAATATACTTACTATGGTTATAGAGGAGGAAGGAGAGATCTCCCCTTCTATTTCTTTATTACTGAAGTCATGCATATCCTTTTCATAGTCAGTATATGCAGTTATCCTGTCCTTTTCTTTCAGAATTGATGCAGTCATACCTTGAAGCATAGGGCAATTCTTAAAATCTTAAACATTGGTTCAGCTTAGCAAGTGGCTGCAGGATTTAGCTGTAACTATGACTTGTATACTCAGTTGCTTTGCACGGAATTTAAGCTTTCTCCCTTTTCTTCCCCTTTCTGTAAGTGGTCAAAGTGAAGAGGTGCAGTTTGTAAGTATGGGACTTTATATTCTTTACTAATTCAGGGTGATGAATGAACTGCTTGATCTGAGGGATTCTGTGTCTGCTTTACTAACTTTCAATAAATCTGAAGTGGTCTACCTAAAAAGTTGTCAGGGTTCAGTTTATCACTAGTACATTGATGAGTAAAACGTGAAGACTTCACTTATAATTCAATACTAGCCGTAATCATTACATGTTGGTTCAGTCAGCTGAGGGGTCCAGTCCTGGTGGGCTTCGTGCCTCGGGCTTCAGTTTGTGTCTTTT
>JANZLP010000076.1:40548352-40560782 GCA_026930925.1 Chelictinia riocourii
GGTAGTTATCTTTGCAGACTGGTGTTTCTGTCTTTGCATTGCTTTTCCTCTGAGAGTGCCTCTAAGACCTGGTAGTTAAAAGTATAAAAGACAATTTAACAAGAACATCCATAATGATAAGTTTTATTTTGCTATATTTCCATGGTTTAACTGTTCTCCAAGTGGTCCAAGGATTTGGAAGGTCTAAGTAAATTCCCATTAAGGGAAAAGAGGGCAATAAAATTTTTAATAATGCTGGTGTTACCTTACTGTGAGAGGCACTGGCAGTTAGTGAATATGAATTAAATTCCATTTAAAAGATTTGGGATCCTTTTATTTCATTGACAGTTATGAACTGAAGCTGTAGATCTTACCATTTTAATTAATTATGATTATTGGAAAATGCAAACCTTAATGTACTTAATAGAAGTGGTAAACCCTTGGAAGAACTCCGCTATCCTTTTGCTAAGTAAGATCCAGGCAGGAAACTCAACTGAGCATGGAAGGATTTCTGTTTTAGGCAAAACCCATTCGGGTTCATTGGCGGGTTTCAGCCGCGATTTCCACACAGCTTCCTTTCCTACCCAGGGAATATGAAGGAAATACAAGAGGTGGCCAAGAAGGGACATGGATCTGTGAGTGACAGGAAAAAAAACTGGCTGTATTGTATTTTTTTTTCTTTTTTTTTTCCAGTAATCTCTTCATTTAGCTGTATAAAGGCATTTGGGACCCAAAGCAGCCCACAAGCGAATGTCTGTGAGGGCTTTTAAGAGTGCCTAACTGACTCAGTTGATACTAAATAATTATTATAGAAACTGATTGCTTTTTAGTTTTTAAGGGCTTACAAGTAATTTTTTTTTTTGCAAACAGACTTAAAATCCTAAATTATTTTAAAAATTTTACCTACCACCTCCCCCTTGTCTGAAAGCATCAAGCAGATCCAGAAAGAAGGCACAACTGGTATTAAGATGTCTGTAATGTCAGTTCTGATTTGTTTAACAATAAAAGCTCTAGTGAGGCGTAATTTGCTCCTGTGTAAGGTTTATACTAAGAATCCTTGCCTCTGATAGGATTTAACCTCCTTCTGACACAGATCTGTAAACCAAATGAATATTTTGAAATAAGAAGTGAAAGCAGTGTGGTATCTTAGGGGGAAAAAAATCTTAGTATCTCGTAATTCTGAGCACAGGGTTTAAGCCACCTTCAAGGCAATTTGCATCAGCTGAACTCGGGTCCTTTTAAGATCCCTCAAAGAAGGAAGAGAAAAAACATGGTGGGATAATTAGAGAAAGAGCTTACGTGGGGCTGTCTGAATATCCACACCTCTCACTGAGTGCAGGCGGGGAATACTTTCAAAAGGCGGACCCATAAATGCACGTTACGCAGCTTAACAAACACAGAAGTGTCAGACTTGCCTGAATTAATGTTGCCTGCCTGGGAGGAGGAGGAGGAGGAGGAGGAGGGAGGCAGAGGATGGGGTCGATGGCACCTGCAGCGCCGGTGCAGCCGCCGCTGTAAATCCCACGGCGTCGGGGCCGCTGTGTCGAGGACGGGGGGAAGCCTTGCGGAGTTGCTGAAGCAGAAGCTGAGTCAGTGCACGACTTGAAATATATGGCAGAGGTTACTGAAGAGCAGATTTTGGCTCAGAAAACGGGAAAGAGGATTTAAGGAAAGAAGAAAAGCTCGCTCTATAATACACCATCAGAAGTGTTTATTCTGCGGCAGTGAGAAGAACCAATAATCAGGTGTGTGCACATCAATTTTTTTAAAACAGTTCCAGCAAATGCAGACTTTGACCTCCCTCACCACCCCCCACAACAAAAATACTTTGAGTGATCAAAATTTATTTTGATTCCTTTTTCTTCAACACCAAGTGTTTGTTCAACTGGATTTGCTGTCGTCACGTAGGAAGGGAAAGATAAATAAAAAATAATTAAAAAAAAAGAGCTTGGGCAAGACAGTGAAGTTTTTCTCAGCTCTATCAAGAGAATGTCTTTTGTTTTGAAATACTACAGAAATGATACTAAGTCTTATAAAAGTTATCCAGTCACTGGAGCACTGAACACCTCAGAATCTGTGTCGCTTGCAAATCCTTATTTTTGGTAGCTTTTCTGGATAGGATAGTGATGGAGGAATCGCATCCATAGACAGGTCCACGCCTTTGCAGTCACGCTAAAAGGATGAACTGGAAGGAAAAAAAAAGAAAATAAAGACAATGTAAGAAAAGTTGTCTGACGGGGAAATTCCTATCCTAAGAACATACACTTAAATAAAAAAACAGTCTCCGAAGCAACACTTCCTGGCAGATTTAAGCAGAGATTTATGAACTGATATAATGATGGACAGACTGACTGTTAAAGCTAGGTTTCATGACCCGATATCAATGAGGGCAAATATAGTGAGGTGATCACATGGGATTCCAGCTCTTTCCAAAGAGAGTATCTACTGGTAAGAGAGAGATGGCACTGCAATCCAAGAGCTAAAATGGCAAAGCTAAATTGCATGTGCAAAGAGAGCTTCTCCTGACACCAGTGGCAAACTTAATCTTACTTAACTACAATAAAATTAGACACTTCGTCTCCGCTGATTTATATACCTGTGTTGTACCTGTTTTACACAGCTGTCACATGCTCACACACCTATTATAAACATCAATTTTAAACCCATTATAAACATAATTTGCTACTGATGGAAACTAAATCACTAGTTTGGACTTGATGTCTAATTTTAAGGTGGCCCGGCTTAGGGGAAATGAGCACCCTGCACCCAATTTATTCTCGGCCAATCATTCCGGCGATGAATAATGTTCCCCCGTCTCCCGAGCTCAGCCCGTCGCGTGCTTTTCAGATGCACTACGCTGGCTCAAAATTTAACACGAATGGGAAGGAAAAGGAGGAGGGGGAAGAAAGAGGAGAAAATATTCAGCTTCTGCTTTTGTATTCAGGGCACGTCCCCACTGCTTTATTATCACATCAGAGAGTCTGGACCCATCAGCGCTTTCATTACGCAACATTCTCCTCCCCCAAGAATTTATAATTCCGCCATCTTAATTTGTTTGGGGGACACTCAGCAGTCTGATTCCCTATCAGAGAGAAAATTTGTTTTATTAGAAAACATCTATGAGCAGTTAATCCAGCAACTTTATTTTAGACCTTGAGAGGTCAATGCATAATTTAGAAGGTTTTGGATTCTGTTCTGATTGCTTCTCGCTCGAAGACAACCTCGATTATACAAGCTTGGTTTTTCTGAGGGCCAAAGTCCTGCTTTAATCATCAAATATGCTGCCATAGACCCTGATGCCTGTGTCTGGCCCGGAGGGTTTTCGATTTCTCGTAGCCGGCAAGGCAGGAGGATGGAGCGGAGAGAGATCTGTGTGGCAGGGTGAGAGCAGAAGTGCTGCAGTCCCACGGGATGGCTTCCAGCTCCAACCATGGAAGAGCACTGACCATAGGAGGTGGGGGGAGGAAATCGCCGTTCGGTGATAGAAATCAAATTAGTGATGGATTTCCAGCAGTGCTAGGGCTGTGTGATGCTTGAGCCACACAGACTGTGCCTTATGAAACCAGCTCCTGGGGGCCAAGTGAGGTCTTCTGGAATTAATAGGAAGACTCCCACTGGTCTCCACAGGCAGTAGGTCAGGTCTTCAGTGCAGGAAGGCTCCTTGAAACCTCTGCAGGAATCCGTATTTCCAGTGGAATGGGAGCAAACTGCAGCTCCAG
This sequence comes from Chelictinia riocourii, assembly GCA_026930925.1. Classification (NCBI taxonomy): domain Eukaryota; kingdom Metazoa; phylum Chordata; class Aves; order Accipitriformes; family Accipitridae; genus Chelictinia; species Chelictinia riocourii. Next base: position 40,552,051 of record JANZLP010000076.1, read on the forward strand.
CCCTCCAGTATGTAAAACTCCTATTGATTTACAGCTTGCACCACGTGGAGGTACTGTGGAGATGAATCCTGTCGCTTATGAATAGGAAAGAAGGGCCGGGATTGTCTTTCCCAGCCACAGCCCCCTTGCCATGAATAAATGTTTCATTTTTATTGCATTTGTTTTGCTGGTCTTTAAGAATCCCAACAATTACATGGTCAGTGATATGAAAGGCATAAAAGAAAACAAGATCATTTACAGCTAGTTCACAAAGTCTCCTCTATAGTACGGTGGTCCAGAGATATTCTGTGTTGATGGGTCCTATTACAAGTGGAAGGAATGAAACTTTGAAATACTGTTATTTCATCTTTATATGACACATAATGAAGTCAATTCAAATGTCAGTTTTCAATGGAACGCGAGATCTCTCGCAAATGTGATGCCCATTCAAACTTAAAAAATAACAATGAAGTATAAAAATATCCAGTGTGTTTTAAGGACATGATGCTATTACAGAGCTGAGAGTTGGAAAGTTGGGGGTTTTTTTGTTCTTTTTTCTAACTGAAAAGCTAAGAAGAGAGAGGAAAAGGAGAAAGGAGGAAAAAGTAAACAGCAAGTGGTTTAAATAGCCAAAATTAAGCTAGAGTGTGCCGCCCAAACCTGAACAGTTTCATTTCACAGACACATGGAAAGTTTTGCTTATCTCCAGGGAGGCATTCCTCAAAACCATCAGTCTGTGGTACTGACAGTGCTAGTCCCTCTTATGAGTTTTATAATGAAAACAAACAAATAAGATATTCCTGGTAGCTATTTATGCATGTATGTTTTTCAAAGATAATTATGAACTGTAGCTGAATTTGCAGCAGACTAATGCCATGGGAACTACTGTAAAAAGAAAGTCAAGATAAATTCAGAGAAAGGAAGGCAAAGGGCACAAAGATAAACTAAAATGACATAATTATCTGGCAAAGGGTTTTGCCCAGAAGAGGCTCCCTTTAGTGAGAGAAAATGAGTGCTCTACTATTTAATGCTCTATTGTAATCCTGGAAGATGAACTGAGCATAGATTTAGTACAAGTCTGTGATGCTGTTCCAGGACTGTGTTAGACAGGATTGATCAGACTAAGGGGTAGCCCTGCACCTTAGAATAGTCCCAGAGAACGTAGTTGGGCTTCTCTAGTTTTGGCAGAATCAATGGCATAGTTATGTAAATCCTCTTGTTTAGCTGACGTAATGCAAATAATACATACAAGGCCTATCGGGCAAGTATTTTTATTGAGGATTGTTTTATGTAGCAGCTTTTTAGATTTGTATGTGCCATCCAATAAGAGCTCTCAAAATACTCGTCTTACCAACACATAATTTACCCTACATAAACACTTCCCTTTACTCCTTACATGCATGAAGTCTCCAGACCCAAAGTACAAGGGAAATAATCTGCTGACTTATATAACAAAGGTTTGGCTCCTCTTTCAATACTTAGGTCTACTTAGATGCTGTAAATTAGCTGAATTATTATCTGCTGTTGTTTAACTTGAGAGAGATGGAAATACACATATACATGTACTTTCTTTGGCTTTTGGGATTTATTTTGAAAAAGACATCTTGATTAATTTTTGAACCGACAAGAACCAAGAGGAATGAAATCTAAGATGAATCTCAAAGAAAAAGATAGATTTTCATCTTCCACTAAGGTAGGTGATCGGTGATATGGCTCTTACATGCTACAACTTGTAAGTGACTCACAAAAGGCAGATCATTTTTCTCTCCTTTTTGTCCCCAGCTGCTCAGCCTGCCTTAATTAACTACTGCTTTGAATGCAGTTCCCTCTCCTTTCCACACATACTGCCAAAAGACCTGAACTGAGAAAAAAAATTGCATAAAATAATCTTCCTCTCTTCAGTGATTCATATGCTCATAAACTTGTGCCTTGCTCAGATGCCTGTCCTAGATCCCGCTCTGGTTTTTGCATTTTAGTCAAATGCCTCAATCAAATGCCCTTTAAGCTCCTGTGTGGCTCTGTGCCACAAATAAAAATGTATTTCCCCTATGCACCATCCAGCTCGCTTCCATTCCTACATTTTTCTTGCTAATGTCTTATTATCATCAGCCTTTTTTTGTATTCTGATCATTAAGGGCTGGTCTCATAAAAGCTCCCTCTGTTTTATACCAAAGCTTTTCTCTCTCCTTTCCTAAATGGCATCTGTTTGTGTAACCTCCTCCTAAGGAGATTTACAAGATTTGCAATCTAGCCTCTATTGTTGCCTTCTCTATGAAACATAACTAAAATTAAGTAGCAGGAAATACAATCCTGTGGCAGGCAATTTAGAGTTTTCAAACAGTACAGAAGATTAAGCTGAAGCCTAACATAAGGACCAACCTGAGCTGTTGTTTCTTCACCATGCAATTTGCTTGTATTTTAGAAACTCTCATTTCTTTCCAGCTTTCCAGACTTATTTTAAATTCCTGCAGTTAACGCTACTCCAGTTTTTCCTTAAGAAAGAGAAGGCTTCTAAGGATTAAATCCTCACGTGGACTATCCCCCTGCAGGGGACTCAGTAGGAGCTCTCCTACATCATACACACACTTTGCCCAGATTACTTGCAGAAGTCAGAGACTAGCAGTCATTTACAAAAAGAGGTAACAAAGAACATTGGTATATTGGTTTTCCCTTTCTTTCATTCCTAGCACAGCTTGGCTTGGGACAGATGACCCACAAGGCGCTACTCAAGAGACAACTGATGCGGAGAACTATGGTTCAAGAGCTTTCTGAGACGTAATGCCTACCTTTCGTATATTCTTGCATTGGTGCAATTTATACCAGTCTCCAAGCACAAGGTCATAATATGATCCTGAATGCTTGTGCTATGTAGGCTGCTTCTATGTAGTTTTGTGAAGTCTGATGCTATGTAAATAACAGTGTATTCATCCAGGACATGAACCGTGCCAAATAATCTGCTAATTATTACAAAATTAGAATTTTCAAGGTTGCACATTATCTTGAGAATTGTTTCTAGTTCTCTTCTAATGTAGCTTTGTGTTTGTGTAGTACTTGGAAATCCTGTACATGAGGAGCCCAGAATGCTGTAAAACATTTTGACAGATTGTTTTCAAAATTAAAACATTTTACCTGAAGGGCATACTTTGCTTGGGTGGAAAATAACAGCTCATTTTCTTATGCAAAACAGCTCTGTGGCATACTGAAGACACATGGAGTTATTTATATGGAAAAAAAAAATTTTTTGTGAGTTGACCATGCTGTGCAGTGCTATTGGAAGGTAGGCATTTACATAGTGCTGTGATTAAAATTTATTTGCATCCCATATGACAGGCATTTCCATGTTACTAGGATGCCAGCAGTGCTCAGATCATCTTGGCTTCTCCCAATATAAGAAATGCAGTCAAGTCTCTCTTTGCTTGAATTGCATGGGCCAGCAGAACATTAACTTTTTTTTCTGCTGAGGTTACTCTGTGCAAGACAACGCTATCCAAGCAAACTTGGGCATGGAATGGATTTAACAGGGGCCAAGTGCTGAAGGGCAATAACATATTGAACCTGATCCAGGGGAAACACCAGCACACCAAAACAGCTATTGGAGAGTGTGACCTTTTCTCACATTGCACTCAGGTGAGTACAAGGCAACCCTTCAAGGAACATAAATAAATGAAAGTGATTTCTTAGCTTAATACACCAATAGTTTGAACATAAAGAGGTTTTTTATACTGTCTATTGAGATTAGTATCTAGCTCAGATGTGGGTTAGAGGAACAAAAAATGACATGCCTTATTCTCCTAAAGAGCTAATAGCTTCTCATAAGGGAAGATAACTCAGTGAAACTAATGCCTAAAGAAAGGTAAAGAATAAAAAATGACTGTCAGTAAAAAGTCAAGCAGTAAGTCTAAAAATTCAGGAGACTTAAATATTTAATAAATCAGTAGTCCTTAGCAAGTAATATTGGCGAAGGAGGAGAGCAAACATTCAATCAATAGATCCACATTCCCTTTCCTACAGTTCTAGCTCTCCTATGGCATGTCAAAGGCAGGGGATTCAAAACAAAAATCCATAGCACAGTCCTCAGAATTACAGAAATGTTAAGCCAGAGGCCTCACAGTTAAAGTTTTTAAAATACACTGAAATTAGCTGAGCTGATAAGGGCCTGAGCTACTCTGCAAGCCCAGTCCAGGTTATTAGTGAGCTGAAGCTGCAGACTTCAGCAGTGTCGGCTGGATCCAGATTTCCAAAATGTTTAGAAATAATTCTATGTGCAATTTCCAGCCTGTCTCTAGTACATATTCATATTTCTTTTTGTTTGCTTAATACTGTTTAGCTAATACATTTGCACAAGCAGCTGATGCCTTTGTTTTAATAGTAAGATCATTTTTTTCTCCTTATAAAATTTCAGTAAAATATTAGAGTTTCTTTCCAGTAATTATTAAGTTCCAGAGGAAGTATATGACAATATTACCAGCTACTTTTTATGGGAAGAGGTGACTGTGCCTAACTTTGATTAGTGTACTTGTGATATTTGTACTGGGATAATAATAATAATAACCCTATTACCTGCTGTGTACCTGAAATACAATCAGCTTATATAGAACAAGCAGTCACTGAACAGCATGTTACACAATGGTGAGAATCCCTCATAGCTTCATGTTTTTGTGAATTGTGATCAGTACTCCATAAAATGCAAGAGCAATCAGAATGCATCCATCTAGTTATTCTGTCTGCTAGTCAGAATGCTTGTGGTGTTTAGCATCCTTCTGTGGCTGCTAAGACTGACTTAAAAATACCAGCACTGAAAATCTTCAGGAGATGGTCATGTCTGTATCATTCAGACATCAGGCAATTAGATAGAAATTTAAAAAAATGCATGTTACACTGTTTGGAACTTTTTTTTTTTAAAGTGTATCATCAGATGATTATAAAAAAAATAGGCACCCTCCCTTTCATAAATACTCTCACAGAAGTTAATGGGAGTATTATATAACAAGAATGGTATTACCTCTAAAAAATGTAAAAGAAGTCAATTTATAATCACAGTTCTAAGGTGGGTGAATAGTATAATCGTTGGGATTGGACACAGGGCAAACATTGAGAAATGAATGGAATCATCCAAGAATGATGTGTTGCTTAAGTTGGTGTCATCTCTGTCCTCATAACCGCACTGACTTTACTGGCATTACACCAAAGAATCTGGAGGAAATTTGCATCAGGCCTTCATCTAGAATTTTGTTACTTAGCTGAAAATTCAACACAATTTTGAACTGGTCCTAAGTCTTGGCTACTTTTCAGTGAGAACCTAGGGCACTTAAAAGCAAAGTCCCTTCCTAAAAATAACAAGACACAGTAATGCATGTAAATGCCTGTACATATTTGCGGAAGAACCTCCTGTTTGCTACATGAGAAAGGTAGACCAGCAATCAAAAACTATAACATTAAGGGACAAAAAGTACTATTTCAACAATAATTGACAAAGAGACAATCTCACTGTTAGAAAATTCAAGTTGTAGCTATTTACAGTCTGCCAGGCCAGAAGCTCTACAAATAAATATTGCTTGGATTCTGTATTACGTTTATCCTCTTTTACCAAAGCTCAAACCTGGGACTGAATCAGTCACAACGGATTTACTGTAAATGCAGGTGCTGAAGGTTTTCTCTCCACCTGTAAGATGGTGAATTAGTCTTACCAGCACAATGCGTGGAAGGCTTTTGGCCCTGTCTGGCCGTGTCACAGTCCGCAGTACATACTCTGTGGAAATAAGAGAAAATAACTGATTAAGGAAAATAAGCAGTGCTGCAGAGAACCAGGATGGTAATTCCTATTGCTCTCCTTCTGTTATAACTTTCAGAAGCAAGTGGATGTAAAGGTAAGAAATTGTAGAAAGGATTTGTATTTTGCTGCCAGAAATCTTTTTTAGTGTTCTGAAAGGGGCATCTTGGGTCATCATTTCCAGTTTCCTATTACCAAAGTAATTCCTATTACCAACAGTTTAAAACAATCTCTTTCATAAATATATGAAGCTCTATCTCTGAAGTACAGAGGACAAAAACTCTACTGTGAGGCTGTTAAAAACAACAGGTTTTCTGAAGCAGCCTTCCTATTTCCTGACTAAATTAAGTGGCTGTTTATACGCATTTTTTCTTTTGCCAATATGATTATTAAGCTAAAATAATGCTTTTTTTCTCTCTGGGTTACCCCTCCATATTCACAGAGAGCAATCATAGCTCCTCTTTGCTTTCATTTTACAGACAAACTGAAGTCTTTTATTCTTCTCCTGCAAGGCAGTTCAGTTCTCCCAGTCATCCAAGTAACCAACCTCGCTGTATCTGTTCCCATCTGCTTTCAACTTCCCAAAGCACTATTGACCGGATTCACTATTTTTTGTCCCATGTGAAGTTCATCAAATAGTTTGGCCTGAAACTTCTTTTACAGATCCACAAAAGGTGAGGATAAGGAATAACCCCTTAACATTGCTAAGGTCAAAATGTGGCATGTAGTGCTTGGGTTTTTCTTTCTTACCTTAGAAGAGGGAAATAGCTAAAGTAAGAAAGGCTGTGTCCTCAGTCAGGCAGAAGGCAGCTTTGCATGTGACTATACCATACAGGAAAATCAAATGGGACCTAAACTCTTGAGGCTGCTCTGCTTGGTATAAAATATTTTAACAGAGAAGACAAAAATCCCTTATCCTGCAGGTTGGGACAGCTGGATCCCAGTTCCTGAACAACTGGAAGTTTGTTTACATCAAGTGGAGACATTGAGAAGCAGGAAGCTGGGTAGGGTGAGCAAAGGATTAGGCATTGGGCAGCAGGACAAGATTTGGAGGAAGGCAAGAAGCCAATCAATAAGCCTGCTTGTTCAGGAGAGCGAGGGACAGCAAGGAATGTACAGAGAAAGAAAAGAGCTGGGGAGGAAAGAATAATTATCAAGGGCAAAAGAAAAAATTATATGAAAAATTTGGGGGGGAGAGTGATGCTGCTAGAAGATCGCACATAGAATGAAGCATCAGTAAGAGCAGAAAAAAATCACTGCATTGAAAGTATCAAATACTGTGTGATCCCATTATTTGTAACCGCATCGATGTGCAAATGATGGCCATCCCAACACTCTTTGGTCCCATTGTGATAAGCCTTGGATGTATAAACAAAAGGGACAATGGCTCAAGGGCCTTAGACCTTCAAGACACATAAAGTGATGGATAAGCTTTACAGACATAATATGAATAAAGAATTATAGTGAAGAATTTTCTAGTTATGTGCACTGAACCCATTTTCCTTTTTTCTTTTCCACCGTCAGTAAGCCAAGTGGTAGATGAGAAAAATCACAACATGGTTTCTCTGTTAGGATGTTGTTCAGAACATAAATATGTCTTGAGAGATATTTGCATATAAATGGTTTTTAATTAAAATTACTTTTGGTAGATTAAGCTAGAACAGCCACTGTTAAATAATAAGCCACGTTTCTGAAAGAAATAATTTTAAAGGAAGTGTTAAGAACAGTTTGTTAATTTGCATTGTACTGTTTGATTATTCATATGCTAATTGTATTGTTCCTGCTGTCACATTACCTTCAGCTTGAAGATCAGTCAGAAAAAGAAATTCTGCCCTACCTGAGACAGTCAGACAGTGGAACAAAAAATGCCAGTGAAGTGAGTTGCTTATGGCTATTTTAATCGTAGCAGATTTATGGGATGGGATGATCAACTTTTGAATAATCTGGACAGCTTTTATTTTCCTTCCCCCTTTTAAGTGTATATGAGTATTTTGATTCCTTGTTGTCAGTTCTGCTTGCCATTCCCACTCAACTAAAGCCCATGAAGTCAGTGAGATAATTCTCTGAGTGATAAGTAAATATTGAAACAAATATTATTACACATAAGGAAGAGAAGCAGAATTATTTTCATGCTGTCTGTTTTATCCTGGTCTTTCATTTTGCTTTTTTGTTTGACAAGAAAGCTAGTAAATATTTACTGAACAACCTGAAAAATTGTTACATATTTGATAAAAGTTTATTACAGTTACTAAAACAAAGTCTCTGCTGATTAATTCTGTCAGCACATGATGTCTCACAAAGTACTACATAATGCTATGTTTAGTTTTCATTTGAGTTTTCAGTACAGGCTGACTATATTTGCACTCCAGTTTCCCTCATGTATGTGTGCAAAAGTATGTATAAATATGCATAATTTTATTGGTTTTGTTTAAATATAATTTTGTGCAGTCTGGATTTAAGTAAACTGACACCTATAAAAAAAGCTTGCTTGTTAAAGGTGTCAGTGCCACAATCTATTGTAATAATTATAACTACAGCTACGTAATATGGTGACACTATCATATAATCTCTTTATAAATTTACAATTAGAATATACCATTAGTGGTGATGCTGAGAAATGGCTGTGGATTACAGCTCTCAAAGTAACCTGGATACTTGAGAGCAGGGGTTTGTCCCCGTATAAATATCAAACATTTTTTATAGAATTCTCAGGTGGGTGTTTCTTGTAAATTAAGAAAATCTGTAATATTTTGTCCAGAACAAAGTGTTCAGTGCATTTATCAGACTCCAGAGCCTTTTAGCTCCTAAAACACCTATTTTTTAAGTTACTATATACAGTAGCAGAAAGTCAATAGTCAGCATAAAGGTCTTTCCATAGGTGATTTCAGACACCGGTTGGTCAGACAGACAAAAGCGTAGTGAACTTCCCTATCATTATAATGTTAAATCTTTTTTTTACAGCGTCCAAAGCAAATGATGTCTC
>JANZLP010000076.1:40892684-40903351 GCA_026930925.1 Chelictinia riocourii
CCTTGAGACTTGTCTCAGTGGTATTCGGTGAAAGGACAAGATGCAATGGGCACAAATTGAAATACAAGAAATTCTGTTTAAACAAAGAAAAGCTTTTTACTGTGAGGGTGATTGAACACTGGAACAGGTTGCCCAGAGAGGTTGTGGGACCTACATCCTTGGAGATGTTCAAAATCCAGCTGGACAAAGTCCTGAGCAACCTGCTCTAGTTGACCCTGCTTTGACCAGAGGGGTTTGACTACATGATCTCCAGAGATCCCTCAACCAAACTACCTGTACCACACAGGAGAGTCTGCATGGCTGGGAGAACAGGAGGTGTGAACTTGATTGCATATGCACCCCAAGTGCACTAATAGCCCTTAATGGCCCTGGGTAGCCTCACTTAGGGCCCCTACTTTGGACCTGCTTCATCACGATGCTATTGTCTTATGATCTGGACTCTGGGCTGGACCTGACCATCATCTCTGAGTCTGTGCTGCTTGCCTTTCTTGGGTACTGTGGGACTGGGCCCTGATTGGCGATGACCTTCCCCCATCAGCCATGTTACTCACCTCAGTTCCTGTTCCTTATGGAACAGAAGAAAAAAAAAAGGAGTATCAAGGGGAGAAGAATTAACAGCTTTCACTTTGCTCAGATACCATGTCATTAATGCAGTGTTTCAGTGAGTAATGTAAACTCATTATTGTTTAAGCTTCAGAGACCTCTTCCACACACCTTTGTTTGGGGTGGATTTCCTAGATGGAAGTACATGCTTGTGCACTGTGTATGTGGAGTAAGCCTCGTGCAGCTTTGCCAGTACGCTGGAGCAGGTGTATCTCTGAAAGCATTGTGGCCCATGGATAAGGCCACACTGGAACAAGCACACCTCAAAGTGACTGTGGATGTGGATAAGTCTATGCCACAGCAGGTAGGTATACTCCTGATGAGACTGTGGCTCATAGATAAGGCTCCACTTGGAGCAGGTACAACCCTAAGGGACTGTAGTCTGTGGATAAGTCCTAGCCAGGCTAGGAGCAAGAGGAGGAGTTCATTGCAATGTTACTCCCTATAACCTGGCCCAAAGGGACCAGGGGTGGAGATTGTAATGGAAATACCTCTAAATTGTTGTAACCCATGATGTGAGTTGCGTTAGAGGAATTACTATAGCAGGAACCACCCGAAACAATGGAGGACAAGCCTTATAAGAAGCTGTGCAAGTGCAGCAGTGAGCTGATCTGAACTGGCTTTGGTGCCCCATAACTCCATGCAACACACCATCTCTCCCGTCCTGAGTGACCACCATAACAGATGGAGCCCAAAGTCATGGACTAAATGAACTTAGTGGACATTTTGTGGACATTTGTGGACATTTTAAAGACATTTTATAAGGGTGGTCCATAGACTAAGGGAATGATATCTGTGTATTATATCAAAGGATGGAAAGAGGGGCTGGTGGTTAATGAGGTTGTACTGGATAGTGTGGGACCTGAGCATGATGTAAATGGTATGGAATTAGGGGTGGAGAATGTGCTGGTTTTGGCTGGGATAGAGTTAATTTTCTTCATAGTAGCTGGTATAGGGCTATGTTTTGGATTTGTGCTGAAAACAGTGCTGATATACAAAGATGTTTTTGTTATTGCTGAGCAGCGCTTATACAGTGTTAAGGCCTTTTCTGCTTCTCACATCACCCCACCAGTGGGTGGGCTAGGGGTGCACAAGAAGCTGGGAGGGCATACAACTGAGACAGGGATATTCCATACCATATGATGTCATGCTCAGCATATAAAGTTGGGTGAAGAAGAAGGAAGCGGGGGGGGACATTTGGAGTTATGGCGTTGTGCCTTTCCAAGTTGCTATTACGAGTGATGGAGCCCTGCTTTCCTGCAGAAGGCTGAACACCTGCCAGCCAATGGGAAGTGGTGAACGAATTCCTTATTTTGCTTTGCTTGCATGCATGGGTTTTGCTTTACCTATTAAACTGTCTTTATCTCAACCCACGAGTTTTTCACTTCTACTCATCTGATTCTCTCCCACATCCCCACACGGGGGTAGTGAGTGAGCAACTGTGTGATGCTTAGTTGCCAGCTGGGGTTAAACCATGACGTGGACATATGCAAAAGGTGGCATCAAAGAAAAGGCTTTCGGGAAAGGCCTTGTAAAAGTATGAGTTTACTATTTGACCCATGACATAGGCACATGGAGATAAGGAAATGTAATACATAATGCTAAAAGTAATGTCCCTAACTTTGTAAGTCATGGTCCTGAGGAAAAAAAATCGTGGAAAAAATTCCCTTTATTTTTCAAATATGCAAACTATCTTTATTAACACTGAAACCCACAGCGCATGAAGAAAAAAGCCCTTGGGAATTAACATAGTCAAACTGCCAGAATGTTATGAACACACTGTACAGCACTGATTTCCAGTTATCTCTTTCTTCCTTGGGCAAAGCAAAAGAAGTACATACAATTTCAGGGCAGTTTTCTTGGGCAGATGTGACTCCTGAAACAATGTGCACATATCACATACGTAATGTGACACATGGCCTATCATCTGAAAATCCATATTCTTCATGGATTTTCTCTCTTAAAATTATTTTTTGAAGAGATGTGTCCTAATCCAAGAGCTCCTCATTTATGTATGCATTGAGATAGTTCTGTTTCATCCTAAATGTTGCCCATCTAATCATTAGGAATAAATCTGTTTGCAAATAGGAGAAACTTGGAAAGTTTCTGCAAGAAGCAGCAAGACTGCAGTAAAGAAAAGACTACATAAACTCTCAAATGTCTGGTAATTTAAAAAGGCAGTTGATAAAATGGTTTAATAATTTTAGTTCTCCAGTTTTGAAGGCTGAGTTAGTACAAGGTCAGTGGTGGGTTTGGAAGGAGTACAAACACTTTTGTATTCTTGGCTGAGCTCTTAAAGCCTGCCTCCTTGCCAAGTCAGATGCAGTGGGGATGTGGGTCCTTGGCATATGTGCAGGGAAGTCAAAGATGAAGTGGAGAATTTTGTCTATACATTGAGAAGTTCTCTTTATATCACCAGCAGGTACAACTTCAAATTAGCATGCATTATGCTCCTTCCTGGTAAACCTTGCTTTGGAAGACTTATTACTGGAATAAAGTAAAATATTCTCTGTTTTTTTAAGGATGGGATTAGTTGGGTAAATCAAGGTGGCCATCAAAATGAGGTATGTAGCTTTACAGAGTGAGAGTTTAGTATTGCCTTTCCTTCTTGGATTAGCAACAAAAAAACAGCTCTGTGTATATGTATGTTTGTGCACATGTGCCCCTTCCATATATATAGAGGTATATCTCTCTCTATATATATATGCAAATTCCTGACAATACTTTACTGTTTGGGTACCGTAAGCAGATAGATAATCCCAGTCATAAACTGCTTAATGACATGGATAAACAACAGAGCTAAAAACTATCAGCTGAATCCTGAAATTCCCCATGGGAGGCTCATTTGCAGTATTTGAAAATGAGGCCTCTACTTGTTTGTGCTCCATCAATCTTGTGTTGAAAGCAGGAAATCACAAATGGCAAGGCTTGGAGTGTACTACTCTGTGGGAGCATCTGAGATCATTTTGATGCGATGTGGTATGGAGAGCCCCTTTTGTGATATGTTCACATGTCTGCTAACAGCAACTGAAAACAGGTTAGACTCCTGCTGAGTTTTATTAAAGTATCATTAGGATCCTTCCAGACACCTTTTAAAAATGATCGGGCTGGAAGGACCCTTTGCAATATCTCTAAACCAGAAAGCACGTGCATATATTATAAAGCCAGAAGGGACCCTTATGGTCATCTAGTTTGGCTGTCTGTATAACCCAAGCCATAGGACTTCCCAGAATTAATTCCCATTTGAGCTAGAGTTCAATCCAACCATCTTTTCTTCCAATTCATCCATCAATTTGCCCTTTATATACAGGAAGTCTCTTCAGGATCAGAATTCAATGCTTTCTTGAAAAGTTGGACAAATAGTCTGAAAAAAAAAAAGAAAAAAAAGGTGCAGCTCAATATGGACAAATATAAATTACTGTGCTTAGGTAACAATAATCAAATGCACAAACACAGGCTGGGAAATTACTGGCTAGGCAGGAGTTCTGCTTAAAATAATGTAACAAATTATCATGTATTACCATTGGAGTGGAGTCAATGCTATCATGCTGTTGTGAAAAAATAAAGCACTTTATTGGGTTTTATAAGCAGGTCTGATCTTTATGAAGGTTTAGACTCACATCAGCTGAGCTGTGTTAATGATAAGCTAGTGCTGTCTTGGCCCACTATAAACACAAGCTAATGCAGTGTATCTTAAAACTCTTTGATTAAGATCCAGTCTTTAGATACAGCCATCTTATCAAAGAGTCTAACCTCACTAAGATTTAAGATAAGATGAACAGACTTGAATTCATTGTATGTATGCATCGTGGGCAGTTATCCTGATCAGCTGATGCACAGCATGCTGTTAAACTATGGCAACTTGAGACTAAGATCTAAATCTTAATGTACATGAAATATTCTTTCCTCAGTGCTCAGCACTAATAAATCTTTAGTTGGATTGTTGTGTCAAGTTCTAGCTACTGCACTTTAAGAAAGATGTGGAACAGCGAGGAAAAAGTCCAGAGGAGAGGAACATGAATGATTATTACCTGTGAGGGTATACAGGGTCTGTTTAGTCTAGAAAGGAGAAGAGCAGACATTATGATTGTGTTCATACAAGATAAAAAAATGTTGCAAAGAGGAGGAGGATAATTTTTTATCCTGCTCACTTGCCCCCTGCTAGAGCAGATCTCTTGTCAGGATAAGCAACCTGCCTCCCACAGTCAGGAAACAGCCTGCTGCCTTAGGGTCTGGCACCAAATACTACTAAATGGAGCTACAGTACATTTCTATTTACCCTGCTCTATTATCCACTTTTACGTGAGATGGATTTGTCCATTTGTCTCAGATTCCCAACAACTGTCCAGCCCACAGGATGTGGAATGTGGCAGTACCAATATATAATCCTGCAATTCCTGAAGGACCAAAAAGAGCCTCAGGATCTGGCTTTGGACATCTCCAGAAATGTGTTTTAGGAAGCTTTGTTAGTGCTTGGGAGCTAAGCATGGGCACTTGTGCAGTTGTGGTTGGCAAAGTTGACTCCAGATAATGCCTCCGAGGTGTTCCATCCTGAGGTCCACTTAGGTGCACCTCTGAGTGTATGGCTAGGGCTTCTGGATTAAAAGAATCAGTATGGAAAGCCAGGGTAGAGGGGTTTAAGGGATATACTGGGTTTGGAATAATGAGCAGATCTCAAGTAAAAGCTGTCCAGTTTAGATAGATCGGCTGTGCAACAGGAGGTTGCTTGCTGCTGTTTCTGAGCTTAGCCATTTCTAAAGCAGGACAGCTACACTGTAGTAGCCCAAGAACTGTGGATCCTTTACATCTTCCTGTTTGTCTAGACATTCATTTACTGGATGTTCATAGACCTGGATATTATGGAGCAAGCCCTATTGGTCCTGTTCACTGGAGTCAGAGATACAGGCTGTGTTCCTGGCCATGCCAGGGAAAGGGGATAGAGCATGGATGAAGCAGGTCCCTACTTCTTGCTTGAGCCTCTTAAGATGTTTTGGATGTTGTGTGGGCTTATGTCCAAGTGTGTTAAACAGAAGCTGAGCTCCATTTGGTAGGAACTGAGAAATTTATCCTGCATTTATAAGTTTAGTGTCTGGCAAACTTGTGCAAGTGCTGAGAAGTGATTGGGTACTGCCTATAAAAGATAAGGAGCTGTAGAAAGACAGAGATATTTGGAAGCACAGTCTGCAGTCATACGACTGAAGGGAAGTCACTACTGAAAATAGACAAAGATGAGCAAAGGAACAGTTCCCTTAGGAGTCTTATAACGAGGAGTGAAAGTGTTTTCTGAGCAAATCTGGGGGAGCAGGGAGTCACTCCTGGCATGGTACCACCCAGCTGCTCAGGTGGGCAAACTGTTCTTAAACTTTGCATTTCCCCTTCTGGTTTCACCAAGAGGAGAACAGCTTGCTAAAGAGAAATGAAGTTAACTGGTGTTTGGCAGAGTTTGGTAGAGGGGAGACCTGTTTGAGAAGCTGCATAATGGTGATAATAAATTCTTTAATTGTTCGCTGCTTTCACAGGCCTTTAGCAGCTTCTACTACTGAAAAGCCTATTGACCCCTATTTGTGCTACCAGCCAGCACAGTAAGTCCTGTCCCTGCTGTATGGTCTCACATTCCTTCAGGAGCTGGGTGACTCCAGTATCTGCAGCCAGAAGGGTTGCTGGAGGAGTGAGAAGCTCTCAGGAAGCATCATCCGCATATCTGTGCCAACACCAGGACTGTGAGCAAGTAGGACACTGTGTTTATGATAAACACTCTTGGCAGTGAAGAGCTTGAACAGGAGTGCTGGGGCTCTCCAGAGATCTCCAAATGGCCAATGCTAAAAGCTTCATGTGCTTGGGGGAAGCCACTGACCAAGTGAAGACTTTGCAGCTCTATCCTGCAGGGTGGAGTCATCATGGCAACGTTTTGCTGCCAGCCCACAGGTGGTGGTGTCCCGGACCCACCTTGCCACTTAGCTGTGCTCATACTTTAGCTCAGAAATGAAAGAGCTCCTAGTCCAGCTCATTCACTGAGTCTTCTTTACTCAGGTCTAACTCTTGGACACCATAAGAATGACTAAATCAGGCTCCTGTGAAATAAAACTTTCTTTGCAGTTTAATTTCCTCCTCTTTAATGCCAGTCAGAAAGAGATGGGGGAGAAACGGGATCAGGGAAGACTGTGTGTGGCAGAGGTGGGGAGAAAAGAGTGCATCTTGGAGAGTGGATCTTTCTCTGTCCTCTACGATAGACTTCTGTTTCAAGTCTTGGCTTTTTATAGCATTAATCTGCACTCTGCTGCCCAATTTCACAGTGCTGTCTCACTCCTGGGGTGCTTGTGGATGTCTTTCTGTGGGCAAACCAGGTGGGAGACCTGCTCTTTCTCCTCCATCACAGAATTACCAAGTTCGCAGTCCTGTGCATCCAGCTCACGCCGGGAGAGATGCTCCACAATGCCAGCCCCCAGAGAATCCCCCAGGACATTGGTGGTCGTTCTAAGGCGGTCCCTGAAAAATCAGAGAGAAAACTATGAAATACAGCTTCTTAGCAACAGCTAAGGGGATGAAGACTATTTCAAGAAATATCTTCAATGAAACTTTTTCTACTTTTCAAGTCACTCTAATAATTGACACTTCAACACTGACAGGAAAATAACTCCCAGAAAGCCTTCCTTGATTGATAGCCCTGAGCACAGGCTTCACATCAATTCCTGCTCTATTGTATTCCTAGTTTCTCACGGAAAGTTTTGGACTTGCCACAAAATGGTTGGTACTGGTCAGTATGGGTAAAGTGGACCTGGGCATTGTGAACACATGAAGCTTCAGGTTGCTTTCAGTACAGGTCATCTCAGGGCTAATGTAGATGAAGCATTACATACCTGAAGAGGATATTACTCAATTTAGGCACTCTGTATTCAGAACTATCATCCTGAAGCACCCAGTCCTAGTAACTGCAAATGCTCTACATATTAAAATTTAAATTTTGAGCCAAGCTGTTTAATTCCCTGAATGACAAAGTGTCTGCCTCACCTCTTCTGACATCAAGGTGATAACGTGCCTCATAAATCCTCTGAGGTGCTAGTGAGACTTTGATATCTGATAAACATACATTTTAAACTATCTCTTGCCCTCCACTTATGACTGAGCGAAATAGCCAGGATTATTCAAATAAAAAAATCATGTTTATGCTGCTTTTAGTATTTTTTTTTTCCTGCAGCCTGATCATTATTGCTGATACCCAGGAAGTAGAAATAAGTCAGTAATTAATTTTTGGCTTTCCCTAGTATGTTGAGATGTATACTAGAATCAAAGAATTCTTCAAGCAGTGGTCTATGCTGACCAAAAGAAGGCTGTACTTTTTCTCATTTTGATGCATTAGCACCAGGTAGGAAGGAATACCAAATTTGTAGATCAGAGAGGTAGAGAGTGAGTGTGGTGGATTGACCTTGGCTGGTTGCCAGCTGCCCACTCAAGCCACTTTATTGTTCCCCCTCAATCAAAAACACAGGAAGAGAAAAGTACAATTAAAAGCTCATAGGCTGAGGTAAGGATAGTGAGATAACTTACCAATTACCATCACAGGTAAAACAGACTCAACTTGTGGAAATTAATTTAATTTATTGTCAGTCAAAATCAGAGTAGGATAATGAGAAACAAGAACAAATCTAAAGACACCTTCCTTCTTCCTAGGCTCAACTTCACTCCTGACATCTCTTCCTCCTTCCCTCAATTGGCACAGGGGGATGGGGAATGGGGGTTGTGGTCAGTTCATTACATGTTGTCTCTGCTGCTCCTTCCTCCTCATCCTCTTCCCGTGCTCCAGCATGGGGTCCCACCCACAGGAGACAGTCCTTAGCAAACTTCTCTAATGTGGGTCCTTCCCATGGGCTGCAGTTCTTCATGAACTGCTCCAACATTGGTCCTTTCCATGGGGTGCCTTCCTCCAGGAATGGACTGCTCCTGTGTGGGTTCCCCATGGGGTCACAAGTCCTGCCAGAAGCCTGCTCCAGCATGTGCTCCTCTCTCCATGGGGTCACAGGTTCTGTCAGGAGCCTGCTCTAACATGGTCTCTCCCACGGAGTCGCAGGTTCTTTCAGGGCATAGCTACCTGCCCCAGTGTGGGGTCCTCCCCGGGCTGCAGGTGGATATCTGCTCCTCCATGGACTTCCCTGGGCTGCAGGGGGACAACCTGCCTCACCATGGTCTTCCCCATGGGCTGCAGGGGAGTCTCTGCTCCAGCGCCTGGAGCATGTCCTCCCCCTCCTTCACTGACCTTGGGGTCTGCAGGGTTGTTTTGCTTACACATTCTCATTCCTCTCCCCAGGCTGCTTTGCACAGTGTTTTTTATGCCTTCTTAAAACATGTTGTCACAGAGGTGCTACCACTGTAGCTGATGGGCTCAGCTTTGGCCAGTGGTGGGTCCCTCTTGGAGCTGGCTGGAGCTGGGGCTGTTGGACACATGCAGCAGCTTCTGGCATCTTCTCACAGAAACCACCCCTGCAGCCCCTGTGCTACCAAAACCTTGACACATAAACCCAAGACAGTGAGCAAGAATTAAAATGGGTAAAAAAAGTCCCTAAATTTCAGGTCAATAAGGAGCCAAGGAAGGGTCTGTTGAGTTACTTGATATCTTAAGGCACAAACATTTAAAAATTGGGTTGATTACTTTGTTGTTTAAATGATGCCTAATGATTCTGCATATGAAATGTTTGGGTTTGGGGTTTCAGAAAATAATGACACTAAATATAATTGAACAACAGCTTAATATTAGTTTTTTATTACTATTATGAGTCAGATTTACTGGCTGGATAAACACCACATCATAGCAAGACTGACCAGGATGTTGGAAACCAGCTAGGAAAAGGCAGGCATCTCTAAGTTGAATTTTTGGCTGGAATACCCTGCACTTTTGCAAATAAACAGCTCCTGATCTAGCCATTGAGGTAGAGGGTCATAGAAGCACTCAAGCATTAAAAATGCCACTTATAAGATTTCTAAGAAAAAGTTTCTGAACCTGTGTAGGAAGGTTGCATCATGGAAAAGATGTTTTCCACACATATATCATCTGATAGCTGAGTTCGTCAGAGTTGAAGACTGTAAATAAACTGTATGTGAAATATTTTGGCCAAAACATTGCCAGTTTTTTTTTGTTGTTGTTGTTGTTTTTCCCCGAAAATACAATTGGTGACTCTGAAACATGTTGTGAACTTCAGTCAGTTTCACCACATTATGTGTCTAGGGGAATCTGGAAAATTTTAAATATTTAATTTTAACACTTTCTAATGAAATATTTTGCTTTCTAGGCTTGAAAAGAAACAACAAGAACAACAACAAAATCCCTATAGCTGTATCTTGTAAACTTGTAACAGTTATTTGGACTGTTATAAACACTCCAAACTGAAGTAATGTTTTGGTTTCACCACTGAACAAAATCTTTTTTCCAGTCTCCTAGAACTACCCCAGAGCAAAGGCAGTTATTGCAACTGTTCCAACTGTACTTGTTGGAGTTGAAAACATTCCTGTGAACTTTGGTTGTGATCAAAGCATGATCAAATGAGGTGTTAGGGGAGGGGGCTAGAATCCATTGTGTGCTACTTAGATATGGATAGTTGCTATTTCAGGTTTACTTGAGGGCAGTTCTTTATTATCTAAAGCTTGGTCTGCACTTGCATATTTTACGGAGATATTTTATGGACATATTTTATGCACTTGCATATTTAAAGGAGACAAGCCAGGAGAGGAGCAATTTTTAAGTCTCAAGGCTCTAGAGGCTGCAAAACTCAGATTAGCTATTAGATCTGAGCTGCAGCTATGCCTTTGCTAACAGAAAAGCAACAGCAAAAGTCACTGAGGTGAAGGTTTATTAATTCTTCCTTGCCTTCACTGGGTTTACATGGGAATGATAATGGTCTCTAAAGTTAGACTTTGTGAGATAAGAGTAACTGGTATTTTATATGCTGATATCTGTGTAACTTGACACATGCTACAAATTACTGTTTGAGCATCAGCTAAGGACCAGTCACCGGTTTGTTAAATCTGATGCAGGGACAGCTGCAGTGTTATCAGCGTGGGAACTTTTTTTCCAT
>JANZLP010000076.1:41046129-41057269 GCA_026930925.1 Chelictinia riocourii
GAGAAATTTGAGGCAACTTTCCAACTTTGAATAACTTAACTTTGAAACACCTGTGGTAGATAGGCATGTATTGTTATCTGCTCCCTCCATACAGATGAGAAATCTGAAACCAGGTGAATTGCCTCAGGATCTACAGCAAGCTCATGGTACAAGTGGGATTACTCAGGATTTGTATCTACTGATTCCTAGTCTCTTGTTGTAAGCTTTAAATCATACTTAATGTGTATCTTTGTTGTCAGACTCAGAGTAAACAAACCAGGACATGCAATCTCAGTCTCTGTAATATTTTAAAAATGAAGCTCTTTATGTGTCAGTATAGACATTTTAAATCTTGGAGCGTAGGTTCTGTTGCTTCTGAAATAGATTTGCTGGTCACAACTTGCCTGTATTTTATCTTTGAGTTAGGAATTGGAGGAGATTCGTAATACTTTAATCCCTTAATACAAATAGGTAAGATTTTTTTAAATTAACTGAAGGTGTCATGATCCATCCGGATAGTAAAATAGGTTAGCTTTCCCCTGGCAACCCATTCCATATTCTGTTTATACTTTTATTTAATTTTTTTTTAAACCAAATATGCTTTGTGTAGTACTAACGGGAAGTTTTTTAATCTAAAGGGAAAAGGCATCAAAGAATCTGTTCGAAAAAAAAAGGGAGATTAGAGTAAGATACACTAATTGGACATTATTTTAATTACTTAAACATTTGTCAAGTTTCTTTCTTAGCTGTTAAAAAAAATCTTGGTAGAGTGCATCAGCACGTGGGTTCTCTAACCCTTTCAACCTGTTAGAGCACTGAGTAAGAAAGAATCTTCTCTGGATTAGTAATTCTTGGCTCCCTGTGGGTCTTACTACTATTGCTGACAAATTTCTTAGTGTGTAGAAAACAGGAAAATTTATTTATCAATGAAGCTATGTTTGTTTCTGGATATTCTACCTAATGATTTGGAGCTTTCCTAAGTGTTTATTTACATTTATAATATTGGCTTAGTATATGATGTATACAGTCCTATGGCACCTGCATAACTATGGTTGACTACGATCCAGAAATCTTGCTATTAGATGTAGTTTGAGCATTCTGTGGGATGCATGGGATCCTGACTGTAAGCTTTAATGTTTTGTTTATTTTTTCTTGCATTTTTGGAGTAGTATGATACAGTAATATCACCAGATACACTTCCCTACTTTTACAACCTGAAGATTCTCTTGCTGCAGTCCTGAAAACTTTGAATCAAAAATATATTCTCAAAATTTCACTTCAGTCAAACATATTTTACAGTCAATCTACATTTAGTTTTACAATTTTCATTCTCTGAAGCTGACAGGATTCTTTGTCTAGCCATTTTCTTTTAGTTCCCCTCATCCAAGTCGTTTTCATAGATTCAAAATGTCTTCACAGTTCTGAACTCATTTAGCTATACTGAAGTTCAATATAATTTATTACCTTGAAACATAACAGCCTAGGAAATTAATCATCATAAACAACAGTGCAGCTTTTAGTTGCCTATGGAGAGGGTCATAGTCTGAATAGAATCCTCTTCACCGTTTGAAACATTGATATAAAACTCCACTGGTCATCACAAGGTCCTCTTCAGGAGATTCCTTTATGATTTACCTTTGTTTCCTTTCTGGCTTATCAAGTACAATGTAATGTGGGCAGTGGGGGCGGTGTGTGGCGTGTGTTTCTTAAGCTCTTCAGCAATTTAGTTAAAGAAGTATTTTAACATTTTCTTTTTTAAAATTGCTGATTTTGGGTTTTTTTGAGCAATATTGCGTAACAGACCTAGTCTTCCAAAATGTATCTTGTCCCTCTGGATCTGGAGGGGGACAATTTAATTCCTGCTTCACATTTTCAGAAATACCTTATCAGTTGTTGATGAGTATGTTACATGCTAAAGGTATTATCTTTGCAACTGGTTTGAAACACAAAAACAACCTCCAGTACACACAAACTTTAATTACAGCTAAAAGAACTTTGGCACCCTTGCTTGGGTACCAAAGGTGTGGAAAATTAGCTTCATGGACAGCTGTGTTGCCCATGCATTGACTTTCCTCTGGCACCTTACCATTGTCACATGGAGCAAATCTGTAACTGGCAAATATTGGAAATCTAGTGGTCATTATCAGGCCTGTGTCTCTCCACACCTCAAAGACAAAGCAATCTAAAGACATACAATCAGCATAAGAAAGTGAAAGATGAGGCAACTGGTCCAAAGCCTCATTGTAAACCTCTGGCAGATGCTGTAACTGATCTCTGGATTATCCTGAACCTTGATCAGAAATGTATCTATTTCCAGGCATGGAAGACACAATAAGCTAGCTTTATTTCATATTTGCCTATACAAATACCTTCAAATTTCAGTTTTTACTCCACCTCCATTCTCTCTGATAATGTGAACTAACTTTATAGTATAAAATAAATAATATCCAAGTATAATATAGAAGTATAACAGTTAAGGATATAGTCAACACTTGATGTTAAAGCAAGCAGAAGTGAAAAAAAGTGAAAATGCTCCCAAAACATGCTTAGAAAAGACAGAGACAAGGCTAAGTCAAAAAAAAGGTTAAAATACAGAAATGCGCATTTAGGAGAAAACTCATCACTTTAACTCTAAAACACCATTTAACAATATCATCTTGATGAGGGGAAATCAGTGTCCGTCATCCCAAACTGCATTTGAAATAGATCATTTTTCCACTCTTCATTATGCAGAAGAACTGAATTAATGTCATTATGATTTTCTAACAGCAGTTAGAAATATGCAACTAGCAGTTACACAGCTAAGCCACACCACTGCATAGACAAATCCATTTAATGCTATCTGCAATGTAAGATTTATTTCAAATGAAGGAGAATTAGCTTCCAAAATTGTCAGATTTACTTTTTATGGATGATTTCAACAGGTAGAACAAAAACACTGTGTAAGCAGGCATCTAGAGGATAGAAGAATCAAAGGAGATTTAAAGTACCTATCTGTGTACACGTTTTTCCCCTGAATACCTTCCTCTCTAAACCCCCCCAGGATACCTGGTGGCAGATACCTCATCCCTATAAAGACTTTCCAGAAGCATTTTGAGAAGGGGAATATTATCCTTTTTATAAAAGGAAAAGGAAAGGTACGAACATAGAAGACTGCTGTTAGCATGGGCTGAGAAGAATTACCAGGGCTGGTATTTGTATTATAATTTCTCTCATCTCTTTCTTTTGAAATGTACAACAATTTTTTAATTTGAAGTCAGATTCTGATATCAGTCAGATTCTGATATCAGTCAGATGATTTCTTTTTGTTACATTGTGATAAGTCCCCTTTTTAGGATTGTATTGTTTTCAAGCCTGTATTATTTTCAATACTCTAACTAAATATTCTTTCTACAGCTGAAAAAGATCTGCATAACACATTCCAAAGCACATCCTTTTTGATGACAAAAAGGAGCAAAGAGGGTACCTCTGAAATCATAATTTATATTGTGTAGAGAAATGAGTAGAGTTTTTTGGAGGACTATCTACACCTTCTGATATATTATCAGTAAAGAACGTTCTATGAGGTACTTAGGCCTCCTTATTTGATATTAACAGTTGATTAAACTTAATAACACAGTGAGTAGCATATCAGAGCAGATAAATACCTTTTGAAGCCCAAAGCAGTTTCTGTGGTGATAACGTCAGAGGCTTATAAATGTTTTTATGTATTTATCTCATATTAATAAAATGTTTATTATTTTTGTACTATGTTTGGATGGTCTACAATTGTATGAGTTCTATGAGCAATCTAAATTAAAGGCCATAGTCATCAATACAGAGTGAATTATTTGGCCGGAGTTTCATTTGTGCATTGTTTTTCTGTGTCCAGATGGGTGTTTTTGTTTACCATATTCATCAGCAAGGAATCTCAAAGCATTCTAACATCTGTGTGGGGCTGAGAGAACACATGTTTGATTATTTCCAAACTGCAATGAGCAGCCTAGTTTTTCTCTCAGAAAGAGATGATGATCTTTTTGTACTTTGTTTGTAAAGGAAGAGATAGCTGCACTTAGTGTGGAATGGATAGAAATCTGTTGATTGCATAGCAGAGTGTGAGAAGTAACTGTTTACTCGATGATCTGATGCTGCACATTTTTAGGGCTTAAAACCATCTGTCATTTCAGAGTGGTTTTGAAAAAGCACAGGTATAGGTTATAGGGCAAGTGCTTCAGAACTTCATCTGCTAGCATGAAGTTAATTTTCATCCGAAAGGGCAAAACTCTGTGCAGTGATAAGTAGGTACTGCTTCTGCAACTGTAGCACTAGTCCTAAAGGACATTATGAGCTAAATTTAATAGGATTTTGAACAAGATCATGAACCATATCACTTTGTGATGCTCCAGGAAGGGCATAAAGGATCCCAAACTGAAGAAGAAAGCAGATTTCTTTGCATCGCCTATAAATCAGTAGCAATAAATATCAAGCAGACTGCAGAAAATAGGAAGATTTGATGTTGACAGGATGTTTGTGCCAAATAATTTGGGAAGTTAGTGAAACATATTTCATCCAAGTAGAAGTGCACCCATAACACTGGCAAGGTCAGGTGCCAACTTAGCAAGATGAAGCTGTATGCCGCCTGGGTACCAGTTGTACAAAGTAGTCCTGTCATGGGACTGGCTTAGGTTGAACATCTGATGTTTTAAAAAGATTCTTTGTTGCATTTGGCTTTCCAGTCCCTTCACCTCATTCATGTTGGCATGCCTGCACGTTGCTCTTCTCAACTGCTTTTCCATAATTGTCATAACACAAAGCCTTTTCAATCCTTATTCTAATTTGTGCCAACAAATGTTTTTACGCAATTGTTGTCTAAAAGTTCCCTTTTTTTTTCCTTTTTCTTTTTTATCACCCAAGTTGTTAAAAAAAAAAAAAGAAAAAAAAGCTCACATTTTTGAAGGAAAATCATAAAGGACTTCACATCCATCTTGAACCATCATGCCTCTCTGCATTTCAGATTGAGTTGAAATTTCTAATTGAAATGATTTTTTCATGAGTTAAACTATAAAGGAGAAATAAGTGATACATTTAAATTATTTATTCATCTTATTTATAATTAATTAGGTTTTTCTCTGTGCACAGTCAGGCTATACTAGAGTGTTTGATTTTTAAAAACTTCTCTGTCATCAGGCAACAATGGATGACTGCTTTTCTCATGTCACTCTTGTTTTAGTTTGCTCTAGAGATTCAGACAACTCCCATTCACATCTTGGTTGGCTTTAATGCATTAACCCTCTCAAGTCACAAATGACAGCTAAAACCTTTTCAGTGAGAGGCGTGAGGCAGAGCTGTGTCCCAGACTGCAGGCGTACAAGCTGCTCTAGGTGTAGAGGTGAGAAGGGTAAGGTTGGGATCAATCCCAGTTAAATGTAAATCTTTCCTCCTCCTCTCCACTGAGGGACAAGAGGAGAAAGTTGTACGTGGGTAACAGACCCCACGACACTTCTGGTTTTGAGCAAGGCGGGCAATTTCTTTTCTTCACCTAAGGAGCAAGAGTAACGAGGGAGGAACTGCTTACGAAAAGCATGGGAGGCAAGAACGTCTGAAGGAAAACAAGGTCTTCCAGACCATTCTTTTCCCAAGAGAGCACTCCAGGTACAGCTCCATCCCACGCTAACTTTCCCACACGGCGCAGAAGGGCCCAGGCAGGCAGTGCTGGGAGCTGCTCCTCGCAGCTACCTGCGCCAAACCACCCTTGGCACAGGCCGAGCACTGGGTACCATGCTTGCTGCTGTCTTACCCTGTTTGTCCTAGCTGGGAGGAAATAAGAAGAGAATTAAGAATTGTAAAGGGTTTCCAGTTTTACCTTTTGCCCCCAGTTAAAAAGATTAGCTTTAAAATCCTAATTAAAAATACTGAATATTTTTGACACTTAAAAACAAGATATCATGTTCTGCTGTCACTTTCACAGCCGGAATGATAACACTGAAGGTCTACAGAGTCACACACAGGTCAGAAAATAACTGCTGTATAAATGGCATACCCAGCCAACCAGCCAGTACTCCCAGTGACTAAACCTGCCTGGAAACAGTGGAAAAGTTCAGAATCCACTGACGGAAAACACACCTGTCAGGTACTTGGAGAGACACTTTCTTGTATAATTACATCAATCTTGAAGTTTATATCTGCTTCTGAATCCAAACGTTTTTGTCATTTTGCCAAGTGCCCAGCCCTTGATGGACACTGCTTCCCTGGGACTCACCCGTGGACTGTCCAGCGTTTGCTCTCCTGCCACTTTGCCTCCCTCCTGCCCAAGGACCAGGCACTGCTCTGGCAGCAGTGCAAGCAGGGGGGCTGCCCAGGCCCTCTATCAGCACACACAGCTGTGGGAAGGGAGCTGCGGCTTCCTGAGCAGCCAAACCCATCTCCTGTCCTTCAGCACAGCCCTCACTTTAACTGCGCTGACACACCATCATCTCCTTAGAAAAGTCTCAACCAGAGACCAGCTCCATAACTTGTCTCTCCACAGTAAAGGAGGGGAGGGTCACACCCAGGAGGAGCCCTTGCATGCCCCCTTGTCCCCCAAGCTGCACCTTTTTACATCCCGGGAAAAAGGTCCCTTACACAAATGTTTGCCCCTTCCTCTGCTTGAAGGCAGCTCTTTCTCAGCATGCTCTGGGCTTCGAGCCTTGAGGCACCTCAACCTGGGGACTGCAGCCTCATTGGCATACCAGCGAGAAACAGTTTCTGCACATTACCTCAGCTAGTTGTTTGTGCTGTAGATGAGGTATCCTTTCTTTCTGGCTTGCCAGGAAAGATGGGGATGGCTCTTCTGGAGATCTCAGAGGAAGCTTTAACATTTGTGGGAGAAGCCACAGCAGAGACCAGGCAAGGAGATTAGAGGCAGAGGAAGGAGCTCAGTTTTGCAATTCCTCCTGCTGCCTCTTCCTGCAGCCGAGCTGTCTCCACTTCCCTGGCTCATAGGTCACTGCAGAGCATCTTGGACTGCAGGGCTGGAAGGTCACCCAAAAGCTGCCGGGGGGGATGCTATAGAAGAAAGGACATACTGGTTTTCCATTCTGTGGATTGTGGTGGGTCAACTCCAGCCAGCAGCTAAGCAACCACCAGGCACTCACCCACTGCCTCTATAGCAGGATGGGGGAGAGAACTGGAAGAGTAAAAGTGAGAAAAAAACCCTTTGTGTGTCAAGATAAAGACAGTTTAATGAGTGAAGGAAAGAGGGAGAAAAATAGTGATGCAAAAGCGTTCACTCACCACCTCCCACCAGCAGATCAATGCACAGCCAGCCCTCTTAGAAAAACTTCCTCTCCCCAGCCCACTCACTGCAGGGGCATTTTAGTTCAGCTTGTAGTAAGAGGGCTGGAGGCAGCAGCAGAAGCAGAACTTAGGGGACAATTTTGTGGCTCTGCATCAGTAATTTCCAACAGAAAGCAGGGGATAGGAAGGGTGAGAGCAAATGTAACCTTGGTGTTCTTAAAGGATCACAGGGATTAAACCTGTATGTGGTTTCCCCTCCTCCACAACACTACACTTACCCTCACCCTGGACATACAGCATCCCCCATGACACCACCAGTCGGTCTTCCATGCCATGGCCCCACATTCCCAACCCACAGCCCTTATCATGGCTTCTGCCTCTCTGTCTCCCTTTTCCAGGTGGTTGAATGCACTAGGACACTTTGAACCTTCAAAAGGTCCTTCACCCTACCTGCTTAACTCCCTGAAGGAGAAGGAGCAGAAGACCCAAGCAGTCCACTGTGACAAGTCTTGCTGAAGGGAAAGGGACATGCCGCACCAGCAGAAAGGGTTGCACAGGTCAGGAGTCATTTGCAGGCACATTCTTCTCATGGCTGGTTACAAGTAGTGAGGAAAAGGCCAGGAGAGATCCTGGGGTTCTGACATCTAGGTGGGGAGAGAAAAGGAGCAGGGATGATGTCTCCTTGCTGAACCTGCTTCCCTCAGGTGAAGGCAAGAGGGCGATGAGGGTTACATCAGCCATCCTACTAGCAACGATGCTTTTGCCCCACATTTGCAGTCCATTTTTTCATTTCTGCCCTAGGTTCATCTTTTTGTCCAGCCCATCAACTTCATCTCCTGCTCCAGAGCCTGTTCCCATGCATCAGTGTTTGATCTACCATGAGATTGTTGCCCCAACCTTGATTTCACCCACAGATGGTTTCAAGTGGGTGTTTGGAGGGAACAAGGTGATCCAGGCTGTTTCCCACTTCCTTTAGCACCTCACCAATACCATATGTAACTCTGGGAAATAGGAAGGAGATTGTGAGGTGTTGGTGCCCGAGGGTCATAGAAACATGCAACTGCATCAACCCTGGCTTGAGGAGCACGGTGCTCCTTCTCCAGTGCAGAAAGCAAGGTCTGTATCTTCATCTTCCCACTAGCCTTCTTTAGGGACACAAACCACTCTTCAGAGCCCTGGCAGTAAGAGCCACCCTCATGCTGCCTGTCCCTGTAGACTTGTGACGCTGTTCACAGGAGGCTTTGGAACTCTCTTTCACTGGGTCCTTCAGCAAGCCCCTCAGCTACTGCAGGCCTCACAGCTGTTTTGGCTTCTGCCGCATCACTTGGGCTTGTGCATGGCAAGGAAAAAAGCTAAGACATGACCACCAGTCTCTGGGAGCATTACTCCTGGGCGCTGGGCAGGCCTGGAGAGAAAGGTGAAAGCCCTCTTTGGGCTCCTCTATGGTGGGAGGATGGAGCTGCCCTGGGCTGAGCTTGAACAGACCTACCCTGGCACACATGCAAGTGCATCTTCTCATTCCTGAGAAGCCCATGAATTCAACAGTAATGGTGAAGCCTTCCCTTGGGAAGGTCCATGCTTGCTGGAACTCACTTGAATGGAAGATCTGGTGTGAAAGCATGTCTGGCCTCAGCAGAAGCACATACTTCTATCCTCCCCTTGCAGGTGGCAGTTTCCACTGCAGCAAAATCTGGAATTGCCTGGAAACATGCCTCAATATGAGATGCCCTTCTTCATACGAAGTTTTGGTTTCTCCAGCTTCATTTCAGCCCTCATGGGACATTCTGGGCCTGCTCCAGGCTCCTCAGCACTGTAAGCAAAAGCAGCTTTTCCTCCCCCTAGATTAAAGGTGGGATCCATCTCACAATGTTAGATGTCTCCAGGTCACAGGCGAGCTCGTCACCTGGGCCTGCGCTGCAGGCAGGCACGGGAACAAGCACAGCCATGGACCAATCCCACTGACATGACTTCATTGCCTCCTGCAGGATGCAGTGAGCCATTTTCTCAAAAGTGCCTGCAACTCCCCACAAGCTAAAAAGAGGTGGAGACAACGTCACAGACACAGACATTTGGTGCTGACACACATGCAGACAAATCCCATGGAAGTAACTTTATTCTGTAGGTTTAAAAAGTGATCCCTGTTGCAGGCGTGTCTTTTCAGTGGAAGTAGTTTCAACAGGCAAGAGAGCGAGGACAAAAGGTGACAGTCACAAGCTGCAATCAGGGAAACTCTGACCAAACATAAAGGGTTAATCCTTCCCCTTGAGAGAAGTGCAGCACCAGGACAGAGGTCCAGAGAGGTAACAAGATCTCCACCCTTGGAGATCCTACACAATTCAGCTGAACAAGGCCCAAAGACACCTAAGGCAGCTTTGACGTTAGCCCTGCTCTGAGCAGCTGATTACAACGGAAACCTCCACAAGTTCCTTCCAACCTGAATCCTTCTGTGAGTCTGAACTCCTGAGGTCCCCTAAAAAAAGCCTCCTTTTACTCTCTCCCCTTCATCAGGGCCACATTTTGACCCACCTCCCAGGACCCAGCCAGACCCAAGGGTGGACTTTTATCCCCTCAAATGATGCCAGTGGAAATGTGAAGATGGGAATTTCCTCATCAATGCTGAAAAATGTAACCCGTCCTTCTTCATAATCTAGAGAGACCCGGACCTGCTTGGGAGTCTGGATTTCAGGAAGGAGAGAGCAATTAGGGGACATGAGAGCTTGGAAGTGCCCTGCCCACTGCCCCAGTGCCCAGATGCCCTGCTCCGGTTTAAACTCATTATCGCCCTTCCTTTTCACATCTCATTGAGAGACACCCACAGTCCATCCTTCTCCATCCACCACCTCCACCTCCCAGTAGTATCTCCCTGAGGTGAAGCCTTCACAGCCCAGCACACAGCGCCATGGGTTAAATCTCTCAGGGATGTCGGGGAGGTGCTGCAGCGTTCGTCAGACAGGACAAGGTCACAGAGGGCTGTGTCTGGATCCAGAACCACCTTCACTGCAGGACAGATGGAGTCAACACGTCAGGGCAGAGCTCACCCTAGGAGAGATCTTTGCTGGAGCTGCATAAGGAAGAAAAAGGGTGCAAGCAATAGCTGGCTGTGGCGTGGGAAGATGCACAACATAATATTAGTGCAAGGAACAGAAAATGAAGCAGAGAGATGACATCAAGCGGAGAGGGAAGAGGATCATCAGCAGACCTCTAGGCTGAAGAAGTTCCCATGCCTCTAAAGTGAGGCCAGCACTGTTCACTGAGGACCTGGACTCTCCAGATTTGCCTAAAACTGGGGCATGCACCAAATGAACAAGGGGTCTGAGTGGTAGCCTTCCTCCTGTAAAGTGAGGGTTGGCAGAAGCATCCCTGGTCCCACCAGCATCACTGCAAGAGGGCAACTACCAGGAAGAGAGATTAAGGCAGGGAAGATGATTCAGCACCTTGAAAGACCAAACTTTAATTACCTTCTTCTATAGACACTGCGTATTTTCTCCATGCTTTAAAAAAAAAAAAAAGGAAAAAAGAAAACCACAGATGA
The DNA here is from genome assembly GCA_026930925.1 of Chelictinia riocourii. Classification (NCBI taxonomy): domain Eukaryota; kingdom Metazoa; phylum Chordata; class Aves; order Accipitriformes; family Accipitridae; genus Chelictinia; species Chelictinia riocourii. The sequence continues at coordinate 41,056,895 of JANZLP010000076.1, forward strand.
GAGGTAGTCTGAACACACTTGTACTGGATTAGCTCAGGATAATGATACGCCAGTGTAGTTGCACATTTTCTGAATTATTGCTATATTTGTGAAAGTCATCTCACAGCGTGTAGCTTCCAAACTTCAACGTCTAGCTGCATGAGAGGGCTTCATCCATTTTCTACAAATATAAACACGCTGCCTGTCCTGATTCAGACATATTTATGGTCTGTTTGTACTTTCTTTGAAAACTGAAAGCATTTTCTTCTTAGTTTAAAAGGCTTACAGGGAATAGCTTAAAAACATATAGAGAGCAAAGGAAAGTAACTTTTCTGAAATGAGTTCAGTATTTTCTACCTCCTCCTTTCCCAAAAGGAAAACCAAAACCAGGGCATA